>OZ025249.1:57943900-58325450 GCA_964019135.1 Arenicola marina | reverse complement strand
AATGGCCTCCGGTAGCGTCATTACCGACTGTCTTGATGTGTCCAGGTGGTTCGTGCAAAGCGGACGTATGACTGACGGCCTCACGGCATGACCACGAGCGAGCCGCCGCCCCCCCCCCCCCCCTGCTCCCCTCCCCCTCCCCTCCCCTTCTCCCTCCCCCACTCCCCCAATACGCCAATCGTGCGAACCCAGCCGGTATCCAACCTCGCCGCTACGTGACACTGGGAACAGGCGTACCCTGTGTCACTGTTACTTGGTGTTAGTAAGTCCCGTCGGGTGTACGCCACGCCGGCACGAGGCTCGCAGAGTGCACCCCCCGTGACCCCCTCGAACCCCGGCCGGTGCCAGCGCGATCGGTGCCTCATCGAACTCACTGAGGGGCCAACCATGGAGAGAAGTACTCAAGGTATATTTGTCACCATATCGCTCGCCCAGCCTGTGTACAGCCCCACTAATTGGTACGACAATTTCCTCGGCCATAATATGAGACGCCGATGTCTCGAAGTTCAAGGAACAGTAACGTTACATATACAGAACGACCGCTCTGATATTGTTCCACTATAGCGGCAGTAGTGAGTTATTCTACTCACGGAAAAGCGTAAAGAGCTCTAAGGTTACGATGGTTACGTCACAATGTACGGAGCTCTATAGTTACTCCACTCATGACACAGCTGTAGCGACTAGCGACTAGCTGTTATACAAAAGCTCTGATGTTATTTAGCTCGCGGCGGCGTCACAAAGATCTAGTGTTATTCTACTCACGACTGTTATACAAGTATCTTGAATAATGTAACTCACGAGTGTTACAGTAACAATGGTTGTGCTATTTAACAGTGTTACAGTAACAATGGTTGTGCTATTTAACACAGTGTGGATACAGGTCTGTGGAAACCGTATCTGTAGGTACAGTATCTGTGGATACAGTGTCTGTGGGTACAGTATCTGTGGGTACAGTAGCTGTGGGCACAGTATCTGTGGATACAGTACCTGCGGATACAGTACCTGCGGATACAGTACCTGCGGATACAGTACCTGCGGATACAGTACCTGCGGATACAGTACCTGCGGATACAGTACCTGCGGATACAGTACCTGCGGATACACTATCTGTGGATACCGGATTTGTGAATATAGTCACTGGAGATACAGGTCTGTGTGGATACAGGTCTGTGTGGATACAGGTCTGTGTGAATACAGGTCTGTGTGGATACAGATCTGTGTGGATACAGGTCTGTGTGGATACAGGTCTGTGTGGATACAGGTCTGTGTGGATACAGGTCTGTGTGGATACAGGTCTGTGTGGATACAGGTATATGTGGATCCAGTATATGTGGGTACAGTCACTGGAGATACAGGTGTATGAATACAGCCTCAATCAATACATGTATGTGTGAATACAACTTATATGAATACAGGTCTGTGCGAATACAGCTTCTCTGAATACCTATGGTTGCGCTCAGACAAACCAACATGTGCCCTGTTCACTGGTAGTTACTACTGAATATCTCTTGCGCGAGAACAAATGTGAAGAATGGCTGCGTATCGCATACATACTGAAGGATCTACCCCTTGGCTGCGTATCGCATACATACTGAAGGATCTACCCCTTGGCTGCGTATCGCATACATACTGAAGGATCTACCCCTTGGCTGCGTATCGCATACATACTGAAGGATCTACCCCTTGGCTGCGTATCGCATACATACTGAAGGATCTACCCCTTGTTTTGTTTTTGTGGCGGGGATTCATTTCTTGCCTGTCACAACTGCTTTAGTGGAGAGGTCAATAACCTGACTGATTTGTACATGAGTGTTTTCTGTTTGTGTTTCCAATTCGCAGGTAATGCCTGAGTACGTCAGTTGCGGCTCTTGTCAACGCGGCGAGACTGATAGAGACTTCGTGTCACGACAAACGTCGACTGGAGGCCAGACAGAGCCTTCAACCGGCATTCAACCAGCCGTCAACCAGCCATCAACCAACCGTCAGCCAGCCTCCAACCAGCCGTCAACCAGCCGTCAACCAGCCATCAACCAGCCGTCAACCAGCCGTCAACCAGCCTTCAACCAGCATTTAACCAGTTTTCAACCAACCTACGTCAACCTGCTTTCATCCAGCCTTTAATTTATCAGGCTGACCTCTGTCGAGAGGATGCAGCCTTTAACCAGCCTTTGAACCATTTGGCCGGCTTCTGGCGAGCCTATGTAAAGTCACTATCGAGACTGTCGAGCCGGGTGTGATTGGTCTTCTCGTATTCGCACTACGGCACACAACCCCTCTTCCATCATACATCACATTACAGCTTTATCCATCGCATATTCAACCTGGTCTGCCAGGTAAAGTCCGGGTGTCTATAATGCCACCGTAACAACCGGACTGCACACCCCCCCCCCCTCCGCGCCCGCCCTAACAGAAGGCTCGAACCCCCAGCTCAATCCAGCCCCCCCCCCCTCATGGTTGACTTGCAGGCACCGATAACAAAACCTACCTGTGGGTGGCATTAACCGCTGCGTGCTTGGGCCGGCCACGGCGGGCAGGAGCGACTTGAGGTCCCTGGGGCCCTAACAGACCTCCCCCCCCCCCCCTCCCCCCCCCTAACACCACCCGGCACCCTGGTACTTGACCCCCCGAGCCTCGGCATATATAGCGAGAGTTGGGCGACGACTCTAGGATAACGAGGACCTCCCACACGACACCCAGCCACTCCAGCAAGGTCTGTGACTCGGAATACAAGTCAATTAAAGTGCGTGGATCTATACACATATATATTAAGCAGTGCCGTCACATAGATCGATCCTCTGCTTCATACAAACATGCCTGCGAGGAAATACTTGTTGTGACGCCACTTTGTGTGCCGCTGTAGATGTTGCCGGGACAGTCCGTAACTCGACTTAATTAATTGCGCGGCGTGTCCACGCACCCGGAACAGGGATTACTGGCTGCCATGACAACACGTCACCAGACGCCAGGAAGCGTGTTATATCTCTGTCAGGATCGATGCAGTACCCGACACGGCACGACACGGTACGCGGTTAGCTTAATCCAGTCAATGCGATAACTCGGGTGAGCCGAGTGAGCCACCGTACGATCTCTCCGTACGTCCGAACATACGTACGGTAACAGTCTTATTTAGTGACTCAGCCGGGTGAATATATCAGTGCCAGTCCTCCATCAGATCCAGAAACAATCAATCGCCCCCCACCCCCCACCCCCCGCCAAGAGCCAGGGAAGGTCAGTCGCACATCATATCCAGAGACGGTCAGTCACCCGATCAGATCCAGACGAGGCGACCCGTTCTGGCTACAGATGTCCGGGATGCGGGAGGAGGAGGTGGAGACCGCCATCAAAGTGGTGGTGGTTGGCAACGGGGCGGTGGGCAAGAGCAGCATGATCCAGCGGTACTGCAAGGGCGTCTTCACCAAGGACTACAAGAAAACCATCGGCGTCGACTTCCTGGAGCGCCAACTCGAGTGAGTAACGTCGCAGCTCTATAGCGCCCCGTCACAGCTCTATATCGCCTCGTCACAGCTCTATATCGTCCCGTCAAGGCTCTATATCGCCCCGTCACAGCTCTATAGCGCCCCGTCACAGCTCTATATCGCCCCGTCACAGCTCTATGTCGCCCCGTCACAGCTCTATATCGCCCCGTCACAGCTCTATATCGCCCCGTCACAGCATTATATCGCCCCTGTACTATCTGTATTACCCTACTTAATTAACTGTTACCAGAACAACTGCTTATGCTATCATAGTAGTAATACCTCAACATTATTAATACGTTAATATTAACAATAATACTTTTGTTAATAACAATGATAACTATAACAGTAATGCTTTTAGATGTTAATAACAATAATTATAATAATACTTTAATATGTTAATAACAATAATTATAATAATACTTTGATATGTTAATAACAATAATTATAATAATACTTTAATATGTTAATAATAATATTATTATTATGCCCCATGACAACTTCACCAGGTTTTGCCCAACTGTCCCCAAAGTACGTGGTTCAAAACCCCACTTCCGTGCCGTTGCGTGCGCGTGAGGGTGTGCCGAGTGATTGAGGGGACATGTTAACCGGGCGGTGTTATTGCCAGGTTGAGGGGACATGCCTGGGGGGACATGTTGCCCTGCCAGGCGGTGACGGGTCCTATGTTATTGCCCTAGCAGCCTGGTGCGGCCCAGGGTGTGTGTTATACCACGAGGCAAGGCTCCGTCTGTTCAATATAACACCTACGTGGTAACAAGACGTTTATATGGCCGCAGCGCCGGTCCACATAAGATGGCTCTGTGGCCACATCTACGGGGCTATATATTAGGCTACAGAGTATGGCACAATGTATAGTAGAGATATAGCCCAACCTATGCCTGAGTAAGCAGTGAAGGCAAAACTGAACTTCACAACAACTTCCGACAGGTCCCGGCCTCAATATGCGCTAAGTAGATTGGTCACTCCGTTTGACAAGTTGGTAACCACCCCCCCCCCCCTCCCACCCCCCTCGGTACCTATCCACGCCCTGCCGCGTTTAGGAATTACCTGACACTAATCTTACTAACCAGGAGAATGATAGTTTATATATTACTGCGCGTCTCTGTTAGGACAGAGGCGCGCTGGGTAAGAGATTAGTGAAAGTTGAGGTGGGTGCTCTATCGTGTTCAGACACAGAGGGGGTGGGTGTACCTATAACTGCACGAGGCGCGGTTTGACGGGCGGACATTGACTTAAACAGTCCGTGTCAAATAAAAACTACAGAAGGGCTATGTACATATAGGCCCTGGGCTGCCCCCCCCCCCTCCCACCCGCCCACACACACACACACGCCCCCCTCCCGGATCGCCAATATCCAAATGGATACCGTGATGTACGCCACAGGGCTTCAGATCTGGCTCACGTACCGCCAGCTATCAGACATTGATCCGATTTTTTTCAATAAGAGCACAAAGATATTGACAGCATAAGCGGTAATCGAGAGCGAACCTACATACGGTACATTATTTGATTATACATAGTTTAATGTACGGTACATTAACCAGCTGGCCGTTCAGTGCTTTCCGATGTAGCGATCGACCTCCCGCCGTAAGTTCGAAACGACCAGGGCACAATAGTATTTCGCTCTAGAACAGACAATTAGCAATTATTATTGTTTGTCCAATCAACTCAGTGTGGTAGCTTCTTGGCAAGTTCACAATTCGTTACAAACAGTCAGTAATAACTTATAGTGTTTAAAAAAATAGACTTGAAATTTGCAAGAACGCCGCTCTACCCCAGGCGTATGGCTAGAAGAGTGTTCGCCAGAACGCCGCCCTACCTTAGGCGTACAGACATCGTATTTAAAGGTGATATGGTGTATTTACAGAGTGAACGGGGAGGACGTACGGCTGATGCTGTGGGACACGGCCGGCCAGGAGGAGTTTGACGCCATCACGAAGGCATATTACAGAGGTAAGCAAAGCAACCGTTAGGAGGAACGTTAATGTATATTTTTGAGGTCACAGAAAGGTCACGAAGACGCGGTTATACACATTTCACCTTACGGCCCCCAGCTCACGGTAACTAACTCACGGCCACCTAGTCCCATTTCATTGGCTGTGGGACTGGTACAAATCGGACGGGTACTGGACCCGTTTTGCCCGTCCCATAAAACTGGGGCTATACCGACCCCCCCATCTTACGGCCACCACCGGCCACCCATCTAACGGCCAGCACCTCCGGGCCACCACCTCCTGGCCACCCATCTTAGGGCCACCACCTCCCGGGCACCTTTCTTACGGCCACGACCGGCCACCCATCTTCTTACGCCGCGATACGGTGAAGTGGATATCAAATTCGGGCTGAAGGGGTCGGGTATTATAACAATAAATGTATCGACTGGGCCTGTTTGCTAAAGGCTGTGGGAGTCCCCCCCCCCCCCCCCCCCTCCTGGTGTGACGCCGCCGGTTTGTTCTTAACCTCAGCCCTAGTGAGGCCCGTGTGTGCAGCGGTGTTAAGGTGGGGGTCGGCACCCTGTGTGATCCCGTCGGCGGGCGTCTGCCACGAGAGGTGTTGGCGCATCATGTTACACGACCAGGACAGACGTCAAGTCCTGTGTAAAGTCACCCGAGCCTTCAGTGTCAAAGGAGTCAGAAGGTTCGGCAAAAAGTGAAGAGCATAAAGTGACCAACGCTTGGTCATTTATGTGTAAAGCTGGCCAAAAAATCACCATATTGTCTCCCACCCAGCCTTCTCCCTCAACCACTATTGTCATTATTGTCATCTCGCGTCAGTTGGAAGTGATGTCACGCGTGCCCTCCAGGACCATTACTCAAGCGCCGCAGATGCCGAGACTTGGCTAGTTGTGCCATAAACTGATACAGTTTCGCCTTTAAACGACAAAGGGACGTAAGAAACTGTTCATCTGTTGCGTGAATCCCGCCATCCGTGGTCAATGAAGCGAGGATGTCTCTGGCCATGGCCTATGGCGGGGTAGTCACGGCCTGTACGCACTGCAGAGGGTCATAACGTCGAGTTATGGACATATACATGCAGGGTATAAGGCACTTCAATCTGTGGACTGGTCTTTAACGAGTATGTGTCAGGTATATATGCCGCCGGTCCATGCCCCGCAGCGGGCGACTTCTGTGCCCCCCCCACCCCCAACTGGCCCCTTCTCTCTGCACCCTTACCACTGTTCCAGGGCATATTCTTATATATATATATATAAATAATACGATCAGTCAGTTGACTGTTTTAACCAGTTGCCGACACCAATGGGCCGGACATGCATGCTTGGGTGATGATGATACGTCCTCAAGACATGAACCCTCGTCACCTTACTGTCTTACTGTCGACCCGACGCCCCCGACCCCCACCCTCCCGTGGACCTTACTGTCTTACTGTCGACCCGACGCCCCCGATCCCCACCCTCCCGTGGACGTGGGGCTTGCGCAATATCGCGGTACCTTCCTCGACAAAGCTAGGTTTCTTTTTCAATGTCAACGGTTAATTGACATGTTCAATCAAGACCTTATGACAAGATCGGTCGCAAGTTTTCCAGATCCAATTTAAACATGTAGGCGGCCTAAGCGAGAGTATCTCATATGTCATCGTGAAGTCGTCACAAAATAAGTTATATATCGGCGTGACGTCACGAGGAATGTGATCGCCCCTGTAGTGTGACGTAACGAAAAAGCCAAGTCACAGGGTGACGTCACGAAGTAGGCCATGACACAGCGTGACGTCATGAAATTGACCAAGCACCGGCGTGACGCCCCAATGTTCTTTCCGATTATCTGTGTTCTGTGTAGGTTATGTCCGCACCCAGTAATGCGGGCGATAATAGAAGGTATTTACGTTCGATCAGTGACACCGCGATGATCGCCATGATCTTCTCTGCGTCACTGTTATGCGCATATTGCTGATCTCTTCCAGCTTGCCGCAAATTGCCCCTCGTGTAGAGCATATAATTTATCAAGTTTTTTGGTTTTCTGGGTTACCTTAGTCAATCTTAGTAAATCTTACTAAAGTTACGAGCTGGAACCGTCTTTCTACATCGCCAGTTTTGACATCCCAAGACTTCTTTTTCCAGGTGCCCAGGCGTGTGTCATAGCCTATTCTATAGTGGATCGGGACTCATTTGAAGCCGCCGTGGAGTGGAAAAGAAAGGTGGGTGGCTTGTGCAAGTTTAAGTATTATGAGAGCAGGCCACTAAATTTCACACATGTATGATGTAAAATGCAAAAGCATTAAATGGCGCACAGAGTTCTAGCTGGGAAATATATTCAAGTTGTATATTCATTTTATTACAAAGATAAATATATTTTCTAGGGGAATGAATTGTATCGGTTCAAATTACTCAAATACTTAGGAACTTTTCATTTACATATACACAGTACGTTTTACGGTCTAAACATTTCTTGTCATTCGCCATCTTGGCGTAGCTCAAAGACCAATAATATTAATGCATGGCTAGTGCATTCTCGCTTCGAGAAAATAATCTGAAATACGAGTTGTTAAGTCGTCATGACAGATAAGACTAAATGGCACACATGGTGACATACAATGTATTGTGGTTTCAGGTGGAGGACGAAGTGGGTGAGATTGCTACAGTGTTGGTGCAGAACAAAGCAGACCTCCAGGACGAAGCGCTGGTCACGTGGTAGGTCAATTAATGTCCCAGTGTTCAAGCACAAAGGGTGCTTATAATACAGTTAATATACTAAGCGCAGCTGGGCAATTAAACCAATAACCGTTGTGCAGTACAGATGTATAACATATTATTGCGGTTGGGCTTGGCATTCAATGTCTACCATGAAGTAATTTTAAAGCTATTTAAAACTACTTTTGCCCGCCACAATGATGTCATCATCTAAATTTGTAATACCTTAATTATGGCCTGATTTAGCACAAGATGAACTTATCATGTTCCAGTTATGCAAGGTGTGAATGTTAACCTTTCATATCGACACAGTATGTCGAGCATCTGTTGAGCAAATATGGCGGGAATTATCTATGTAACTTCAAGTAGTAAAAACACTATACCTTACGATCAATCATTTTTTTGAATCGGCGCATACTAAGGATTTGATCTTATTTCAGTGAGGAGACAGAAGAACATGCCAAACGTTTAGGACTTAAGTTCTTCAAGACGTCAGTCAAAGAAAACACCAACGTGGACGATGGTAATTAGTGGCGACACTGCTGAACAGAGGCGCCCCCAGCTGGCCTGAAGCTTCATCAATCACGTGTCAATCAAACACGTAGAAAAACGATGATATAGAAACTGGTCTACGGCTAGTTTACGTCTTATCTATGCTTTATGTCGACAGTGATAAACTTAATGGTTCATAGAAACAATGTGTGTTGAGTGACTGTACCTTCAATGTCTTTTTATGGGGTGCATTTTGTGATCAGTGTCAGATAGCTATATACTGTGTTTTTTGTTCGTTTCAGTATTTAAATATTTAGCAGAACGGTACCTATCACAGATAAACTCTACAGAAGAAAGTTCACAGCAGCAGAAAATAGGATCACCAAGTAAGTATTATATATAGATAGATATATATGTAATATGTTATTTCACACGAAACTCTTCGGTCATTAAAGTCCCCCTATTAAATTGGACGTCATACCAGAACGTAATGAGTAGGTTGTGCGTAAAGACCGTTCATAAATCGTGCGTAAACATTTAAACTACTTTTGAGTCCAGCTATCACGTGTTGCACATTACTTAATATTTATCTTCTATTTTTGCAGGTTTATTTAGCACAAGTCATTCAAATTCACACAAGCATTCAGACAAGAAGAAAGACAGCGGCACGATACAATTGCATCCAGCGAAGCGAAGAACACATGGGAAGAAAGGACACGTATTAAAATGTTCTCTCTTGTAATATACATGCTTTACTGTTGTCTGTAAAAACAATGCGCATTCTGAGCTGTTTGTTTAGGATCGTGGGTCGCTTTGCCAACACAAATATCGGTCATACTTGAAAGCTTGTTAATATATGACTACTTTTTATTGGGCTTTGTACTTGATGCTGCTCTCTGTATATATTTAGTTAAACTTAGAAGACATTGCTGAGGTCATCGTGTGTGCGTTTGATCATTATTATGGAGCGGCATGTAATATATTTATGTCCTTTAGGTTTGTATTTATTCAGAATCAGGATCATTCTATTTGGTCAAGCAGTCATAACAAAACAAAAAGTTTAGCTTGCGTTAAGTATATATATATATCATTGCAATAGTCCTCGCCAAGTTAGCTGGAATATTTCTGTGTTGATTTGGCCCTAAGATTAGGATAAGCTGTTCCAATACTTGTAAATGGCCATGCAAAGCCGATTATGTCTGGTGTTTATGTGACACAGTACGTGTCTATACCATATAGCATGGAGAACGTACTTGCATTAAGCCCGGTATTAGGCTGGCATTCGGCCCCGGCTTTGTGCCCCCCTCCCCCGCCAGGGGTTGAACCCCTGGAGTTGTTAAGTCTGTGAGAAGAGCATAATAGGCAAGTTACACATTTGTCCAGTGTAAGGGAAATATCTGTTAATCCTCGTGGCTTACCATTGTGAAGCAGCTTACCGTGCTTACCATTGTGAAACAGATATCCGTGAATTGTTTAGCTTTTGCAGGCGAGCCAATCAGGGTCACAACTTGTGACATAAATCTACGTTTTTTTATGTTTGGATTTACCTCAAGTGTGTTAATCATTGTTAGTGGATCATGTAATTTGTCAACGAAATAAAATGTATGCCCTGTCACCGAAAGGATTGTTTGCGTTTCGCTTGTGACTTGCAGGTCATCAGTGTTTGCTCATAGTCTCCAGGCAAGTCTCGTGGGTCGGAGATTCGTATGGAGACACCGCACATTACATGTACAACTGGGGTGTCGTCTCTGGTATTATTGGGAAATCAGTTGTCGCTTCCATAGCAACACCATTCCCGATACTAAGGTACAGCGCCACACAATGAAAGAGGGATCTTGTATTTACAATGTTTTTATTTCCACAAATATGACACGGCTTCCGTTAGGGAAGAGACTGGGAGCCAGCAGTCGATGATATCCAGGTGTGTGGCGCGTGTGTGTCCAACACGTGGTGTGTCACCCATGGCAACAAACAATGACTCATCGCGATGGATCAGACCAATGCTGACCAACCACGTGACAAAAAGTGACTTGTCCCCAGGCAGTTAATGGTGTGCACGCCGATGTCGTTACGGGGACGGCTGGCCGTCTAAACACCAGCCCGGGCGGTTGTCTGGCCTCCAGTGACACCAGCTAATATCCCAGTAGACCAGGAGTCCTTATTCAAACCATGTCCTGACGCTGTCCTTGGGCGGCGGGTCCTTGAAGCCAGCCTTCTGCCTGATCCGCTCACTCTGGATCATGTTGTACCTCTCATACTGCAAAACACAGGGCACTCGCCTTAACATATATACAGTGGAACACTTATAGGCCATGTTGTACCTCTCATACTGCAAGACACAGGGCACTCGCCTTAACATATATACAGTGGAACACTTATAGACCATGTTGTACCTCTCATACTGCAAGACACAGGGCACTCGCCTTAACATATATACAGTGGAACACTTATAGGCCATGTTGTACCTCTCATACTGCAAGACACAGGGAACTCGCCTTAACATATAGACAGTGGAACACTTATAGACCATGTTGTACCTCTCATACTGCAACACACAGGGAACTCGCCTTAACATTTATACAGTGGAACACTTATATACCATGTTGTACCTCTCATACTGCAACACACAGGGCACTCGCCTTAACATATATACAATGGAACACTTATAGGCCATGTTGTACCTCTCATACTGCAACACACAGGGAACTCGCCTTAACATATATACAGTGGAACACTTATAGACCATGTTGTACCTCTCATACTGCAACACACAGGGAACTCGCCTTAACATTTATACAGTGGAACACTTATAGACCATGTTGTACCTCTCATACTGCAACACACAGAGAACTCGCCTTAACATATATACAGTGGTACACTTATAGACCATGTTGTACCTCTCATACTGCAACACACAGGGAACTCGCCTTAACATATATACAAGAACTCAGTGGGACACTGATGATGACGAAAATCGACTTTGGGTCACAGAACGTGTCTTTCTGAACATGGTGATCCAAACCGCGACCCTCCACGATGATTATTAAGGGAATGAGGGCCATTTCTAGATTCCGGTACATTGAGTACATATGCTCGGTCCCCTGGCTTGAACTTTACATTGAATATGATAGCGTGGCTTTGAGGTCAAGACGGGGCCTCGGAATTAGGTCAGCGGCTTGAGTGAATGGTATTACAAATGCTCGTGCCGACCTAGTGTGGACCTTGGGGTGTGTGTTGGGATGACAGCACCGTGGCCACTGGTCATTCATTAGAGGACTAAACAAAATCACCCTGAAGTGATCAGGCGTGTATCGATGATGCCTTGGGTTGTCCTCCGCAAGTGGCGGTCCGCAGGGTCTTCGAATAGGGATGCTAATCAGGATTCGGGGGACCAATAGGGATCTGATGGGTCGATTAGGGTTGTGTGGGACACATCGAGATGTGCAGGGTCGGTGTCGATGGTTCGAAACGGGATCCGTGGGACACATTGGTATACGACGGGTCAAAGCTGGTTTCGTTGGGTTCAATCTGGATTAGCAATGTTCAATCAGGATCACCAAGGTCGAATCGGGATCTGAAGGTCAAATAGGGATGCGACGGGTCAATCTGCATTCTAGTTGTCAAATCTCTATCTGGCGGCTTCCATCAGGTTCTGAGGGAGTCAATATAAATCATATGAGTCCAATCTGGATCCGACAGATTAAATCTGGGTCTGACGGGTCTAGTGGGGATGCCAGATGCCTACTCGGGATCTGAGAGGGCAAATGTGGATGTCCAGGTCGAATGGGGAGCTGAAAAGGTCAATATGGATCTGAGAGGCAAAATAGGCGTCTGTGAATGATATCTGGATCTGAGGGATCAATATGGATCTGAGAGGTCAAGTCTGGATCTGATACGTCAAATCTGGATCTGAAGGATCACTCTGGATCTGAATGGTCAATCAGGATCTGAGAGGTCAAATCTAGATCTGAGAGGTCAATTCTGGGTCTGAGAGGTCCAATCTGGATCTGAAGGATCAAATCTTGATCTGAGGGATCAAATCTGGATCTGAGGGTCAAATCTGGATCTGAGGGATCAAATCTGGATCTGAAGGGTCAAATCTTGATCTGAGGGTCAACTCTCAATCTGAGGGGTCAATCTGGATCTGAGGGATCAAATCTGGATCTGAGGGATCAAATCTGGATCTGAAGGGTCAAATCTTGATCTGAGGGTCAACTCTCGATCTGAGGGGTCAATCTGGATCTGAGGGATCAAATCTGGATCTGAGGGACCAAATCTGGATCTGAAGGGTCAAATCTGGATCTGAGGATCAAATCTGGATCTGAGGGGTCAATCTGGATCTGAGAGGTCAAATCTGGATCTGAGAGGTCAAATCTTGATCTGAGAGGTCAAATCTGGATCTGAGGGATCAAATCTGGATCTGAGGGATCAAATCTGGATCTAAGGGATCAAATCTGGATCTGAGGGTCAAATCTGGATCTGAGGGGTCAATCTGGATCTGAGAGGACAAATATGGATCTGAGAGGTCAAATCTGGATCTGAGGGATCAAATCTGGATTTGAAGGGTCAAATCTGGATCTGAGGGGTCAATCTGGATCTAAGGGGTCAATCTAGATCTGAGAGGTCAAATCTGGATCTGAGGGGTCAATCTGGATCTGAGAGGTCAAATCTGGATCTGAGAGGTCAAATCGGGATCTGAGGGGTCAATTAGTGCCTTCACTTGACAATTTGGATAAAATAGAGGTTTCAGCGGGCAAAATAGAGTTTTAGTGAGTAAATTTGACCCAGTAGGCCATTACACATACAATTTGGCCCAAATAGAGCTTTTAAGGTACAATCTGGGGTAAATAGTGCTTTTGCTGGGCCAAATATGACCTTCAGAGAGCAATTGAGCATAGATATCGGCGTGGGATAGCAACTTATTCCAAATATAGCTTTCTGTTTACTAAATAGCGCTTTCTGTGTACAAAATTGAGCTTTTTGTTGACAACATGGAGCTTTTGGTTCGCAAAATAGAGCTTTCTGTTGGCAAAATAGAGCTTTTGGTTCGCAAACTAGAGCTTTCAGCATGCAATTTGAGCTAAATATCGCACATACCTGGCAATTTGGGCTAAATAGCAAGTATAACAGGACATTCTAGGTACACTGGGCATCTAAGGGGCAATTTAGGGTAAACAGCGCGTATAACGAGCAATTTGGGCTCAATTGCGCATGTAGCGGGTAATTGTAAGTTAAAAAGCGCATGTAACGCTCAATTTATGCTAAATAGCGAATATAACGGGCGATTTGAGCTGAACAGCGCATATTGGGGGCAATTTTGGATAAACAGCGCGTATACCGGACAATTCGGGCTAAACAGCGCGTATAACGGGAAATTTGAGCCAAATAGCGCATTCATCTGATAACGTGCGCACCGCAGGCTCTATTTTGAGCAGTGGGCAATGAGCAATTAATTAACCGATATTGACGGAATTACAGGTAAAGCCGTCGTTTGTGCCGGTGACGTGATAATCGCGTCATGTGACGCATCTTCCGCCCGCGAATTTAATGCCATATTAGAGTTTAAGGGAACATGAAATTTTTATTCTCAAGAGTGATTGCTTGACTCATTATGAATGGCGCTACGAATTTTACTTTTTATCTAATAATGCGTCATCGTGACGCGACATGACGTCATTTGACGTTTGCGAAAATGCTTAAGATGGCTTCTATTTCTTTAATATACCTACGTATCAACTCAGGCTATGACAGCTATTGCCAAAGTGGCTGAAAATAAAGCAAACCCAACATGTCGTAGGAGCACGTTAGCTATGACGTCATTTTTGACGCATACTTATCCCCTGCGCCAAACAAGTTACACACGGCACAAAATGTCCCTGAACACGACCTGCAACGTCAAGCAACCCGAAAGTCGCCATACCTTGTAATAGCTGAGTAATAGCCTACTTAAGATATGTGACGTCATGACGTCAGGGTGACGTTATGACGTGACGCACGACAACGTCCAAGCGGCAATATGCCAAGCTTTACTGCCACAACTTATTCGATTAAAGAGCTAGGCGATAGTAAGATTAGTCCTTCAGCTATGGCTTGGCGAAATGGTCAAAAATTGCATTAGCTTATCATTGCGGAAACACGGAGACCGACGACAAGAACAAAGAACACTGTAAGCCAAGTGATATAGCAACTAATTTGTTTCTTTTACTATTTTTCTGACCATCAATGTTCCCTACCATCTGACGCAAACATCACAGATCTAGCTTGTTTTTCTGATTTTTGACGATTTTTTCAAGATGGACACAATCTCCATTCACTCATCATTGGCGGCCCCGCAAAGGTGTCGTCCCACTTTGGAGCGCTCTAGCACCATAACTAAACAACCTCCGCCTAACTAAAGCACTGAGTGATCTGAAGATGCATATTGGCAATTAGTTAGCGAAAAGATTGCAATTTTAGCATTTGTATCTGTTTTTTGACGATTTTTCTTTAAATGGCCACAATCTGTATGTTTATCATTAGGCCAGTGGCTTCGTTGCCATGGAAACAAAAAGTAGTACAGAGATCGCCGTGTTTTTCTTATATCTTGCTTTAAAGTGATATTACCTCACTGTGTGGCGAAGGAGACTGAAATAGCTTGAGCGGAAGTAGGTCATATTCGATCAAGTTCATTTTTCTCCATAGGATCCCATGTTAAACGATTTCGACTATGTACCGAAAAGTAATGTGGCTATGGAACCATATTGACAGATTATGATTCAGCTTAGTATTATCCATCCACAGCTGCAAGCATTGAGTGATGGCTTGAATAGAACACCCGTGGGAGCCTCTGCTGACACCAAAAAGCCGTATCTTTCACCATAGGCCAAATTTCGAAAAAATCCTGTGACGTCACTTTTTTCTCCAATTGCATATGATAAGCACTGTTGCTACTAGGTATCATGTTTAACTAAGACAAAAATCCCGGTGTTGTTTGCTGGAGGCACTTGCGACATACGCGACAAAACATTTTTTCCCAGCCTAAAGATACAGCCCTTTTAACATGGGAAGTCCCATAGAGAAATCTCCCCGGCCCTGGAACCGGAAGTAAGATAGGAACGTATTCTTTTCAGTTTGTAGCTATACGAGGAACTACTTTTCCTACAATATAATGCTACTCTCGCATTTTTGTGATTTTTTTGTGATTTTTTCTGATTTTTTGTAAGTACCAAAAGTGACGTCATCGTGACGTCACGTGACGTATCAGAAAACTCTAAGATTCAACACAAGTCATTACAATTCATATTTCTATGACGTATTAGAACCGCATAGCGATAGCTTGATGTTAAATGTGTCAAAAAGCGTGAAAACTGACAGAGGTCATTTTGTGCATTTTGCGCAAAACCTATTACCTCATTTTGCTCGAAAATGAGTATTACGCATCAAAAAGTGAACAATACCCGAAAACTGCACCTGAAACAGGGGCACATTCTGAAACTAATCCGAGATCTCTAGCTTGAATATTAACGGAGATATAAGCGTTTTTAGTTATTTTTTCAAAAAATCGCTGTGACCTTGACCTTTGACCTTTCGACCTGCATGACGAGAATGTTGTAGCCCTATAGCCTAGCTATTAGGTACTAAAGACTGCGAACTAATACATACAGCCGTTAGGCCACAAGGAGACCTCCCGTTTTTGAGTGAGACAGACATACAAACAAACATACAAACACGACCGACCGACATATGACGAAAATTGAAAATTTTCGTCATAACAATGGAACACTTATAGGCCATGTTGTACCTCTCATACTGCAACACACAGGGAACTCGCCTTAACATATATACAGTGGAACACTTATAGACCATGTTGTACCTCTCATACTGCAACACACAGGGAACTCGCCTTAACATTTATACAGTGGAACACTTATAGACCATGTTGTACCTCTCATACTGCAACACACAGGGCACTCGCCTTAACATTTATACAGTGGAACACTTATAGACC
The DNA here is from genome assembly GCA_964019135.1 of Arenicola marina. Taxonomy (NCBI): domain Eukaryota; kingdom Metazoa; phylum Annelida; class Polychaeta; family Arenicolidae; genus Arenicola; species Arenicola marina. The sequence continues at coordinate 58,308,829 of OZ025249.1, read as the reverse complement.
ATGTTGTACCTCTCATACTGCAACACACAGGGAACTCTCCTTAACATATATACAGTGGAACACTTATAGACCATGTTGTACCTCTCATACTGCAACACACAGGGAACTCGCCTTAACATATATACAGTGGAACACTTATAGACCATGTTGTACCTCTCATACTGCAACACACAGGCAACTCGCCTTAACATATATATAGTGGAACACTTATAGACCATGTTGTACCTCTCATACTGCAACACACGGGGAACTCTCCTTAACATATATACAGTGGAACACTTATAGACCATGTTGTACCTCTCATACTGCAACACACAGGCAACTCGCCTTAACATATATACAGTGGAACACTTATAGATCATGTTGTACCTCTCATACTGCAACACACAGGGAACTCGCCTTAACATTTATACAGTGGAACACTTATAGACCATGTTGTACCTCTCATACTGCAACACACAGGGAACTCGCCTTAACATATATACAGTGGAACACTTATAGACCATGTTGTACCTCTCATACTGCAACACACAGGGCACTCGCCTTAACATATATACAGTGGAACACTTATAGACCATGTTGTACCTCTCATACTGCAACACACAGGGAACTCGCCTTAACATTTAAACAGTGGAACACTTATATACCATGTTGTACCTCTCATACTGCAAGACACAGGGCACTCGCCTTAACATATATACAGTGGAACACTTATAGACCATGTTGTACCTCTCATACTGCAACACACAGGGCACTCGCCTTAACATATATACAGTGGAACACTTATAGACCATGTTGTACCTCTCATACTGCAACACACAGAGAACTCGCCTTAACATATATACAGTGGTACACTTATAGACCATGTTGTACCTCTCATACTGCAAGACACAGGGCACTCGCCTTAACATATATACAGTGGAACACTTATAGACCATGTTGTACCTCTCATACTGCAACACACAGGGAACTCGCCTTGACATATATACAGTGGAACACTTATAGACCATGTTGTACCTCTCATACTGCAACACACAGGGCACTCGCCGTAACATATATACAGTGGAACACTTATAGACCATGTTGTACCTCTCATACTGCAAGACACAGGGAACTCGCCTTAACATATATACAGTGGTACACTTATAGACCATGTTGTACCTCTCATACTGCAACACACAGGGAACTCGCCTTAACATATATACAGTGGTACACTTATAGACCATGTTGTACCTCTCATACTGCAAGACACAACACTCGTCGTTCAGTAAATGAACACCATTTTATAGTTCCAAGATTGCAATCCTGTCCTTCAGTAAATGACCCACATTCTATAATTCCATGATTGCAATCCTGCTCTTCAGTAAATGACCCATATTCTATAGTTCACGCCTTTGCCTCAAGTACAGAGAGAGTTCTATATATCAGATCTAGCTGTTGTAGATTCAGGTTAACGCAACAAAAGAGTGTACCATCTTGATATCTTGATAATGCAAGTAAAGTTCTTATTAGATAGCCTCTAAACGATATTGTCACTTTGTAGCCTCATATTGTCAAAACCTGCAATTCATAAGCAGAACTAATGCCTTGTTAGAACAATTTGGAACTCGCTACGTTATGGCGTCTGGGGCTTCACGTTGGGGGAAATCCACTCCAGCTCGTTCTGTAACTGGTTCATACTGCCCCACTCACCGTTTTCTTCCGGTACAGACACTCGTGGAGGTCGTCGAAGAACTTCCTGCAGTCAGTGTCGGCCTTGGTGAGACCGACCCGCCCCGCGCACCGTGCGTAGTCCATCTCGTAGTCGGCGCAGGGACCCTTCTGGTAGGTGCCCCAGTGCTCCGTCAGCCTGGTGAAGGGGGTCTCAATTATGGGCAGCTCCAGGAGGCGCGTGGTCCGCACCTCACTGCCCTCAGGCTGCCGCTGAAACCCCGTGTAGCTCATCCTCCTGAATCAAGGTCAAAACACCGGGTAAAGCAAAATATCTGGGAAACTTCATCATTTATTTGCTGTCTGTGCATACATATATTCAAGCTCACTTTGAGAGTTATGCATATACTTATAAATACATGCACGATTCGTTCTGCTCGGGTAAGCCAAGAAAGTAGAGACATATCGTACAGTAGTCCCTGCATTATATAACTTCTGTTCTGCCAGGTCGAAATGCTGGAGGCAGTATAATAAAAGGATGCCCCCAGATTTGATTTGGTGCTCCCAGGCTGATTTGCTTTGTTGTATGCTACCCCTTCCTCTTCCAACCTCCTTCTCCCAGTCACCCATCCATCTTAACCCTTATGGCTGCATTGATAGTCCGTCAGTATCATTCCACCCAAACACTGGTAGTGCTACTATAGTCTATTATGTATTCTGGTATCAGCATTGATCAGGTTAGGTTCATATAAATTTCAAAAACCCTTTATATGTCTAAAAATAATGATATTAACGTTCTTCTGCAAGGCGGTACTACAACATTCTCTTCACTGAACAAAAAAAGACTTTGTTCCGGTTTCAGGCTGTAATTGAAACTAAAGTCTAAAATCGTTAATGCATGTTACAAGATGGTGTTGATGTGAACTAGCAGAAGCAAACATAAACATAATCAGACAATTGAGTTTGGGATTCAGGACCATCAGTGTCTCTCCATGGTATATATGGTGACTAGGCTGCTAGGTGGCTCTGCACATCAGGATTGCAGTTGGTCGGGAAAAGATGTACAGTGGTCCCTGCGTTATACGACTTCTGTTCTGCCAGCCCCGAAAAGACTGTATAACGGAGGGCATCATATAATGGCTGCATTCACAAGCACCAGCACGCGCCAAAAACAAATATGGCACCTGGTTCAGACATTGGTGCTCCTTAAAGCGTCTTGAAAACGCAGATAAATGTGATCAATCTTTTTGATTGTTTGGAAAAATTTGATAGCTAAAAGATTAATCTATACACAACTGTGATATTTAGCCCCAGTGTGCCTCTAGAAAATTCAGAAGTTTGAAATCTGCCTATTCTGTTTGAAAGTCCCTGTGTGAAACCCAGGCTGGAACTGAGACATAATGGCGGAACAGAGTGGGTCTCCCAAGGCTAACCCGACCCCAGTGCCAGCCTCCCCTGCCTACCCACCACGGCATAATATTCATATGGCTAGCCAATTGACCTGGCTCCTAACGTCACGCACCCCTCCTCCTTCCACCCCACCCACCCTAACTCATACCGTATATGGCTGTTCTGTCCATACACCGGCGCTGTGCCTGTGCTGATAAGGGTCTATGATCTTACCCATGGCTATGGGAGGGCAAAAGTCTGGCCAAAACCTATATTGGGCTATACTAGCCAGTCACACTATATATGTATACTATATATAAAAAGTATTTATTTATAAATACTTGACTGTGTAGCATCTGAAGTCTGGCCAAAACCTATATTGGGCTATACTAGCCAGTCACACTATATATATACACTATATATAAAAAGTATTTATTTATAAATACTTGACTGTGTAGCATCTGAAGAAACCCAGGTTTTATTGTGACAGCATCATCTAAGGCTAAAATAAGCCTTTAATATTTTGGTGTTTTGGTTTGAGCCTCAGAGCTTGCTTACCCTCTTGTTATATATAGGGTATAAGACTTCCATCTCACAAACCAAGTGCCCGTGAGTCAGACGCCCACCACCGCCCGCCGCCTCTCATTGGATAACATTCGCCCCCACCACCGCCCGCCGCCTCTCATTGGATAACATTCGCCCCCACCACCGCCCGCCGCCTCTCATTGGATAACATTCGCCCCCACCACCGCCCGCCGCCTCTTATTGGATAACATTCGCCCCCACCACCGCCCGCCGCCTCTCATTGGATAACACTCACCCCGGTGTACACTCATAATGGCCGAACGACCAAACGATTTAAGGGGGGTGGGGGGGATGGTGGATGGGGTGGGGGTTATATAGCTCACACCCCTTGACCCGTTACAGGGCCGCCATGTGCTGACTGGCACTGATTATGATAAACCTTGATCAACGGCGGTGAGCGCTCATGGGTACCTGTCTGGCTGACCGTATTTTAAGAGTTACAGTTACGGTCAGCCATACATGTACCAATCTCTACAGTTATGGTCAGCCACACATGTACCAATCTCTACAGCATAATGGCCGAACGGCATAACAGCCGAGTCGCTGTCACCACCCCCTATCATAGGTGGAGGGGGGTGGTGGTCAGGGTTGGTCGAGACGTGAGGGGATTAGTCTGCGGCAATTGAGGGGGGGGGGAGGGGGGTTGAGGGGATTAGCCTGCGTGATTGGACTGTCTGTTGTTGTTCGCGCCATCTTGCCAGAGTGACTGCAAGGCTATTGCAGAGTTGTATACAACAGTCTGGGTTGGTGTGATTAATTGTGTAGAACAATAGGCAGCGAAAGATAACTGAAACTTTATAGAAATTTTAAAACAAATTTATTTAACATAGACCAACAACTCCTTTTATACCCAATTTATCCATGATATCCAGGCCCAACACCCTCATTACCATTAAAATCCACGTTATCAATGCTCATTACTGGGCTCCCTGCGGTAAATTGGCTGTATACAAAAATCTGCATGAATAGAGCTAGAAAGTCTCGTTCGCTTAGACTTGGTACATGTGTGGCTGACCTTACTGTGAAGATCGGTACATATGTGGCTGACTGTAACTATAGAGATTGGTACATATGTGGCTGACCGTAACTATAGAGATTGGTACATATGTGGCTGACCGTAACTATAGAAATTGGTACATGTGTAGCTGACCGTAACTGAAGAGATTGGTACATGTATGGCTGACTGTAACTATAGAGATCGGTACATGTGTGGCTGATCGTAACTATAGAGATTGGTACATGTGTGGCTGACCGTAACTGTAGGCCCAGGTACCGGGCGCAACCACTGGAAAGATAGTAGCCCCTGTTAGTGTTGGGGCACAGGCATGTAGTAAATCAGTGGAGGGGGGAGGCCGGGGAGGGCGGGGGGGTGTAGGGGGCCCCGCAATGCATACTAAACAGACATACGTTGCCGTTGTGCACCCGGTGTATACTCGGAATGGCCGAACTGCGAAACGGCCGAGGTATTTAAGGGGGGTGGGGGGAAGGTGGGATGGGGTAGTTTGGTGGGGGGGTGAATGGGGTGGGGGGGGGGGGGTCGTCGAGCCCGAGCCGCCAGCGGATTAGTCTGCGCCTCGACGATTGGGTGTCTGGCTTGGCGTCGGCCAAGATGGCTTGGGCATCGGGTGGGGGAGGGGGCTGCGTCCGGCACACGTGGATTATTCTGGTGTTTGGTGTCACATTTCTTTCGCTTATTAGTATGAACGCTAGACATCCCGCGATCGGAGCGAGCGGGGCGGCTAGTACTATATATATATATATGTTACCGTACCGACCAGAAGCCGAGGCTTCATAAGTTGTTATCAAAGGCCGCTGTTGCTGATTGCTAAAATCAGAATTGGGGCCTCGTGAATTAGGATTCACAAAAAGTTATAAGTTGTTATCAAAGGCCACTACACATGTGTTGTGGATTCCTATAATACCAATCAAAAATTAAATGGCCGTTAAGAAAGCCACGAAAATGAAATCGCGTAAAATCGGAATGAATGAAGCTGAGTTTCCGTGTGAAAAATGTTTCGGGCCGCGTGCAAATTCCGCGTTATCAATGCTCATTACGGGCCGCGTGAACGTTATCCATGCTCGTTACGGGGCCGTTGACAATTCCCCAACATTTAGTGATTGCTTTAGTGGCCCGGCCGTGAAGATTTCTCCTAAAAAATCAGTAAATATTGGTCCCATCCCCGCCCCTTCACCCATACACACCTAGCAGCCAGCAACACAAACACAATTGACACCAATCGCCAGCTTCATCCACCCCGAGCCAGATCCCCCCCCCCCCCCCATCCCCCAGCCGATGCTGAAGCCGACACCAAGCCAATCGTCGAGGCGCAGACTAATCTGGGCGGCTCGACGACCCCCACCCCTCCACCCATGGTAGGGGGTGGTGAGAGCGGCTCGGCCGTTATGCCGTTCGGCCATTCTGCATGGCATTCGTGCACCCCTCCCCCCCCCCCCCGGCGTTCCCCCTCCACTGATTTACTGTGCCTGTGTTGGGGTGCCTGATCAAAACAGTAACATTTCCAAGGGAAGAGGACAGCCCCTAAAGTACTTGCTACTGCTATTAATGACATTGTACTCTAAGAAAGGCAAGCACATTACGGCAAATGCTAATTAAGATCACAAACGGCGACAAAAAACTGTGCAAATGAAGATAAAACTAAGTTAACCGTTTACTTACGTTCAGCCGGAAGATGACCTTGCAAATTGGGTAAAACACAAGGAGAACGACCGCCGTTGCAACGTTTGTATACAGTAAACCATGGTAAAAATACTTCACTTTACAACTGAATTTCTTCGCGCCGTGACGAAAGTATAATCGCAGTTGTCGCAAAATGAATCAGAAAATCAGGGTCGTTAGGTCCTACTACCAACTTACAATCCTTTTTGGGCTGATGTGTTTAGAGCATGGTTGCAGTATAGTCGATCACAAAATGAGGTATTTAATGCGCTGAGGCAACCGGGGGACCCCCTTTTTAGGGCCAAAATTTATATTATTTAACATATGAAAACCAAAACCGCCCCCCCCCCCCCCCTCCTAACCGTCATGTCTGGATTCGACTCTGAAACCGCCCCCCCCCCCCCTATCCCGATTTTCGGGATCCGCCCCTGTGGTGAACTGAGTTTATAGAAACTTTTGGCAATGTTCTTAGTTTCGCGGATTTACTATATACTTTAGTACTTTCAATCCCCAGAAAATAGGTGAAACTATATGTCGTCTTAGATTATACGGTGAGATTATACGGTGTCACGTGTCTGCGTTTATAAGAATTATTATCGATTAAGAAAGTATGCGACTATGCATATAGAAAGTTGGTTATTCGAGAACTGGGAGTCACACACAGAATCATCATAGAACTACATGACTCTGGAACGCGCACATTCAGTCACCGACCTCCGTGATCGAAAACAATGTGATCACTTATCGATCAGGATCCGCACCTGGAGCTGCGCCAGTATCCCATTAGAGATGGCTCCTCTCTACCTTCAAGATCCTTACTTAACCAATCAGTCCACTCAAGCCCGCGACACACATGCACCGAGCCCTTCGCGAATATCCTGGGTGTCTTCCCGCCGACCACGTGTTCCGTGTTTGGAACTGCTAATAAGCTTAGACTGGTTTCACTGATGTATAATCTACATGGTACATATGCATTGAAGTATTAATTACTATTATTAGTGGTTGTAGATGCTTTCTTCATGGATGAATATAGTAGCTTGTAAAGTACGTACGACCGGAGTACGACCGCCCACTCCAAGACGCAGCCCCAGTTGCGGCAGATGCGGACTCGGAGTACAGTGGCAGTAGTATTGCTTGTAGGGGTAAGGAAACGGCATTGTAGTAACGTTTGTATAATGAGAAAAGCAGGAAGAATGTTTACATATGATGTTATTAAATCTATATGTTGAATATTTTTCTCTGCATAATTACCATTGATTACACCAACTATAATGGACTAAGACTAATCCACACCCGGCTCGACCAGTTTAGGCCAGTTTGAAAAGTGGGGTTCGTTCGAATGAGGGGGTTTGAATCTTCTCTTGTGACGCTCTGTGGAATATTTAACTTATACAGTAAAACCTCCCTGCCCGACCACCTATAGAGCTCTAACCCAAGCGCCTCCCTAACTCGATCTTTTTTTTATAGTCCCGACAGTCGGCATATGTCTTAGCATTGCAAGCTGCCCCAAGAGCGCTCGCATTGAGTGCTCGGCATGGCCACCTGAGAGCTTAACGGCACGTGGATCGGTGGTTCGAGCCCTGCTGTGGCCATGTTTGTCGTTTGTCGGCTGGCGGAAGGATTACTGTGATCGGCTGATTGCACGTAGTAGAACGCACACACTCAGGCGCTATTATAACGCCTGTAGACCGGATAGCACGTACTCTTGAAATGTATAAACCATATTTGCATATTTGCAAACAGGTGCGATACCACCTGTGAATGGCGTAAGCTTTGATGATCTTGATCACAAAACTTCCTCTTGTTATATACGTATGATACAAGTAGCGGCTACATAAGGTATGGATATTGATCTAATGAATCATTATCTCACTGAGCGGCATGGAAGCAACACGGTAAAATGCGAAAGAGCTGCCACATTCATGGAAGGTACAACTCATCAGCAATAATGAAATGCGAGGGCAAGGGTAATCAACAGCTTACTGGTATCTTTGGCATCGGAAAATTGACAGTTTTTGCCACGAGTAAAGCATCTAAAGGATATATTGATATTCTGTCACCTGACCGCCTCCCTAAGTCGTTCGATGAGCGGCAGTCCTGTCGTCTGTCGACTCAGTGAGGTTTTACTGTAACAAATTAAGCTTTAAATTCAGTCATACCTTGACGTATTGTCAGCTATCGGACTAATATCTTTCTATTGCTGAGTACTACAGCATATCGCTCTACAATACTTTTTCATTTGAACTGATTACTACAAATTATAAGCGGCAGCGACATTTGCCGCTGATATAATTGTATTGCAGAAGAAGTGCGCCAGAAAGTTTCTGAAAAATTGTCCTAACTTTATCTTCTACATTTAAAAACACACTGCATAGGCCTAACACGATAAACATCAGTGGGAAATGAATGTTGTGTGCATATATATATATCGTTAACGATAGGTACATATGCATCAAATCGCGTTCAACGCGATCGAGCGCCCTGGGATAAGTTACGGAATTAAGCGGTAACATTTGGAGGCTGCTGTTGGCTGTTGTGCCTTCGCTGTTTCGGGAAGGTCACCAGCGGCCAAGATGGGGATTACCTATTCTGATATGTTTCGGCAAGATGTGACCCCCAATTGGCGAGAGGAACCAACATATGATGCTCTCAAGGGATTTCCGAATGGGCGCAAGGAAAGAGGTTAATATTACGGTTTCGGGAAGTCGTTGACATGTGGGCGATAAATGGTGTTATTGTGATGGTGTAGTTCCTTAGATGTAACTTGTAGGCCTAACTGTAAGTGTAACGCAATCCTCTCCGATCGCAGGCTTGCTCGCAAGACTGGTGATGGTGTTGTAGGATTCGGAATAGGTCTAAGATTATACAGTTTAGTTATAAGAACTTAATTCAATTGCTAGACCTATTGAGCTAGCCTGTTCCTCTTCGCCAGAAATTAAAGCTAGATTATATATCCAAGCAAAGGCTAGAAAATATATGGCTCAGTTATGTTATGTTTACCCAACTGTCATGTGTGTGCTGGGTTCAAGGTGTGTAATGCCTTGTTCATATACAATACTGAGGTGAATACCATTCGATCAGACCAGTCCTCGGGCCGAGCCCTGTTCACAGCCGATAGCAGGCTAATTTATATTAGGGTACAGCTGCATAAACCTGAGCTGCCCCAAGTGAAGCAGAGACCAAAATGCCCCAAGCACAGGAGAGACTCAAAGTACCCTAAATGCAGATGAGACCCAAAATGCCCCAAGCACAGCAAAGACTTGGCGCAAGTGCCCCTAGGCAAGCCCGCTTTCTAGGGGCACAACAGTGTCCATGCGAAGTTCTTTAGATGCCAGTCCGACTGGCAGTCGGGAATCGACTGTAGCTTTTATCATAATGTGTGCGCATACAATTATAGTGCTTACGTATTCTATATACCTTGATATATCTTCTGACAGTATTCAACACTATGTTGTTTCGGTTATATTTTCGCGAAAAAATGTTGGAGCACACGACTGTACCCGACCAACCGTCCGCCATATTTGTTTTTGGCGGATGCCCGTACCTGTGAATGCAACTTGGTTCCCCGCTCCATTAGCATATGATTCTCCGCTAGAGGGCGTTGTCAGATGCTCAGTTGAAACTTAAGGACAACGGCAGCGCTCCCTGTCACAGGTAATTCACAGTTACAAAGTCTGGGACCCAGGCTACAAATCATTCAAATGGTGACGGGACTCGCCAGGTGGCGCTGCATACGCATGGCGGTTGGTCGGGAAAAGACTTATGCTCTAACAGTTCTTCGTGAAAATATAACCGAAACAACTAGTGTTGAGACACTTTGTTGATGTCAGAAGATAGAACAAGGTATATAGAGTATGTAAACACTATGATTGTACGCGTACACATTATGATTAAAGCTGCAGTCGATTCCCGACTGGCGTCTAAAGAACTTGGCATGGACACCGTTGTGCCCCTAGAAAAGCGGGCTTGCCTGGGGGCACTTGCGCCAAAGCAAAGACCTGAGGTGCCCCTAGCACAGCAAAGATCTGAGGTGCCCCTAGCACAGCAAAGATCTGAGGTGCCCCTAGCACAGCAAAGACCTGAGGTGCCCCTAGCACAGCAAAGATCTGAGGTGCCCCAAGCACAGCAAAGATCTGAGGTGCCCCAAGCACAGCAAAGATCTGAGGTGCCCCTAGCACAGCAAAGATCTGAGGTGCCCCAAGCACAGCAAAGATCTGAGGTGCCCCAAGCACAGCAAAGATCTGAGGTGCCCCTAGCACAGCAAAGACCTGAGGTGCCCCTAGCACAGCAAAGATCTGAGGTGCCCCAAGCACAGCAAAGATCTGAGGTGCCCCAAGCACAGCAAAGATCTGAGGTGCCCCAAGCACAGCAAAGATCTGAGGTGCCCCTAGCACAGCAAAGATCTGAGGTGCCCCAAGCACAGCAGGGACTAGTGCTACATCAACCTGGCCACTGTGAAAATGTTAACAATCGGTCCCAAAACCCTACCCATTTTGCTGAATCTTGTAGATAAGTAGGGCACCATAGCCATGCTGACTGCTTTTTCTCTATGTTGAGTTATCCCCCTGTACACAACAGTGGCCAGGGCGATTTAGCACTAAGCAGAAACCTGAGGTGCCCCAAGGACAGCAGAGACCAGAGCCAAGACACAAGCTGCCACAAGCACAGCAGAGACCTGAGCTGTTCCAAGCATAGCAGAGACCTGGGCTGCCCCAAACACAGCCAAGACACAAGCTGCCACAAGCACAGCACAGACCTGAGCTGTTCCAAGCATAGCAGAGACCTGGGCTGCCCCAAACACAGCCAAGACACAAGCTGCCACAAGCACAGCAGAGACCTGAACTGTTCCAAGCACAGCAGAGACCTGGGCTGCCCCAAACACAGCCAAGACACAAGCTGCCACAAGCACAGCAGAGACCTGGGCTGCCCCAAACACAGCGAAGACACAAGCTGCCACAAGCACAGCACAGACCTGAGCTGTTCCAAGCATAGCAGAGACCTGGGCTGCCCCAAACACAGCCAAGACACAAGCGGCCACAAGCACAGCAGAGACCTGGGCTGCCCCAAACACAGCCAAGACACAAGCTGCCACAAGCACAGCAGAGACCTGGGCTGCCCCAAACACAGCCAAGACACAAACTGCGACAAGCGCAGCAGAGACCTGAGCTATTCCAAGCGCAGAAGAGACCTGGGCTGCCCCAAACACAGCCAAGACACAAGCTGCCACAAGCACAGCAGAGACCCGGGCTGCCCCAAACACAGCCAAGACACAAGCTGCCACAAGCGCAGCAGAGACCTGAGCTGTTCCAAGCAGAGCAGAGACCTGGGCTGCCCCAAACACAGCCAAGACACAAGCTGTCACAAGCACAGCAGAGACCTGAGCTGCCCCAAACACAGCCAAGACACAAGCTGCCACAAGCACAGCAGAGAACTAACATGCCCCAAGCACGGCAGTAACCCCAGCTAGCCATGACCTGAGCTGCTCTGCGGTGCTAGGGGCAGCCTTCCCTTTTGCCAGTGAATTGTACATGTACATGTATTTAAGTTGTTTGTTGTTTACATTGAGAAGTAACACTCCCTGTATTAATAAATATGTAAACATTTTTTTTTTTTTATTTGAACAACTACCGGTAGTATCAATGATTCCTCAATTGGTAGGTTTCCGGTGCACTTAGCCAATGTCCGCTTTGCCTATAAGTATTAGTTGGTTGGCATCCGTCCGTCTGCGAAAGACGATGAATTTGCAGCTTTGTTTGGTTTAAGGTCGAGAGCGGGTGGCGCCTGGCGGATTTTTTCAGAACTAAATTCAATTTATTTTTTTGAATTTTTAGGATTAAATAGCAACCAATATCAATCTATGTCACATCAAATAATGTTTCCTCCACCAAATTTGCATGTATTTGATGTATTACAAGCAAATACCAAGATATTTAGTGATTGCACATATGTGCCGAAAGGCACAATTGTGACAATTCGTCATTTTTGGCCTATTTTATGGCCTATTTTGGTTACAAAAGAGCTTATAGAACAAAAGTTAGTTCAGTAACATATCGTTTTTTTGTTATTTTTGTATTCACTATGACGCTAGGCTTCAGCAGGCAGTTTTTTGTGGAAGTCTGTCGACCAGTTTTTATAGGGGATTTAAAAACCTGAAGAAAAAAACACATTTATAGGATTTTCCCATTGACCGCCATGTTAAAGCCAATTTGACAAAAATGCCCCAAACTTTTTTTTTAGTGAAGTGACATATATTTTTTATTACATTTTCAGGTAGATCCATACATGATACTTATCTAGAGAAAAAATTAAAAAAATCTGTCGACGAATTTTTTTTGACACCCCACCCGCTCTCGACCTTAAGTTATACGATTCGTAACGCGGCATTTACGCTGATGACTGAGTAAGCCTATCTGTGATCGACAGAGCTTTCCGCAGTCATCGGAACGGTGACCTGTCGATAGATCTTGGTTTGTGCTCGCTGGTGGACGCCTAGATTGGCGTTTCAAGCCCAGCCTCACAAACCATAGCGAGTCGTGGTGGGCCATTCCGTCACGCACGACACGTGCCCATCTCCTTTTTTGGGATGCCAAGTCCTCCCAAGAATCTGGATCGATGCCGAAAGCCTTCATGTCCCGCTTACAAACATCCTTAAACCTAAGCTTTGGCCGTCCAGTGGGCCTTTTGCCGTCGACGAGTTCACCGTATAGCACATCCTTGGGAATGCGTTTATCTTGCATACGATGAACGTTCCCAAGCCAACGTAGTATAAGTTGAGGGGGGTAAAAATAGTAAATATACACTTGTGTCAACAAGGCTCTTTTCATAGACATAATAATTTGTACCGATAGTCCACTGAATTTTCCTTAATGGATGTCCCCTGAATTTCTACTTGCAATATAACTGGTTGGTTGCTGTTTATCCACTGAAACATATTTATGATCTTACATGTAAGATTATGTTACTAAGCTTAGCTCCTGAGGCTAAGATTTGGCCCCAAGTCACCAATTACAAAAAAACATCGTACAGTATTAAGTAGGATATAAATGGAAGTCCTGTAACTTAATTTCATGGAGTTACGTATTGTGCATATGTTTTACTAAAGGATATGGCTCAATGGCCTTTCCATACTGGCTGTGTGGTGGCAAACCTGGCCAAGTCGGGGCACTTCCTCTGTCTCTAGTTACTTGAACATTAGTGTCTTAAGTAGCTTGACAATATATACCAATACCCCAACTACTGTCCACCTCAGAGCACCAATGAGGCCTCCTTATCTATGCCTCATGGTCCTTGGACAATGAGTGATTTTATCCCTTTGCTGCTCAAACAACCTGTGCCCCCCCCGCCCCTCGCCACTGGTCTAAGATGAAGGGGTGAAAAGGATCTCAAGGATGGAACTTCTTTAGGTTCTCCAAATCCTGCACTGGTCAATCATTTCTGATACTCACCCATGTAACTTTCTAGTTATAGGTCTTTCACATTATTACTGAAGTAATATATTGAGGTGTCTTTTTATTAACTTGCAGTGATGGTTGCGACTGAGGCCGAGATGGCAGCTGCCGATCTGACGCCCGAGCAGCGCGACTACTGTGCCCACCACCTGATAGACTTCCTCCGGTGCCGTCGGGATAACTTCCCGTGGGTGGCATCCTGCAAGCACGAGAAACACGTGTTGGACTCCTGCCAATATGACGAGTAAGCTACTCCTCAATATATGGATATTTTCCTCGGCCATGGCCCGAGTAATTGCTTAAAACGTGAAATGCATTATTTCAATTGATTCAATTGTGTAAGGTAATTATAAGTAAAAGAATTTTTTTCGAGTAAAAGAAAAAATAGGTGTAACTAAGTAAGAGGGACTGAGTGGAAGATCGAACCATGAATTGTTTGTTAATATTGTGACATGGTACAGATGAATGATAATGTAATTTTGTTGCATTTCATAGTCGCTTATTAGTGCCAAGCAGAAATATATTCTAAATGCTATAATGAAGGTAGTCAACATTGATATATTGTGTAGCAGTTCCAGACTTGTATTACCTTTGCTATTTCCGGTTAGGTTTCCTCCAGCTTTGCATTTGCTACGCTATAGCTCATGTGCTTACCACCAGATTTGTGTTGGCTGAGTTATATCCTGTATTTTATTTTGTTCAGTTTCGCATTATGTATGATATAGGGGTGGGGGTGGGGGGGGGGGGAGCAAGGGGTATATCCGTCCCTCGAGAATGGGCTTTTCATTTCGGAACGAGGAAAATTATTCTTCGTAGACTGGGACTGGGGGTATTAGCCGATCGTCGTGATCAAAGATTTTCAATAATCGTGAAGTATGAATTTTAATGATAAATAACCGTGCATCGGGAAATCGCCAATTTATATAATGTATCGGCGCTTACTTGGTATGTGGGTGTTATCGTTTTAATTCATCGTGACCTGGGCATAACGAAATGGATTCAACGTGATCTGGGAACACGACCCCCCGTGTGCTTTCCTCCAGTGTTGTTTTGCTGAGGTATATCCTCGGACAGTTTCGCGTGACATATGATATAGGTGATGTATTTCTCACCAGTTTCGTGTTTGCTGAGGTATAAATGGTGTTGTTTTTCGTACGGTGTCGCGTTACATATGACTTAGTTGATATGTTTCTCTCCAGTTTCGCCTTGTCTGTCACATCTGGTGTTTCCTTCCAGTTTCGTGTTGCGCATGAAGGAGTACGAGCGGGAACGTCGCCTGATGGCGCGCTCCAAGAGGAAGGCGGCGAGCACCGAGAAGGAACTGATGGAGGAATGAATCAACAGCCAATTCACCCAGCCACCCTGGCCGCTGACGCGATATCTGCGGCAATGTAAGAGCGGAGTCGATACGCGGTGCGCGACCTTCACCTTGATGTCGTCGGGGAACTTTACTGTGGCGAGAAATTGAACTGTAAATAAGTCTTTAACCACGAGATGTACGGATAGCCATGCGGGGAGACAACCACCGTCCGACATCTGATCAGCCATCGAGCTCTCGGCGTGTGTTGACATTACTACAAGTGTAATAAATATAATGTGTTACGGAGACCAGACTTTGGAATATTTGTGGCTTCACTAACGTCAGGGAGCAGAGCGGCTATATATGGATTATTAATATATGCACCAAAATGAAATTTCAAAAGAGCCAAACAATTAATGTGATGGTTTGTATAGCCAAAAGACCTAGCCATAAAATGACGAAGGTACATAGAAATGACCCAGTTATCGTACGGTCAGCGAACGTAATGAACGGATTGATTCATTGTTCTCCGGGGCCATGCACGGGGACCCCAGGGGGACGCGTCACCGGGAGTTGTGGGCTCGTAACCCTACGTTTTCCGTGCTAATTAAACTTATTGTAACTTTACGGACAATGATAAGGGACAGACATGCAGACATCTTCGGCGAATTTCTTTGCCAGCCAATATTGTTCAAATTAATGTTAGCAATATCTCTATGATAATTCTTTTTTCGTTTCTCTTCGGCTCGACAGTACAAGTTTTACATTTTTAAAGCGGGTGTCCAACCTAATCTAATCGCGATCTGCACCGAAAGTTTACACCTTAAAAAGAGGTTTCTGCCGACTGGTAAGGAGAACAACATAAGGGCAACCCGCCCCCATCAATGTCGAGCAGCGCGCCATTTTGCCGGAGCAAGTGACATTTATTGTGACCCTTCATGTGGCGCCGCCTTACGCTATAACTGGAAGTTATCTCGCGGATCTTCACAGTGGAGGTAGCCGCCAGGGAAACGAGAGACCAGGGCCGCGATTTACGGATGAATTTCGGCAGTCCCAGGCCGCGCAGTAGACCATGATCTTAGTGTTTCATGGAAAAATAGCATCCAAACAACTCTATATCTTTCTTGCAACGATTGGCTCCGTAAAAAAATAAACATGATAGGAGAACCGCAGCTATCTATATTCGCGATGATCACGCTCGTTTGTTTTTCTCACACAGTAGGCGTCATTTCCCGTTTAAATATAATTAGAGTATCGCCTCCTGATTAATCGCGGACACACCTCAAAAAAGGGCTGCCGCCTGGTTAAACGGCGAAATCGTAGCTGTCGGTCAATTCTAAATTTTATTGGGAGCTACAGACAGGACGGAAAATTCTGTAATTTGGAGGATACACCCTTGGGTATTATATAAATCGGTAAAACAGCGTTGGACGCCAGGCTGGCGGTTTCCTTTAATCGTTTTTATAGTCCAAGGTTAAACCACCCATTCTGTCATCAATGTGGGAGATACGATATTCTAATTGCGAAAAGATCACTAGTTTTAAATATCCTTTTCCATTCCCCTTGAGCATGTGTATTTACCTTTTGAAAAGTGGAGAATATTTGCTAAGTTCTCCATGAACCGTCCGGACAAATGCCACTTTCGTCAAATATGGAATATTTGCAAGTTTATATGGACCGCCGTAAGGAAAGTACTTGTAATATTTACTTTCATGTATCGATACGCACTAACTTGATAAGAAAAACACACCAAAAACAACGCCGGCATAAGAAAAGATGATTTATTGACCATTTATCCAGAACTGCCAACCTAGAAGTACTACCAACTTGACAACTAAGCCTCCAGCTAAGACAGAACCCGTTAGCCACTATAAATTATACAAAACGTAATTCGGAGAAGAGAAAAAAAAACGCTAAGCTATACAGCTGTCTGTCGAAAGATCTGAGCATTAGCCGCTTACGTTATTGGGCCATGAACGAAGTATGTCAAGCAGATTAGCACGCTGGAACAAAGTAGAAAAGAGCACCACTCATTAGAAAAGATTATAGGGATAATCTGAAATGGAGTTATTTTGGCATAGTTACTATTATGACAGTGCTTCCAATCCTTCTTGCGGCCAGGGTCCTTCGGCTAACACTGATGCGCCTAAACACACGAACTGACCATCTAGTGAACGCTCATGCGACACGCGAGAGCAATCCAACTACTACTAAAATCACAGTTGACCACGAGGTGCATATACGTTGCTGTATAGATCTATAGCACAAGTCGACACGTATAGGTAGTTTACATGTATAAATAGCACAACATCCCCCAGTCCAAAAATCAACATTAAATAATCTGTTTTTTTGTTTTTGCCCACATACACTTCCGTTAAATAACGAGCTGACGAACGTATGAGGACGACCATTCTCGCCTGGTCTGGTGTTTGCACAGCTTAATATGACCCAGCAGTAATGAGACTTGACCACGAGCAGTAATAGGACCTTACCACGAGCAGTAATAGGACCTTACTCCGGGCAGTAATATGACCTTACCCCGAGCAGTAATATGACCTTACCCCGAGCAGTAATAGGACCTTACTCCGGGCAGTAATATGACCTTACCCCGAGCAGTAATATGACCTTACCCCGGGCAGTAATATGACCTTACCTCGAGCAGTAATATGACCTTACCCCGAGCAGCAATATGACCTTACCCGGGCAGTAATATGACCTTACCCCGGGCAGTAATAGGACCTTACCCCGAGCAGTTTGATGACCTTACTCCGGGCAGTAGTATGACCTTACCCCGAGCAGTAATATGACCTTACCCCGGGCAGTAATATGACCTTACCCCGAGCAGTAATATAACCTTACCCCGAGCAGTAATATAACCTTACCCCGGGCAGTAATATCTTACCCGGGGCAGTAATAGGACCTTACCCCGGGCAGTAATAGGACCTTACCCAGAGCAGTTTGATGACCTTACCCAGAGCAGTAATATGACCTTACCCCGAGCAGTAATATGACCTTACCCCGGGCAGTAATATGACCTTACCCCGGGCAGTAATATGACCTTACCCCGAACAGTTTGAGGACCTTACCCCCAACAGTAATATGACCTTACCCCGAGCCGTTTGATGACCTGACCTCGAGCAGTAATATGACCTTACCCCGAGCAGTTTGATGACCTTACCCCCAACAGTAATATGACCTCACCCCGAGCAGTTGATGACCTTACCCCGAGCAGTTGATGACCTTACCCCGAGCAGTAATATGACCTTACCCCGAGCAGTAATGTAACCGGACCCCGGCCAGGACGCTGACTTGACCTTGGGTCATGTTACTTGACCTCTAAACTAATAGGACTTGATACCGACCAGTAATATGACCTTACTCCGGTCGGCAATATAACCTTACCTCTAGCAATAACATTACCTTACACCGACCATGTATATGTCCTAACCCTAGACATTAATATAGCCTAACCTGAAACATTATCAGGAACTTACCTCAAGCAGTATTATGGCCTTATCTCAGGTAGTAATACCACCTTACCTCGAGTGATAAATTTACCTTACCTAGAGCAGTAATTTGATGTTACCTCAAGCAGGAATACGACCATTGCATGTTCTCTCAAATATTGTTAGTTTCTTGTTGTCAATAACAAATGGTTTCCCTAACAATTGAAAGCACATGGCATTGACAGACATCATGATAGTACGAATAACAGCCTTCGTCATAAAATAGCGCAACATCAACGCGTAGCTTAAAAAAAAGCTAACGTGTACCTTGTAAATAATTAGATCTAACAGAACAGCCTAAACAGTTCAGCAGACAGAACAGATACTATAACAATGTTACATAAGCCGCGTTATACGGCATTGGACTCTTAACCGGGATGTGATGAAACCGTCAAACCTTAGGTAAATAATTCTACACTTTTTTCAATAATAATATTGTGGAAACAAAGAAAAGAAAGACATAAGCAACGATGTTGCAGTGGTGCCACGTTGATACCACAGTGTACCAGTGGTGCCACATCCTTTATCAGTCTACATCAGAGATCAATTCTATACCTAATATTAACGTTAAAACAAACGATATGATCGACAAGCAACCGACATTGACGATACTCAAAGTGGTCCTGTCCGTATCAGGCCGCCAAACTGAACGCGCAGTAGAAACAAAATCGCAAAAGCCTCAATTAACTTAACAAGACAGGTCAATCTTTAGTATGAAAAGGATTCTAAATGACTGCGTGAAATGTATATTTCTTCTCAGCTCACAACCTGTTTGTATAGTCGCCTTGTTATACCTGTATAACCGATTATTGGTAACAACTTACGTTTGGCCCGCATACGAAGCGGATCGCAAACTGACCGGCACAATTGGCAATAAGGTAATATACGGCGGGCGTCATAAAAACATCAGTAACCCAGTGAACGACATTGTCCATTGGCACACTGCTAACCTGCCAAGGAACGCAAGGAAAAGACGCCACATTTAACTCCTAGTACTCTAGGGACACCATAGGGCGGGATATACACCTGGGAAACTATGGGAAGAGGGGTAGGGGAGTAAACAAACTATACTGAAAGAGGTAAAATGTACAGGGATATAAAATTAGGACAGTATAGAGAGGGAGGAATATACAAGGTTATACTATCAGAAGAGTGTGGGGAGGGGAGAAGCATAAATGACTACACTATTAGGAGAGTATGGGGGGGGGATATAAACGGCAATTATATTAGAAAAGTAGGGGTAGGGCAGGAATATTAATGGTTATACTATTAGAAGACTATGGGAAAAAAGGAGAATAAATGGCTAAACCATTAAGAATATGGGAAGGGCTGAGTATAAATGGCTATACTATTACGAAAGCAGGGGGAGGGCAGGAATATTGAGGACTACTAGAGTGTCCCCGAGGAGACGGGGTTGGTAGAGTTTTAGTGGCTACACTATTTGGATAATGCGGGGGGAGTGGAGTATAAATAGCTATACTTAAATACTTAAAAGAGTCTTGGGAAGGGTGAAATATTAATGACTATACTGTCAGGAGAGTACGGGGAGGGATGAAGGAATATTAATGGCTATGCTATTAGAAGAGTACATGGGGGTGGAGTCTACAGAAGAACGTTACCTCAAGGACAGTATGGACATGGGTTGACAGCAGTACCGTGAAGCGCGTCGACACATCCAATGGACCTTGGCAAATAGGTAGGCACCAATAGCATCAAATTCACACAGTACACAAGAGAAGACATTGAATTCAATCCATTACATGGTATGCAACCTGAGGCTATAAGACGAAGATACCACAAGAGACAATAAGCAGATATACCCAGTATGTTACACCGCACCAGTTTGTCAAGGTGGATCAGTTTGCAATGATAAGTGATCATACCCTCTCCTGGATATATGGGGAGAGGGGGGTAGCATCCAAAGCATGACATCAATATATGACGTCACTTTGTGCCATCACCCTGACATGTTACCTATATATGACGTCACGTTAGTGGATAACCCCGACAAGACCTCGATATATGACGTCACGTTAGGGAATCACCCTGACAGGACCTCGATATATGACGTCACGTTAGGGGATCACCCTGACAGAACCTCGATATATGACGTCACTGCGTCATCATCCCGACAGGACCTCGATATATGACGTCACTTCGTGTCATCACCCAGACTTGGCATCAATATATGACGTCACTTCGTGTGACCAAGGGACTAACAAGTGCAGACATAGTATATCTGGTACGAAATACCAAGAGACGTTCATCACATGTTCGCTTGAAAGTCTCACATCACACTCGCCTCATATGTTTTCCCGGATTAAACCAATTCACATATTAACATCCATCAGGCTGGCTGTATCTCCGTAATGACGTCACGAAGGGTGTCCCATCATGGGTAAGAACACGAAACAGGTACAAACAGGGTGCATCCTTCGGTGAGACACCTATTCACCCAACATCGTATGCGACACCGTGCTCCAGGCTAACATCGTGGTACCTGAAGACAGATTCACCTCAGAGCGGGGCGAGCCGATCAGAAGCTGTTCCCACAATGCCAGTCGATGGTGCAAGCAAACCACAAGTAACACGGTGGTCTACATTTCTTGCCCAGGCTGCTGACTACGCATGAAACAAGGTTCGGCGATTGGTTGAACCGACCAAGTACTAATTTCTCGTTTGGCCAAGGACTGTTTAGAAAAATGACAGCGGATAATGAACAAAATGGTTTACATATGGCCAGACTGGTCTTTACCCTCTATTAGTGAATGCACCTCCCATGTCGGAGTCCCCACATTACAGCTTAGATCTCAGTATAATGTCACAAGACATTCCGAGCCTTACGACCGTTGTGATCGTATCATTCAATGTAAATATCCACCTTTATCTTTCTCTAATATGTTGCTGTAAACAGCAGTAAACCTTCTTTCATTGCTTTCCTCTTATGTGGTTCTCAGTGTTCGTCAATCTTGGTCATATTTTAATGTGTCTTTTCTGTGAGTGTTTGTCCGTCCCGATACTCTTTTGATGTGTTCTTGGTGTGTTTGTCAGTCCCGATCCTCTTTTGATGTGTTATTGTCGTGTTTGTCAGTCCCGATCCACTTTTGTTGTGTTCTTGTCGTGTTTGTCAGTCCCGATCCTCTTTTGATGTGTTCTTGTCGTGTTTGTCAGTCCCGATCCTCTTTTGATGGGTTCTTGTCGAGTTTGTCAGTCCCGATCCTCTTTTGTTGTGTTCTTGTCGTGTTTGTCAGTCCCGATCCTCTTTTGATGTGTTCTTGTCGTGTTTGTCAGTCCCGATCCTCTTTTGATGGGTTCTTGTCGAGTTTGTCAGTCCCGATCCTCTTTTGTTGTGTTCTTGTCGTGTTTGTCAGTCCCGATCCTCTTTTGATGTGTTTGTCAGTCCCGATCCTCTTTTGATGGGTTCTTGTCGAGTTTGTCAGTCCCGATCCTCTTTTGTTGTGTTCTTGTCGTGTTTGTCAGTCCCGATCGTCTTTTGATGTGTTCTTGGTGTGTTTGTCAGTCCCGATCCTCTTTTGATGTGTTATTGTCGTGTTTGTCAGTCCCGATCCTCTTTTGATGTGTTCTTGTCGTGTTTGTCTGTCCCGACCCTTTTCTGACGTGTTTTTGTCGTGTTTTTATCAATCCCGATCCTCTGTTGATGGGTGTCCTTTGTGTGTTTCTCAGTCCCGGTCCTTTTTAAATGTGTGGTTTCACGTGTCTTTCTCTCCCTGTATCCTCCTTTCATGTGTCGTTCTGGTGTTTGCCCGTCCTGAGGTGTATCTCCGGGCGTGTCTCAGCCATACATCTTCCTTTCCAGGCTTCTCCAGCGTTGGTCGCGACGTTTAGACCCTCAATGATAACACCTATATAGGCCGGAAGAGGGCTAAGCCACCGTACACGCAGTTAATCACACACTGTTGTCATAAAACACTTACTAGCATGGGCGATAATGAGGGTGTGATCTCCAAGGCCTTGTTCAACAAGCTGGTTAACAAAGGCCGATGAATACAAAATAGCTCTTTTTATATTAATATCCAATATAAAGAACATGATGAAAACCCATATGACTGGAGCGACCACCAAGTGCCGTGCTCAGTGGCTTTTGATGCCGTTAGCGTTGAGGTCGCCCTGGACGCGTCCAGAGTCCGTGTCGCCGCCGGTCTTCTTGCCGTACGCCTTCTTGTAGAAGTCGGCGAACAACACGAGAAAGATGACGGCGTACGACCCGATCCAATAGGCGAACGCCATAGGGTAGTTGCACTCAACGAAAAACAGCTGTGACGTGTGCACACAAACCAACATGAACTGAATCTGTAAAGAACGACAACAAAAACGAGTTTGGTATGATGGTAATAAACACTTTGTAGGCCAACAAACGCTGAACAGTGCGTTTAAAAGTATAAAATGCGCATGTTTGACAAATGCAGGCGTCCCAGCACAGTTTAGTCACTTAATTATAGGATATATAGGAGTTTGGTATCTCAACTATGTTAATTATGGAATATTTAACCAACAAAAAGAAGTGTTTCCGAACGTGTATTTTGGACGACCTATATTACTGATAATTGCCAATGCAACTCAGATCTGAAGTATCACCTTATATGTGCAAGTTAACAACAGTACGCCCTTACAGTCATGCTGCCTGCCAGAGCCATGAAGTCAGATCATCCATATTCAGCACCTGAATAGGTTTGGCCTGATCTGTTTCTTTCATGACACCTTGGCAGGCAGCACGACGCCATCGTAGGAATATAGCTCTCATGAAGACCATTCCAATGGTGTTCATATTAGAAGCAAAGTGTAGATGAGCAGTAAAATATAGGATTTATAGGACTTTTGGCCTAACTATAGACAACTCCTATAATATTATAGGAAATATAGGAATTAAAGGAGGTCAGGGAGCCATGTAAATGTACGCAAAATATACCTCATATGGAGTGGATATTAAATACAACACGGCCCTCATACCAGCCTGGTGGGCTCGATAGCCTAGGCGAGACTCAGTGGACTTGGTGTGGACACAGTGGGATTCCAATACTCACCATTTGCATGGACGTCATGTACTTCTTCCACCAGAGATACTTCTGGTACTGAGGCCCCATGGCCGCCATCCCATAGTAGGAGTACATGATGAAGTGAATCAGAGAGTTGAGTAGCGCGTGGAACGTCCCGAAGCCGCCTACAACATACATCACATCGTCGTCAAGGCAACACTTCACGCAACGCGCCACGGACACGTTTACAGTCTACATTACAACAGGATAAGCATGAGGTGTATTGCCACGGGATCTGAACCAGGACTGGGGAGGGAGGCACTTGCCTGGGACGAACTTGACCCCGAACCACCAGGAGAAGGGCATGACCCCGTGGTGGAACACGTGCAGGAAGGTCACTTGGTTGTGTTTCTTCCGCAGAACGAAGAAGATCTGGAACCACGAGACCATGTGCAAATACACGACGGTATGGCTGCCTATTATCGCCCACAGCCTACTGACCAGCGGCGATTAGTCGCTTCATTACCATTGGCTTTCTCATTACCAAATGCTGTTGGCTTATACCATTAATTTCCTTACCATGTACCATTGACTTCTTTCTGTATCATATGCCATTGGTTTCCTGCATCATTCATGGCATATATATTAGGATCAGTAACTGATTCTGTTAGCAACAGGCTCTACCTCTCGCGATAACATTACGTCGCCATGAGTAAGAAGGAACCCCACATATTGAGTAACTTACTGTATCCAGCAGTTCAATAAATTTGGAGAAGAAGAACCACCAACAGATGTTGACCATCTGAAACACATAAAGCAGATACTGATCCTGTGTGACATACAGAGCAGAGAACGTGGGCACAAAAATAGGGTTCCCTAACTGGTATTCAAGTACCGGGTACATCGAAATGGTTTCATTCTTGACACTCCCGGAATAGGCATTCAGCATCCGAACGAGCTTTGCGATAGAATCTTGCATTAACACTATATATATATCTATTATTGTATTGCAATGCATTATCACAACAATTTTGGTTTATCAAAACAGTAGCGTTTTCTTTAGAAAAATTTAAATATGCTTTAAACTAATAAGGCCTACGAAAATTACTTTTTAAGAGTTCGTTTCCATTCTAGTCAGTTAGTTTTTCTTAGAATAGATCTACATAGTCTATATTATAAGCAGCAGCAGTGTGAATACATAGACATATTTGGGCCATGAATTGCATATGAGGAAATGCCATTTATCTGAAAGACAACTTGTATCACTGTATGAACGGGTATAATACTTACCCTCATTGCCTGGGGTGTACGGGAGTAGTCCACGGGTTGGCACCCAAAACTGTAACCTGCAAACCAACCGCCCAGAGCGAACTGCAAAAAGACACAGGGCATCTAATGGCACACCAATAGGCACAATTATGCGATAGACCACTTTGAGCGAACGTTATTGCAACATTCTACAATTTGGGGTTTTTAGCATTCACTTATGGCATAACTAGCAGGGTGGTAACTACTTTTCTACAGTAACAGTTACCATTGGATTCTTCATCCACCACCGTGGTTGCTACTCTCTCATGTCACAAACTAGCACGGTGGTTACTGCTCTCCCAGGTCACAAACTAGCACGGTGGTTACTGCTCTCTCAGGTCACAAACTAGCACGGTGGTTATTGCTCTCTCAGGTCACAAACTAGCACGGTGGTTACTATACTCTCCCAGGTCACAAACTAGCACGGTGGTTACTACTCTCCCAGGTGACAAACTAGCACGGTGGTTACTACTTTCCCAGGTCACAAACTAGCACGATGGTTACTGCTCTCCCAGGTCACAAACTAGCACGGTGGTTACTGCTCTCTCAGGTCACAAACTAGCACGATGGTTACTACTCTCCCAGGTCACAAACTAGCACGATGGTTACTACTCTCCCAGGTCACAAACTAGCACCATGGTTACTACTCTTCCAGGTCACAAACTAGCACGATGGTTACTACTCTCCCAGGTCACAAACTAGCACGATGGTTACTACTCTCCCAGGTCACAAACTAGCACGATGGTTACTGCTCTCTCAGGTCACAAACTAGCACGGTGGTCACTACTCTCCCAGGTCACAAACTAGCACGATGGTTACTGCTCTCTCAGGTCACAAACTAGCACGATGGTTACTGCTCTCTCAGGTCACAAACTAGCATGGTGGTTACTGCTCTCCCAGGTCACAAACTAGCACGATGGTTACTGCTCTCTCAGGTCACAAACTAGCACGATGGTTACTGCTCTCTCAGGTCACAAACTAGCACGATGGTTACTACTCTCTCAGGTCACAAACTAGCACGATGGTTACTGCTCTCTCAGGTCACAAACTAGCACGATGGTTACTGCTCTCTCAGGTCACAAACTAGCACGATGGTTACTACTCTCTCAGGTCACAAACTAGCACGGTGGTTACTGCTCTCTCAGGTCACAAACTAGCACGGTGGTTACTGCTCTCTCAGGTCACAAACTAGCACGGTGGTTACTACTCTCTCAGGTCACAAACTAGCACGATGGTTACTGCTCTCTGAGATAACAAACTAGCACGATGGTTACTGCTCTCTCAGGTCACAAACTAGCACGATGGTTACTGCTCTCCCAGGTCACAAACTAGCATGGTGGTTACTGCTCTCTCAGGTCACAAACTAGCATGGTGGTTACTGCTCTCTGAGATAACAAACTAGCACGATGGTTACTGCTCTCTCAGGTCACAAACTAGCACGATGGTTACTGCTCTCCCAGGTCACAAACTAGCATGGTGGTTACTGCTCTCTCAGGTCACAAACTAGCATGGTGGTTACTGCTCTCTCAGGTCACAAACTAGCACGGTGGTTACTGCTCTCTGAGATAACAAACTAGCACGATGGTTACTGCTCTCTCAGGTCACAAACTAGCACGATGGTTACTGCTCTCCCAGGTCACAAACTAGCATGGTGGTTACTGCTCTCTCAGGTCACAAACTAGCATGGTGGTTACTGCTCTCTCAGGTCACAAACTAGCACGATGGTTACTGCTCTCTCAGGTCACAAACTAGCACGATGGTTACTGCTTTCTCAGGTCACAAACTAGCACGATGGTTACTACTCTCTCAGGTCACCAACTAGCACGATGGTTACTGCTCTCCCAGGTCACAAACTAGCATGGTGGTTACTGCTCTCTCAGGTCACAAACTAGCACGATGGTTACTGCTCTCTCAGGTCACAAACTAGCACGGTGGTTACTACTCTCCCAGGTCACAAACTAGCACGGTGGTTATTGCTCTCTCAGGTCACAAACTAGCACGGTGGTTACTATACTCTCCCAGGTGACAAACTAGCACGGTGGTTACTACTCTCCCAGGTGACAAACTAGCACGGTGGTTACTACTTTCCCAGGTGACAAACTAGCACGGTGGTTACTATACTCTCCCAGGTGACAAACTAACACGGTGGTTACTGCTGTCTCAGGTCACAAACTAGCACGGTGGTTACTACTCTCCCAGGTGACAAACTAGCACGGTGGTTACTATACTCTCCCAGGTGACAAACTAGCACGGTGGTTACTATACTCTCCCAGGTGACAAACTAGCACGATGGTTACTGCTGCCTCAGGTCACAAACTAGCACGGTGGTTACTACTCTCTCAGGTGACAAACTAGCACGGTGGTTACTATACTCTCCCAGGTGACAAACTAGCACGGTGGTTAATATACTCTCCCAGGTCACAAACTAACACGGTGGATACTGCTGTCTCAGGTCACAAACTAGCACGGTGGTTACTACTCTCCCAGGTGACAAACTAGCACGGTGGTTACTACTCTCCCAGGTGACAAACTAGCACGGTGGTTACTATACTCTCCCAGGTGACAAACTAGCACGGTGGTTACTACTCTCTCAGGTCACAAACTAGCACGGTGGTTACTGCTCTCTCAGGTCACAAACTAGCACGGTGGTTACTGCTCTCTCAGGTCACAAACTAACACGGTGGATACTGCTGTCTCAGGTCACAAACTAGCACGGTGGTTACTGCTCTCTCAGGTCACAAACTAGCACGATGGTTACTATACTCTCCCAGGTGACAAACTAGCACGGTGGTTACTACTCTCTCAGGTCACAAACTAGCACGGTGGTTACTGCTCTCTCAGGTCACAAACTAGCACGGTGGTTACTGCTCTCTCAGGTCACAAACTAGCACGGTGGTTACTGCTCTCTCAGGTCACAAACTAGCACGGTGGTTACTGCTCTCTCAGGTCACAAACTAGCACGGTGGTTACTACTCTCTCAGGTCACAAACTAGCATGGTGGTTACTGCTCTCTCAGGTCACAAACTAGCACGGTGGTTACTGCTCTCTCAGGTCACAAACTAGCACGGTGGTTACTGCTCTCTCAGGTCACAAACTAGCACGGTGGTTACTGCTCTCTCAGGTCACAAACTAGCACGGTGGTTACTACTCTCTCAGGTCACAAACTAGCATGGTGGTTACTGCTCTCTCAGGTCACAAACTAGCACGGTGGTTACTACTCTCTCAGGTGACAAACTAGCACGGTGGTTACTATACTCTCCCAGGTGACAAACTAGCACGGTGGTTAATATACTCTCCCAGGTCACAAACTAACACGGTGGATACTGCTGTCTCAGGTCACAAACTAGCACGGTGGTTACTACTCTCCCAGGTGACAAACTAGCACGGTGGTTACTACTCTCCCAGGTGACAAACTAGCACGGTGGTTACTATACTCTCCCAGGTGACAAACTAGCACGGTGGTTACTACTCTCTCAGGTCACAAACTAGCACGATGGTTACTGCTCTCTCAGGTCACAAACTAGCACGGTGGTTACTGCTCTCTCAGGTCACAAACTAACACGGTGGATACTGCTGTCTCAGGTCACAAACTAGCACGGTGGTTACTGCTCTCTCAGGTCACAAACTAGCACGATGGTTACTATACTCTCCCAGGTGACAAACTAGCACGGTGGTTACTACTCTCTCAGGTCACAAACTAGCACGGTGGTTACTGCTCTCCCAGGTCACAAACTAGCACGGTGGTTACTGCTCTCTCAGGTCACAAACTAGCATGGTGGTTACTATACTCTCCCAGGTGACAAACTAGCACGGTGGTTACTACTCTCTCAGGTCACAAACTAGCACGGTGGTTACTGCTCTCTCAGGTCACAAACTAGCACGGTGGTTACTGCTCTCTCAGGTCACAAACTAGCACGGTGGTTACTGCTCTCTCAGGTCACAAACTAGCACGGTGGTTACTATACTCTCCCAGGTGACAAACTAGCACGGTGGTTACTACTCTCTCAGGTGACAAACTAGCACGGTGGTTACTGCTCTCTCAGGTCACAAACTAGCACGGTGGTTACTATACTATCCCAGGTGACAAACTAGCACGGTGGTTACTGCTCTCTCAGGTCACAAACTAGCACGGTGGTTACTGCTCTCTCAGGTCACAAACTAGCACGGTGGTTACTGCTCTCTCAGGTCACAAACTAGCATGGTGGTTACTGCTCTCTCAGGTCACAAACTAACACGGTGGATACTGCTGTCTCAGGTCACAAACTAGCACGGTGGTTACTGCTCTCTCAGGTCACAAACTAGCACGGTGGTTACTGCTCTCCCAGGTGACAAACTAGCACGGTGGTTACTGCTCTCTCAGGTCACAAACTAGCACGGTGGTTACTGCTCTCCCAGGTCACAAACTAGCACGATGGTTACTACTCTCCCAGGTCACAAACTAGCACGATGGTTACTACTCTCTCAGGTCACAAACTAGCACGGTGGTTACTACTCTCTCAGGTCACAAACTAGCACGGTGGTTACTGCTCTCTCAGGTCACAAACTAGCACGGTGGTTACTGCTCTCTCAGGTCACAAACTAGCACGGTGGTTACTGCTCTCTCAGGTCACAAACTAGCATGGTGGTTACTGCTCTCTCAGGTCACAAACTAACACGGTGGATACTGCTGTCTCAGGTCACAAACTAGCACGGTGGTTACTGCTCTCTCAGGTCACAAACTAGCACGGTGGTTACTGCTCTCCCAGGTGACAAACTAGCACGGTGGTTACTGCTCTCTCAGGTCACAAACTAGCACGGTGGTTACTGCTCTCCCAGGTCACAAACTAGCACGATGGTTACTACTCTCCCAGGTCACAAACTAGCACGATGGTTACTACTCTCTCAGGTCACAAACTAGCACGGTGGTTACTACTCTCTCAGGTCACAAACTACCACGGTGGTTACTGCTCTCTCAGGTCACAAACTAGCACGGTGGTTACTGCTCTCTCAGGTCACAAACTAGCACGGTGGTTACTGCTCTCTCAGGTCACAAACTAGCACGGTGGTTACTGCTCTCTCAGGTCACAAACTAGCACGGTGGTTACTGCTCTCCCAGGTCACAAACTAGCACGGTGGTTACTACTCTCCCAGGTGACAAACTAGCACGGTGGTTACTACTCTCTCAGGTCACAAACTAGCACGGTGGTTACTGCTCTCTCAGGTCACAAACTAGCACGGTGGTTACTGCTCTCTCAGGTCACAAACTAGCATGGTGGTTACTGCTCTCTCAGGTCACAAACTAGCACGATGGTTACTGCTCTCTCAGGTCACAAACTAGCACGATGGTTACTGCTCTCTCAGGTCACAAACTAGCATGGTGGTTACTGCTCTCTCAGGTCACAAACTAGCACGGTGGTTACTGCTCTCTCATGTCACAAACTAGCACGATGGTTACTGCTCTCTCAGGTCACAAACTAGCACGGTGGTTACTGCTCTCTCAGGTCACAAACTAGCACGGTGGTTACTACTCTCTCAGGTCACAAACTAGCACGGTGGTTACTGCTCTCTCAGGTCACAAACTAGCACGGTGGTTACTGCTCTCCCAGGTGACAAACTAGCACGGTGGTTACTGCTCTCTCAGGTCACAAACTAGCACGGTGGTTACTACTCTCTCAGGTCACAAACTACCACGGTGGTTACTACTCTCTCAGGTCACAAACTAGCACGGTGGTTACTGCTCTCTCAGGTCACAAACTAGCACGGTGGTTACTGCTCTCCCAGGTGACAAACTAGCACGGTGGTTACTACTCTCCCAGGTCACAAACTAGCACGGTGGTTACTATACTCTCTCAGGTGACAAACTAGCACGGTGGTTACTGCTCTCTCAGGTCACAAACTAGCACGGTGGTTACTGCTCTCCCAGGTCACAAACTAGCACGGTGGTTACTGCTCTCCCAGGTCACAAACTAGCACGGTGGTTACTGCTCTCCCAGGTCACAAACTAGCACGGTGGTTACTGCTCTCTCAGGTCACAAACTAGCACGGTGGTTACTGCTCTCTCAGGTCACAAACTAGCACGATGGTTACTGCTCTCTCAGGTCACAAACTAGCACGATGGTTACTGCTCTCTCAGGTCACAAACTAGCACGGTGGTTACTACTCTCTCAGGTCACAAACTAGCACGGTGGTTACTACTCTCTCAGGTCACAAACTACCACGGTGGTTACTACTCTCTCAGGTCACAAACTAGCACGGTGGTTACTACTCTCTCAGGTCACAAACTAGCACGGTGGTTACTACTCTCTCAGGTCACAAACTAGCACGGTGGTTACTGCTCTCTCAGGTCACAAACTAGCACGGTGGTTACTGCTCTCCCAGGTCACAAACTAGCACGGTGGTTACTGCTCTCTCAGGTCACAAACTAGCACGGTGGTTACTGCTCTCTCAGGTCACAAACTAGCACGATGGTTACTGCTCTCTCAGGTCACAAACTAGCACGATGGTTACTGCTCTCTCAGGTCACAAACTAGCACGGTGGTTACTACTCTCTCAGGTCACAAACTAGCACGGTGGTTACTACTCTCTCAGGTCACAAACTACCACGGTGGTTACTACTCTCTCAGGTCACAAACTAGCACGGTGGTTACTACTCTCTCAGGTCACAAACTAGCACGGTGGTTACTACTCTCCCAGGTCACAAACTAGCACGGTGGTTACTACTCTCTCAGGTCACAAACTAGCACGATGGTTATTGCTCTCTCAGGTCACAAACTAGCACGGTGGTTACTGCTCTCTCAGGTCACAAACTAGCACGATGGTTACTGCTCTCTCAGGTCACAAACTAGCACGGTGGTTACTGCTCTCTCAGGTCACAAACTACCACGGTGGTTACTACTCTCTCAGGTCACAAACTACCACGGTGGTTACTACTCTCTCAGGTCACAAACTAGCACGGTGGTTACTACTCTCTCAGGTCACAAACTAGCACGGTGGTTACTGCTCTCTCAGGTCACAAACTAGCACGGTGGTTACTGCTCTCTCAGGTCACAAACTAGCACGGTGGTTACTGCTCTCTCAGGTCACAAACTAGCACGGTGGTTACTACTCTCTCAGGTCACAAACTAGCACGGTGGTTACTGCTCTCTCAGGTCACAAACTAGCACGGTGGTTACTACTCTCTCAGGTCACAAACTACCACGGTGGTTACTACTCTCTCAGGTCACAAACTAGCACGGTGGTTACTACTCTCTCAGGTCACAAACTACCACGGTGGTTACTACTCTCTCAGGTCACAAACTAGCACGGTGGTTACTACTCTCCCAGGTCACAAACTAGCACGGTGGTTACTACTCTCTCAGGTCACAAACTAGCACGATGGTTATTGCTCTCTCAGGTCACAAACTAGCACGATGGTTACTGCTCTCTCAGGTCACAAACTAGCACGGTGGTTACTACTCTCTCAGGTCACAAACTAGCACGATGGTTACTGCTCTCTCAGGTCACAAACTAGCACGGTGGTTACTACTCTCTCAGGTCACAAACTAGCACGGTGGTTACTACTCTCTCAGGTCACAAACTAGCACGGTGGTTACTACTCTCTCAGGTCACAAACTAGCACGGTGGTTACTGCTCTCTCAGGTCACAAACTAGCACGGTGGTTACTGCTCTCTCAGGTCACAAACTAGCACGGTGGTTACTGCTCTCCCAGGTCACAAACTAGCACGGTGGTTACTACTCTCTCAGGTCACAAACTAGCACGGTGGTTACTACTCTCTCAGGTCACAAACTAGCACGGTGGTTACTACTCTCTCAGGTCACAAACTAGCACGGTGGTTACTACTCTCCCAGGTGACAAACTAGCACGGTGGTTACTACTCTCTCAGGTCACAAACTAGCACGGTGGTTACTATACTCTCTCAGGTCACAAACTAGCACGGTGGTTACTGCTCTCTCAGGTCACAAACTAGCACGGTGGTTACTGCTCTCTCAGGTCACAAACTAGCACGGTGGTTACTGCTCTCCCAGGTCACAAACTAGCACGGTGGTTACTACTCTCTCAGGTCACAAACTAGCACGGTGGTTACTGCTCTCTCAGGTGACAAACTAGCACGATGGTTACTGCTCTCTCAGGTCACAAACTAGCACGGTGGTTACTACTCTCTCAGGTCACAAACTAGCACGGTGGTTACTACTCTCTCAGGTCACAAACTAACACGGTGGTTACTGCTCTCTCAGGTCACAAACTAGCACGGTGGTTACTGCTCTCTCAGGTCACAAACTAGCACGGTGGTTACTACTCTCTCAGGTCACAAACTAGCATGGTGGTTACTGCTCTCTCAGGTCACAAACTAGCACGGTGGTTACTGCTCTCTCAGGTCACAAACTAGCACGGTGGTTACTACTCTCTCAGGTCACAAACTAGCACGGTGGTTACTACTCTCTCAGGTCACAAACTAGCACGGTGGTTACTACTCTCTCAGGTCACAAACTAGCACGGTGGTTACTACTCTCTCAGGTCACAAACTACCACGGTGGTTACTACTCTCTCAGGTCACAAACTAGCACGGTGGTTACTACTCTCCCAGGTCACAAACTAGCACGGTGGTTACTATACTCTCTCAGGTGACAAACTAGCACGGTGGTTACTGCTCTCTCAGGTCACAAACTAGCACGGTGGTTACTACTCTCTCAGGTCACAAACTAGCACGGTGGTTACTACTCTCTCAGGTCACAAACTAGCACGGTGGTTACTGCTCTCTCAGGTCACAAACTAGCACGGTGGTTACTGCTCTCCCAGGTGACAAACTAGCACGGTGGTTACTACTCTCCCAGGTCACAAACTAGCACGGTGGTTACTGCTCTCTCAGGTCACAAACTAGCACGGTGGTTACTGCTCTCTCAGGTCACAAACTAGCACGGTGGTTACTATACTCTCCCAGGTGACAAACTAGCACGGTGGTTACTACTCTCCCAGGTCACAAACTAGCACGGTGGTTACTACTCTCTCAGGTCACAAACTAGCACGATGGTTACTGCTCTCCCAGGTCACAAACTAGCACGGTGGTTACTACTCTCCCAGGTGACAAACTAGCACGGTGGTTACTATACTCTCCCAGGTGACAAACTAGCACGGTGGTTACTGCTCTCCCAGGTGACAAACTAGCACGGTGGTTACTACTCTCTCAGGTCACAAACTAGCACGGTGGTTACTGCTCTCTCAGGTCACAAACTAGCACGGTGGTTATTGCTCTCTCAGGTCACAAACTAGCACGGTGGTTACTACTCTCCCAGGTCACAAACTAGCACGGTGGTTACTGCTCTCTCAGGTCACAAACTAGCACGGTGGTTACTGCTCTCTCAGGTCACAAACTAGCACGGTGGTTACTGCTCTCTCAGGTCACAAACTAGCACGATGGTTACTGCTCTCTCAGGTCACAAACTAGCACGATGGTTACTGCTCTCCCAGGTCACAAACTAGCACGGTGGTTACTGCTCTCTCAGGTCACCAACTAGCACGGTGGTTACTATACTCTCCCAGGTGACAAACTAGCACGGTGGTTACTGCTCTCCCAGGTGACAAACTAGCACGGTGGTTACTACTCTCTCAGGTCACAAACTAGCACGGTGGTTATTGCTCTCTCAGGTCACAAACTAGCACGGTGGTTACTGCTCTCTCAGGTCACAAACTAGCACGGTGGTTACTGCTCTCTCAGGTCACAAACTAGCACGATGGTTACTGCTCTCCCAGGTCACAAACTAGCACGGTGGTTACTGCTCTCTCAGGTCACCAACTAGCACGGTGGTTACTATACTCTCCCAGGTGACAAACTAGCACGGTGGTTACTGCTCTCCCAGGTGACAAACTAGCACGGTGGTTACTACTCTCTCAGGTCACAAACTAGCACGGTGGTTACTATACTCTCTCAGGTCACAAACTAGCACGGTGGTTATTGCTCTCTCAGGTCACAAACTAGCACGGTGGTTACTGCTCTCTCAGGTCACAAACTAGCACGGTGGTTACTGCTCTCTCAGGTCACAAACTAGCACGATGGTTACTGCTCTCCCAGGTCACAAACTAGCACGGTGGTTACTGCTCTCTCAGGTCACCAACTAGCACGGTGGTTACTATACTCTCCCAGGTGACAAACTAGCACGGTGGTTACTGCTCTCCCAGGTCACAAACTAGCACGGTGGTTACTGCTCTCCCAGGTCACAAACTAGCACGGTGGTTACTGCTCTCTCAGGTCACAAACTAGCACGGTGGTTACTATACTCTCCCAGGTGACAAACTAGCACGGTGGTTACTACTCTCCCAGGTGACAAACTAGCACGGTGGTTACTACACTCTCTTAGGTGACAAACTAGCACGGTGGTTACTGCTCTCTCTGGTCACAAACTAGCACGGTGGTTACTGCTCTCTGAGATAACAAACTAGCACGATGGTTACTACTCTTTCAGGTCACAAACTAGCACGGTGGTTACTACTCTCTTAGGTCACAAACGAGCCTTGGGGTTACTACTTTCTGTTGTTACTATTCTAACGGGTCACAACTGAAAACCGGTTACTTTTCTCTCCAGTCATGCACTTGCCTTAATAGATGCTACACGATAAAAGCACACATTACATGACGGTTACCACCCAGTCAAGGTCACAACCTAGCACGGCGGTAGATGGAACGAGGCCCGAAGATCCATGCTCCAAAGAGTGCTGAACTGAACTCATCTTGACATTGCAACAACATAAATGGTTAACGGTGTCAGGGGGTCGACTGTCGCTATCTCATCAATTGCTCCTTCACCACACCGCTAGACAATAGCAGTTAAACCTCCTGACCCTCAGGCCCTTGCGGGTACAGGCTGTCTTCCGGAAATAGAATGTGCCGAATCGTTTATCTTGTAGCATAGTGCACCCATCAGACACACCTATTAGACAACCTCATGAGACAAAACCATATTAGCCCAACCAATCGGACAAACCCACCAGCCAAACCCACCAGCCAAGCCCAACCAATCGGACAAACCCACCAGCCAAACCCACCAGCCAAGCCCACCAGCCAAACCCACCAGCCAAGCCCACCAGCCCAACCCACCAGCCCAACCCACCAGCCCAACCCACCAGCCAAGCCCACCAGCCAAACCCACCAGCCCAACCCACCAGCCCAACCCACCAGCCAAGCCCACCAGCCAAACCCACCAGCCCAACCCACCAGCCAAACCCACCAGCCCAACCCACCAGCCCAACCCACCAGCCAAACCCACCAGCCAAGCCCAACCAATCGGACAAACCCACCAGCCAAACCCACCAGCCAAGCCCACCAGCCAAACCCACCAGCCAAGCCCACCAGCCAAGCCCACCAGCCCAACCCACCAGCCCAACCCACCGGCCCAACCCACCAGCCCAACCCACCAGCCAAGCCCACCAGCCAAACCCACCAGCCCAACCCACCAGCCAAACCCACCAGCCAAGCCCACCAGCCAAGCCCTGTGGCTGAGGGGTAAGACACCAGAGACGGGTGGTTTGTACCCCGGCGGCACACTGACCTCGATGAAGATGTAGCCGGACAGGGCGACCATGGAGAAGTTGTAACAGAGCATCAGCTTGCGGATGTCGAAGGGCTTCCGGTTCTCCATGAACTTGGGGAGCGCGACGCGGACCACGTAGACGTAGGTCATGCAGATGACCAGGCTGGGCCAGGGCGAGGACATCAGGAAGTAGTCCTCCACGCGCGGGTCTGGGGGAGAGACATCAGACACCACATATTGTTAAAGTTACTATTTCAACAACAGGTAAACATTGGTTGGTTGTATATTCAGGACGCTTCAACCACTTTTGGTCATATCGCGTCAATAGGAGAAGAAAGAGAGAGTGGAGCCCTGTCCCCGGGGGTAACCCCCTACTCTTTGCGAAAAAGGACATGGGATCTCTATACTGCGAACACACAGACATGGCCACAGCGGGGCGCGAACCACCGATCCAGGTGCCGTTAGGCTCTCAGGTGACCAGAGCGCTCAATGCGAGCGCTCTAACCCACTGAGCTATTTCACGTAAAAGTACAACAGGCGACGCGCTGCAAAGGTCAAAATGGCGCGCTGTTAAAGTTACTCTCACAGCAATAGTTTCTCCGACAATCTTTTTAAATGTATCGAAAGGAAATGATGTAGTTAGGTTCTTATAATATACGACAACTCTTGTATGCAATAAAATAACAGGACAAGCGGGTAAGCCACTGTTTTTGGCCAAACTATGTGGTGAAGTGGAGATACTTCCGTACAGCGTCATCAAAATTCGGATATCTAACAAAAATCGCTTTATGGCTGTATGCGCAGCTTTAAGGTAAGACTGATGCCACAGAGGCCGAACTGACGCCTTGAGACTACACTGCAGGTCTCTCCCGGTCAACATGGCTGTATATGTGGAGACGTATGCATGTAATATCGCCCGTCTCAACGCCCGCACTGTCTGTCCGTGGGTGCTCCCAATTTTGCACCCAATATCATGCTCGGTTTGACCTCAGTTTGACCTTGAAGTAACGTTTCAACGTAGCTACACAAGAGTGCGTGGGGTAGTTATGAAATGGAACAACAAACAGGAGATAAAACACCCGGTGTACACAAAATAAGCCAACCGATCCCGT
Source organism: Arenicola marina (assembly GCA_964019135.1). Classification (NCBI taxonomy): domain Eukaryota; kingdom Metazoa; phylum Annelida; class Polychaeta; family Arenicolidae; genus Arenicola; species Arenicola marina. Next base: position 58,271,358 of record OZ025249.1, on the reverse strand, counting down.
TATGCTCAACGTACTGGGGGCTGGTGGGGGGCAGGGGCTGGGGGGGGGTGCTGGGGCATGCTGGGCGTGGGCAATAGTAAAGTGGGCGTGGTGGAGATGGGTATACTGGGGGTGGGCGTACTGGGGGTGGGCGTACTAGGGGCCGGCGTAGTGGGGTCGGCGTACTGTGGGCGGGCGTACTGGGGGTTGGCGTACTGGGGGTGGACGCAGTGGAGAGGACGTAGTGAGGGTGAACGTACTGAGGGTGGGAGTACTGGGAGTGGGCGTACTGGGCGGTAGGCATACTTGGGGTGAACGTAATTGGGGTAGGCGTACTGGGGATTGGCGTAGTGGGGGTGAGCGTACTAGGGGTGAGCGTAGTGAGGGTGAACGTACTGGGGGTGGGTGTACTGGGGGCGGGCGTAGTGAGGTCGGCGTACTGGGGTTGGGCGTACTGGGGGTGGGCGTACTAGGGGCAGGCGTACTGGGGGCGGGCGTAATGGGGGCGGGAATACTGGAGGCGGGCGAACTGACTGACTACTGATTACACCGAGGTCATAAAGCCACAACAATTGAATTTAGAAGTATATTTATTTGATTATGTAGCGATTGTGCTACGATGACCACCTTACCTGCTTTTTCCAGCAGCCCGTCGAAAAAACGGATCATGTTTCTCATGGTGACGGTGGCCTCTGGTCTCTAAGGTGACGGCTCTGGTCCCTGCTGAGCCCTGTCTCTAAGGCGACGGCTCTGGTCCCTGCTGAGCCCTGTCTCTAAGGCGACGGCTCTGGTCCCTGCTGAGCCCTGTCTCTAAGGCGACGGCTCTGGTCCCTGCTGAGCCCTGTCTCTAAGGCGACGGCTCTGGTCCCTGCTGAGCCCTGTCTCTAAGGCGACGGTGCTGGTCCCGGCTGTGCCCTGTCTCTAAGGCGACGGCTCTGGTCCCTGCTGAGCCCTGTCTCTAAGGCGACGGCTTCGGTCCCTGCTGTGCCGTCTCTAAGGCGACGGCTCCGGTCCCTGCTGTGCCCCTGTCTCCAAGACGTTGGCTCTGGCCTCGCGTGCGCCTAGCCCGTAGAGATGTGGGTGATACTGGTCCCTCGGCAATCTGGTTATCCCTGGTCCTGGCGGCTTACAAGACGAGACTGCCAGCTACCGGCGACAGCTGAAAAGAGATCCGGCGAGATTAAGAGTCGAGCATGGGGAGCTGATGTGTCGGCATGGCAACACGATTACGGCGCATGCGCTAACGTTGGAGCAAAACATGGCAAATATGTGTTGAGGATAGATTGATACAAAATGAAAAGAAAGTCACCCTTTTTTTTATAAAGATATAAAAAATAATATTATACATCAAAGTGACTTGATAATGAAGCTCTCGGGTTGGAGTAATAACTTGAAGTGGGTGACAAGTGGACATCTGCGCTCGTGCGTTGCGCAGCCATATCCGCCCCCATCCCCCCCCACCCCCCTCACCCCGCCCCCCTCCCGTAAGAACAGCTCGGACCCTCCCACGCCGGAGTGACAGGCAGCGCGGCGCGCAAACAATGCCGCTGTCATGGTTACTAGGCATGACGGCCGGCAGATTTCTAGTAAGAGTCTGGCGTGCAAAGTCCTCCACAGAGCGACGACCCATGTCAAAGTAATCACAGGCCAAATCTCACCCTATAATCAGACCCTATTATTAACTACAACTGCATCAAACCAAACTAATAGCCCGAGATGCGTCTAAAAAAAACCAAAAAAAAAAACATCTTGATTTTTACAGTGAATTAATGAACGAAAGGCTGTTGATGTTACCTTGGTGCCTACATGGGCTAAGCCAGGGCCTGGAGTAAGCCAGGGCCCGGAGTAAGCCAGAGCCTGGAGTAAGCCAGGGCCTGGAGAAAGCCAGGGCCCGGAGTAAGCCAGGGTCCGGAGTAAGCCAGGGCCTGGAGTAAGCCAGGGCCTGGAGTAAGCCAGGGTCCGGAGTAAGCCAGGGCCCAGAGTAAGTCAGGGCCTGGAGTAAGCCAGAGCCATGAGTAAGCCAGGGCCCGGAGTTAGTCAGAGCCTGGAGTAAGCCAGGGCCTGGGGTAAGTCAGGGCCCGGATTAAGCCAGGTTCCGGAGTAAGCCAGGGCCCGGGAGTAAGCCAGAGCCCGGAGTAAGCCAGGGTCCGGAGTAAGCCTGGGTCCGGAGTAAGCCAGGGCCCGGAATAAGCCAGGGCCCGGAGTAAGCCAGGGCCCGGAGTAAGCCATGGCGCGGAGTAAGTCAGGGCCCGGACTAAGCCAGGGCCCGGAGTAAGCCTGGGCCCGGAGTAAGCCTGGGCCCAGAGTAAGCCTGGGCCCGGAGTAAGCCAGGGCCCGGAGTAAGCCAGGGCCCGGAGTAAGCCTGGGCCCGGAGTAAGCCTGGGCCCGGAGTAAGCCAGGGCCCGGAGTACGCCAGGGCCCGGAGTAAGTCAGGGCCTGGAGTAAGCCAGGGCCTGGAGTAAGCCTGGGCCCGGAGTAAGCCAGGGTCCGGAGTAAGCCAGGGTCTAGAGTAAGCCAGGGCCCGGAGTAAGCCAGGGCCCGGAATAAGTCTGGGACTGGAGTAAGCCAGGGCCCGGAGTAAGCCAGGGCCCGGAGTAAGCCAGGGCCCGGAGTAAGCCAGGCCCCGGAGTAAGCCAGGGCCTGGAGTAAGCCAGGACCCGGAGTAAGCCAGGACCCGGAGTAAGCCAGGGCCTAGAGTAAGCCAGGGCCCGGAGTAAGCCAGAGCCTGGAGTAAGCCAAGGCCCGGAGTAAGCCAGGGCCCGGAGTAAGCCTGGGCCTTGAGTAAGCCAGGGCCTGGAGTAAGCCAGTAAGTAGAGAATTGAACACGCGTACCCCTGGGTACGATGAAGCTTATTTTCGCTGTTACACATCTTCAGTTGTCGGCTCGCGCAACGCGCACTAAGCCTGCGTCACATGGACAACAAAACAGCACGCCAAGAAGAGACAAACTGGTGGAACAAGAAAGAAAGAGAAAATACGCAGAAAAACACGTCAAACAGAGAAATTAAACAGAGAAACTTCACGTCAGAGAAATAAACTGGCATAGAAACAGAGAAATTGACATGTCACACAGAAGAACGTCACACAAAGAAATGGGCAGCACACATGGATACGGAGAAAGTAGCAAATCCCGCGGAAACCGAGACATGGGATCGTGACACTGAGGCAGAAATTGGCACGACACATAGAAAAATTGGCAAGCGACGTTGGACAAAACAAACTGTCATATCACCGGGATGTGGACAAAACTGGCAGATCAAGTGAATACAGATAAATTGGACACGTGGAGAGTCAGATTAAATGGCACACTGCATGGCACGTATTATATATTGATTCTTTCATTTAGTTTTTAAGCTACCATGGTGAGTCATTCATCAAATTGGTGCGTCACCAGGTTACAATCAGATACGGGCAAACGCTGTAGCAGAACACAGAAAAGTCAAGAGAGGAGTGAAAAAAAGGTGAGGGTTGCTCCGAGGTATTATCAGATTGGTGTCAGGTACATTGGCGGAGTGGACATTGTTCAATCGATACATATGGTGGTCACCTGACTTTGCCCGCGAAACCTTTGTCCTCTCCCCTCCCCCATGTACCTTTGTTCTCTCTCCCCTCCCCCATGTACCTTTGTCCTCTCCCCTACCCCATGTACCTTTGTCCTCTCTCCCCTCCCCCATTGTACCTGGGTCCTCCCTCAACTCCTCCATGTACCTGTGTCCTCTTTCGCCTCCCCCCATGTACCTGTGTCCTCTCTCCCCTCCCCCCATGTACGTGTGTCCTCTCCCCTCCCCCATGTATCTGTGTCCTCTCTCGCTTCTCCCATGTACCTTTGTCCTCTCTCCCCTCCCCCATGTAGCTGTGTCCTCTCTCCCCTCCCCCATGTACCTTTGTCCTCTCTCCCCTCCCCCATGTACCTGTGTCCTGTTTCGCCTCCCCCCATATACCTGTGTCCTCTCTCGCGTCTCCCATGCACCTTTGTCCTCTCCCCTCCCCCATGTACCTGTGTCCTCTCTCCCCTCCCCCATGTAGCTGTGTCCTCTCTCCCCTCCTCCATGTACCTGTGTCCTCTCTCCCCTCCCCCATGTACCTGTGTCCTGTTTCGCCTCCCCCCCATGTACCTGTGTCCTCTCTCGCGTCTCCCATGCACCTTTGTCCTCTCCCCTCCCCCATGTACCTGTGTCCTCCCTCAACTGCTCCATGTACATGTGTCTTCTCTCCCCTCCCCCATGTACCTGTGTCCTCTCTCGCTTCTCCCATGTACCTTTGTCCTCTCTCCCCTCCCCCATGTACCTGTGTCCTCTTTCGCTTCCCCCCATATACCTGTGTCCTCTCTCGCTTCTCCCATGTACCTTTGTCCTCTCTCCCCTCCCCCATGTACCTGTATCCTCTCTCCCCTCCCCCATGTAGCTGTGTCCTCTCTCCCCTCTCCCATGTACCTGTGTCCTCTCTCGCTTCTCCCATGTACCTCTGTCCTCTCCCCTCCCCCATGTACCTGTATCTTCTCTCCCCTCCCCCATGTAGCTGTGTCCTCTCTCCCCTCCCCCATGTACCTGTGTCCTCCCTCCCCTCCCCCATGTACCTGTGTCCTCCCTCAACTCCTCCATGTACCTGTGTCCTCTCTCCCCTCCCCCATGTACCTGTGTCCTCCCTCCCCACCCCCATGTACATGTATCCTCTCTCCCCTCCCCCATGTACCTGTGTCCTCTCTCCCCTCTCCTCATGTACCTGTCCTCCCTCCCCTCCCCCATGTACCTGTGTCCTCTCTCGCCTTCCCCATGTAGCTGAGTCCTCTCTCGCTTCTGCCATGTACCTGTGTCCACCCTCCCCTCCTCCATGTAGCTGAGTCCTCTCTCGCTTCTGCCATGTACCTGTGTCCTCTCTCGCCTTCCCCATGTACCTCTGTCCTCTCTCGCCTCCTCAATGTAACTGTGTCCTCTCTCCCCTCCCCCATGTACCCGTGTCCTCCCTCCCCTCCCCCATGTACCTGTGTCCTCTCTCGCCTTCCCCATGTACATGTGTCCTCCCTCCCCTCCCCCATGTACCTGTGTCCTCCCTCCCCTCCCCTCCCCCATGTACCCGTGTCCTCTCTCGCCTCCCCCATGTACCTGTGTCCTCCCTCCCCTCCCCCATGTACCTGTGTCCTCTCTCGCCTCCTGCATGTACCTGTGTCCTCTCTCGCCTCCCCCATGTACCTGTGTCTTCTATCCCCTCCCCCATGTACCTGTGTCCTCCCTCCCCTCCTCCATGTACCTTTGTCCTCTCTTCCTTCCCCCATGTACCTGTGTCCTCTCCCCTCCCCCATATACCTGTGTCCTCCCTCAACTCCTCGATGTACCTGTGTCCTCTCCCCTCCCCCATGTACCTGTGTCCTCCCTCCCCTCCCCCATGTACATGTATTCTCTCTCCCCTCCCCCCATATACTTGTGTCCTCTCTCCCCTCCCCCATGTACCTATGTCAGCTCTCCCCTCCCCCATGTACCTGTCTCTTTCGCCTCCCCCCGTGTACCTGTGTCCTCTCTTCCCTCCCCCATGTACCTATGTCAGCTCTCCCCTCCCCCATGTACCTGTCTCTTTCGCCTCCCCCCATGTACCTGTGTCCTCTCTCCCCTCCCCTATGTACCTCTGTCCTCTCTCCCCTCCCCCATGTACCTGTGTCCTCTCTCCCCTCCCCCATGTACCTGTGTCCTCCCTTCCTTCCCCCATGTACCTGCGTCCTCTTTCCCCTCCCCCATGTACATATGTCCCCTGTCCCTGCGATACACCAGGCCTGGGGGGTCATTTGGGACTGGACTCACTACCCACTCAGGTGAGGGCACGCCTTCCTTCACTGGGTCCATTGTCACGGTGCGCGTCTATAGACATGCGAACTTCAATGGCCCCTCTCCCTCCCCGGATGGCAACAAGGGCCCAGCTATGCCCGGGTCAGACGCCATGTCCTTGGGGTTAACCTAGATCAAAACTAGCCCACGGTTCAGCGCCTGTACCTAATATGTATGTATACACGGACACAGGGGGGAATCGAACCCGGGGCACCCGTCACGGTCACGCCGAGAGCACACTGTATATGGGCATTCCACAACACACTAGAGGCATGTCAAGTTGGTGCCTCCGAGGCTGGTATCTGTCCTTTATAGTGTGGTGGCCATAAGCCCCGGGGCACCATTAACCACTTACTGGTGAGGCAAGGCGGAGGCGGAGGCGGAGGCGGGGGGGGGGGGGGGCATCATTTCACCACATGCTGCATCATTTTACCACATGTTGGGTTTATTTTCTCGGCAAACGCAAGGATTTTCACCTAAAAACACAATAATAGCAGGTGGCATTGGTTGTGTCGGCAAGTTACAGGGACTGACTCGAAGAAAATGAAACCACTCCCAGTTGCCATGCTCCCCCCCCCCCCCCCTCTGGATCACATGGTCGGCTCGCAATCAGCATGTGTACACACAGAGCAGGGCGTTTACCGCGTCACAGCAGACATGGCGGTGGAGGGAGGGAGAGGGTGGGGGGGGAGCATCGCCAGGCCGCCATGCCCAGAATGTGTTTACCGCTGAGTGGGTGGGTGGATGGGTGTGGTCTGATCACAGCCGCACGTGATAACACGGACGAGTCGGGCCGAATCATATACAGCCGCTTACTGACTGGCATCACGCTTGCGTGAACCGAGTCACACACATGTACACCATGATCGGATGATCGGTTTTTTCCGAAGTACTTCAAAGACATCGGAAGAGGGGTCAACATGAATGGCACTCTGCTGTGCAGGTGTCAGGGGTTGTTACACCAGTGACCATGTGTCAGGGGTTGTTACACCAGTAGCCATGTGTCAGGGGTTGTTAAACCAGTGACCATGTGTCAGGGGTTGTTACACCAGTGGCCATGTGTCAGGGGTTGTTACACCAGTGACCATGTGTCAGGGGTTGTTACACCAGTAGCCATGTGTCAGGGGTTGTTAAACCAGTGACCATGTGTCAGGGGTAGGGTTGTTACACCAGTAGCCATGTGTCAGGGGTTGTTACACCAGTAGCCATGTGTCAGGGGTTGTTACACCAGTGACCATGTGTCAGGGGTTGTTACACCAGTGACCATGTGTCAGGGGTTGTTACACCAGTGACCATGTGTCAGGGGTTGTTACACCAGTGACCATGTGTCAGGGGTTGTTACACCAGTAGCCATGTGTCAGGGGTTGTTACACCAGTGACTGTGATCAGTGACTGTGATCAGTGACTGTGATTAGTGACTGTGATCAGCGACTGTGATCAGCGACTGTGATCAGGGACTGTGATTAGTGACTGTGATCAGCGACTGTGATCAGCGACTGTGGTAAATGACTGTGATCAATGACTGTAATCAATGATCAGTGACTGATCAATAATCACTGACTGTGATCAATGAACAGTGACTGTGATCAATAACTGTGATCAATGGCTGTGATCAATGATCAGTGACTGTGAACAATGATTAGTGACTGTAATCAGTGACTGTAATCAGTGAATGTGATCAGTGACTGTAATCAGTGACTGTAATCAGTGACTGTGATCAGTGACTGTGATAAATGACTGATTAATTATCAATGACTGTAATCAATGATCAGTGACTGATTAATGATCAATGACTGTGATAAATGATCAGGGACTGTGATCAATGACTGATCAATGGCTGTGATCAATGATCGGTGACTGAACAATGATCAGTGACTGAGATCAATGGTACTTTCATCATCACTGTATTTAATCATCCTTAAGCAGATTTTCCTCATTTGCTGAGACCCTACTTTTTTATATCCATATGTGTCCGCATATTGACCTGTATAGCTGTATCTATAATAGCTATCTGGCAGCTGTCTGTCATATACCCATCTGATGAGGTATTGTTTTCAGTAGACTATTCATTTGTAGTGTCAATTTTTTTCTACACTCAACACCCAAAGGATTATCATGATGGTTATTGCTTTCTTGAGGCCCCACCACCAATATAAATTTGTATAATGAATGAAGGAGCTTTGAAATGGGTTTTTTAATCGATGCCCATATTGCTATCAACTTTAACTTCATACCCTATGTTTCTACTATGTTCTTTGGATCCCCCCTGGTAAAATAGGTTACAGTCAAGATCATGTGAATGACACTGGATTAGCTTATCAGGATGGGAAATATTCACATTGGTATATTGCCAAAAACTCAAGGCAAATACTGGTTCCCACATATACCAGTACACAGCAGCAAATGCTGGCTAAAATTATTAGCCAAATCAAAGAGAGATTAGCCATTTAGACTAATCATGTAAAAACAGTAGACAAAGGCAAGAGAGTTTAACCAGAACAATGTAGGATGTTATCATCAAGCTTGGCTGAACAAATAGGGGAGAAAGATTCCTCTTCATTCACGCTCAATCGCTAGAATAAAAAATTGCATAAGTTCAATTTCATATTGTTCTGCTGAAAATATCTTATATCTTTTTAATCGAATAATACATTTTTACCAGACTGATATGTCTTAAAGGATCAAGTATAGTCTATATATATATATGTATAATATTATTAAAATTCTGATATACCTGCATGTGGTGATACTTACCTTTTAATTTATATAGATAATTAATTAATAATATATATAAAATAATGCACATCAAGAAAATATAAATAAGACAAGATCCATTTCAGAACAATATACTACAAATTATTATGCATACTCAAATTCAGGTGCAAAGTAAATCTAGAATCTACTGTATGCAGAACTGTAAGCTACCGGTATGACTGATCAGTGGGCCTGCTGAATAATGACATTGTCACTGTCATAATAGTCTGTAGTGGAAGCTGTATATAATATACTGACAGTAAAGTAATCAGATTATGGTCCATAACATATCACCTGAATGCTATCAACCACACCCGTCGCCAGGGCACAACCCAGACAGACACTGACGGTTTGTAACCACACTGAAACAGTGAGGCGCGTTGCCGTTGGCTGCACAGCGATATACGGTACACGCTGTCATACAGTTCACCATTCACAGACCAGTGGCAGTAGGCCTATAGTTACATATGTCATATCACTGTAAAGTAGGCGTGGCACACAGTACACCGCCATCGGCATAAATGAACGGTTTAGAAATTCTCAACTCTTCGCTTCTTGCAGCAACAAGTGTGAATAGGACACGCCAAGCACTGGGCGCCGTCCCATACAGCCTCGTATCCAGGCTGACTGGTTTTCATTCAGGGATGCTGGTTGGTAGGTACCGGTAGCCAGCGTGTACACACACCCATCACCGAAATCAACCAGCCACAGGCGCCCAAAACCGGGACCTCCCCAACGGCTCTCTACGCCTAAACCCCGAAATGAAAACAGCAGACAATCACCATACATCAACACTGCTATATGTTCTATCAAATTCTATCTTCAAGAATCCAGTACTTACTCTTCTTCGTAGATAGACGGGTGAAATTCCTGTGAAGGACGGTGGGCTCCTCTCTCCCGTTCAGCTAGCCCGGCTCACCACGAGTGTCAGCGGTACGCACGCACCCACACGGCCACTTCCGGTTTGACCTACTTACCTCTTATTGACCTAGTTGGGTGCCTGCCGTACGAGAAAGATTGTTGCCGATAGATGGCAGCACTGACTTTTGCTTGGCTATCTGATTGATGAGCGATTTCCTAACTTACTGATTATATAATAAGCTTGAATACCTCAGCTATTTGGTGGTACACCCTGCCAGCAAGGCTGGTCAGCAACAGTGTCTGGCCAGACAGCAAATAGTAAAACTTGCCAGCTAAGGACAAAACCGTAGTTACCGGTTTCCTGGCCCAGGGCTGGGAGAGGGGAGGGGGGTCGGGGGGGGGGGGGGGTCCTGATCTTTTGCCGTGGATCATGCGGATGTTAATTATTATGCGGGGGCGGGAAGTGTGACCAGATGTTATGTAAGAATACAATACGAGAGTGGACGGATAAGAATGGCAGGATGAAAGTAGCAGGATGGGAGTGACAGGGTGGGAATGACAAGGTGGGAGTGATAGGATGAGAGTGGCATGATGAGAGTGGCAGGAGGAGAATGGTAAGATGGGAGTGACAGGTGGGAGTGACAGGGTGGGAATGACAGGTTGAGTGGCAGGATGAGAGTGGCAGGATGAGAATGGTAAGATGGGAGTGGCAGGGTGGGAGTGACAGGTTGAGAGTGGCAGGATGAGAGTGGAGGGATGGGGGCGGCATTATGGGAGTGAAGGATGGGAGTGACAGGGTGGGAGTGATAGGATGACAGTGGCAGGATGAGAATGGCAAGATGGGAGTGACAGGGTGGGAGTGACAGGTTGAGTGGCGGGATGAGAGTGGCAGGATGAGAGTGGCAGGATGAGAATGGCAAGATGGGAGTGACAGGTGAGAGTGACAGGGTGGGAATGACAGGTTGAGTGGCAGGATGAGAGTGGCAGGATGAGAATGGTAAGATGGGAGTGGCAGGGTGGGAGTGACAGGTTGAGAGTGGCAGGATGAGAGTGGCATGATGAGAGTGGCAGGATGAGAGTGGAGGGATGGGGGCGGCATTATGGGAGTGAAGGATGGGAGTGACAGGGTGGGAGTGATAGGATAAGAGTGGCAGGATGAGAATGGCAAGATGGGAGTGACAGGGTGGGAGTGACAGGATGAGAGCGGTATGACAAGAATGGCAAGATGGGGAGTGGTATGATGGGAGTGACAGGATGAGAGTGGTATGATTGGAGTGACAGGATGGGAGTGACAGGATGTGAGTGGCGGGATGGGAGTGGCAGGACGAGAGTGGCAAGATGGGAGCGACAGGATGGGAGTGGCAGGATGAGAGTTGCTGGATGAGAGTGGAAAGACGGGAGTGGCAGGATTGGAGTGGCAGGAGGGGACTGGTATGACGGGAGTGGTAGGATGGGAGTTGCTGAATGAGAGTGGAAAGATGGGAATAAAGGGATGAGAGTGGCAGGATGGGACTGGTTTGATGGGAGTGGCAGGATGGGAGTGGCAGGATGGGACTGGTTTGATGGGAGTGGCAGGATGGGAGTGGCAGGATGGGAGTGGCGGTATGGGAGTGGCGGGATGGGAGTGGCAGGATGGGAGTGGCAGGATGGGAGTGGCAGGATGGGAGTGGCAGGATGGGAGTGGCGGGATGGGAGTGGCAGAATGGGAGTGGCAGAATGGGAGTGGCAGGATGGGAGTGGCAGAATGGGAGTGGCGGGATGTGAGTGGCGGCATGGGAGTGGCAGAATGGGAGTGGCGGGATGGGAGTGGCGGGATGGGAGTGGCAGAATGGGAGTGGCAGAATGGGAGTGGCAGGATGAGAGTGGCAGAATGGGAGTGGTAAGATGGGAGTGACAGGGTGTGAGTGACAGGATGCGAGTGGCAGGATTAGAGTGGTAAGATGGGGTGGCAGGATGGGAGTCGCAGGGTGGGACTTGTATGATGGCAGTGGCAGGATGGGAGTTGCTAGATGAGAGTGGAAAGATGGGAGTAGAGGGGTGGCAGTGGCAGGATGGGAGTGGCAGGGTGGGAGTGACAGGATGAGAGTGGCAGGATGAGAGTAGCTGGATGGGAGTGGCAGGATGGGAGTGGCCAGATGGGAGTGGCCGGATGGGAGTGGCCGGATGAGAGTGGCGGGATGGGAGTGGCAGGATGGGAGTGGCAGGATGGGAGTTCCTGGATGAGAGTGGAAAGATGGGAATAGAGGGATGGGAGTAGCATGATGGGAGTAGAAGGATGGGAGTGACAGGAGAGTGGCAGAATGATAGTGGCAGGATGCGAGTGGCAGGATGGGACTGGTAAGATGGGAGTGGCAGGATGGGAGTGACAGGATGGGAGTGACGGGGTGGGAGTGACAGGAGGGGAGTGGCAGGATGGGAGTGGCAGGATGGGAGTTGCTGGATGAGAGTGGAAAGATGGGAACAGAGGAATGGAAGTGACAGGGTGGGAGTGACAGGGTGGGACTGGTTTGATGGGAGTGGCAAGATGGGAGTGGCAGAATGGGAGTTGCTGGATGAGAGTGGAAAGATGGGAACAGAGGAATGGAAGTGACAGGGTGGGAGTGACAGGGTGGGAGTGGCGGGATGAGACTGGCAGGATGAGAGTGGCAGGATGAGAATGGTAAGATGGGAGTGACAGGGTGTGAGTGACAGGATGCGAGTGGCAGGATTAGAGTGGTAAGATGGGGTGGCAGGATGGGAGTCGCAGGGTGGGACTTGTATGATGGCAGTGGCAGGATGGGAGTTGCTAGATGAGAGTGGAAAGATGGGAGTAGAGGGGTGGCAGTGGCAGGATGGGAGTGGCAGGGTGGGAGTGACAGGATGAGAGTGGCAGGATGAGAGTAGCTGGATGGGAGTGGCAGGATGGGAGTGGCCAGATGGGAGTGGCCGGATGGGAGTGGCCGGATGAGAGTGGCGGGATGGGAGTGGCAGGATGGGAGTGGCAGGATGGGAGTTCCTGGATGAGAGTGGAAAGATGGGAATAGAGGGATGGGAGTAGCATGATGGGAGTAGAAGGATGGGAGTGACAGGAGAGTGGCAGAATGATAGTGGCAGGATGCGAGTGGCAGGATGGGACTGGTAAGATGGGAGTGGCAGGATGGGAGTGACAGGATGGGAGTGACGGGGTGGGAGTGACAGGAGGGGAGTGGCAGGATGGGAGTGGCAGGATGGGACTTTTATGATGGGAGTGGCAAGATGGGAGTTGCTAGATGATAGTGGAAAGATGGGAATAGAGCGATGGCAGTGGTAGGATGGGAGTAGAAGGATGGGAGTGGCAGGATGGGAGTGACAGGATGTGAGTGGCAGGATGGTAGTGACAGGTTGGGAGTGGCAATATGGGAGTTGCTGGATGAGAGTGGAAAGATGGGAACAGAGGGATGGAAGTGGCCGGATGGAAGTGACAGGGTGGGAGTGACAGGTTGGGAGGGACAGGATGAGAGTGGCAAGATGGGACTGGTAAGATGGGAGTGGCAGGATGGTAGTGACAGGTTGGGAGTGGCAATATGGGAGTTGCTGGATGAGAGTGGAAAGATGGGAACAGAGGGATGGAAGTGGCCGGATGGAAGTGACAGGGTGGGAGTGACAGGGTGGGAGGGACAGGATGAGAGTGGCAGGATGAGACTGGTAAGATGGGAGTGGCTGGATGGTAGTGACAGGTTGGGAGTGGCATGATGAGAGTGGCAGGATGAGAGTGGCAAGATGGGAGTGACAGGATGGGAGTGACAGGATGGGAGTGACGGGGTGGGAGTGACAGGAGGGGAGTGGCAGGATGGGAGTCGCAGGATGGGAGTTGCTAGATAAGAGTGGAAAGATGGGAATAGAGGGATGGCAGTGGCAGGAAGGGAGTTTCTGGATGAGAGTGGAAAGATGGGAACAGAGGGATGGAAGTGGCCGGATGGAAGTGACAGGGTGGGAGTGGCAGGGTGGGAGGGACAGGATGAGAGTGGCAGGATGGGACTGGTAAGATGGGAGTGGCAGGATGGTAGTGACAGGTTGGGAGTGGCAATATGGGAGTTGCTGGATGAGAGTGGAAAGATGGGAACAGAGGGATGGAAGTGGCCGGATGGAAGTGACAGGGTGGGAGTGGCAGGGTGGGAGGGACAGGATGAGAGTGGCCGGATGGGACTGGTAAGATGGGAGTGGCAGGATGGTAGTGACAGGTTGGGAGTGGCATGATGAGAGTGGCAGGATGGGAGTGGCAGGATGGGAGTGACAGGATGTGAGTGGCAAGATGGGAGTGACAGGATGTGAGTGGCAGGATGAGAGTGGCAAGATGGGAGTGACAGGATGGGAGTGACGGGGTGGGAGTGACAGGTGGGGAGTGGCAGGATGGGAGTTGCAGGATGGGAGTGACAGGATGGGAATGGCAAGATGGGAGTTGCTAGATGAGAGTGGAAAGATGGGAATAGAGGGATGGCAGTGGCAGGATGGGAGTGGCAGGATGGGAGTGACAGGATGGGAGTGACAGGATGGGAGTGGAAAGATGGGAACAGAGGGATGGAAGTGGCCGGATGGAAGTGACAGGGTGGGAGGGACAGGATGAGAGTGGCAGAATGAGACTGGTAAGATGGGAGTGGCAGGATGGTAGTGACAGGTTGGGAGTGGCAGGATGGTAGTGACAGGTTGGGAGTGGCATGATGGGAGTGACAGGATGTGAGTGGCAGGATGGGAGTGACAGGATGTGAGTGGCAGGATGGGAGTGGCAGGATGGGAGTGGCAATATGGGAGTGGCAGGATGGGAGTGGCAATATGGGAGTGGCAGGATGGGAGTGGCAGGGTAGGATTGGCGGAATGGAAGTGGTAGGATGATGGTGGCGGGATGGGAGCGGCATGATGGGGGTGGCAGGATGGGAGTGAATGTGGGAGTGGCAGGATAGGTGTGGCAAGATGGGAGTGGCGGGATGGGAGCGGCGAGGTGGGAGTGGCAGAATGGGAGTGGCAGAATGGGAGTGGCAGACTGGGAGTGGCGGGATGGGAGTGGCAGGATGGGAGTGGAAAGATGGGAGTGGCAGGATGGGAGTGGCAGGATGGGAGTGGCAGAATGGGAGTGGTAGGATGGGAGTGGCAGAATGGGAGTGGCGGGATGGGAGTGGCGGGATGGGAGTGGCAGGAGGGAAGTGGCAGGATGGGAGTGGCGGGATGGGAGTGGCGGAATGGGAGTGGCGGTATGGGAGTGGCGGGATGGGAGTGGCAGAATGGGAGTGGCGGGATGGGAGTGGCGGGATGGGAGTGGCGGGATGGGAGTGGCAGGATGGGAGTGGCGGGATGGGAGTGGCAGGAGGGAAGTGGCAGGATGGGAGTGGCGGGATGGGAGTGGCAGGATGGGAGCGGCGGGATGGGAGTGGCGGGATGGGAGTGGCGGTATGGGAGTGGTGGTATGGGAGTGGCGGGATGGGAGTGGTAGGATGGGAGTGGCGGGATGGGAGTGGCGGGATGGGAGTGGCGGGATGGGAGTGGCGGTATGGGAGTGGCGGGATGGGAGTGGTAGGATGGGAGTGGCAGGACGGGAGTGGCGGGATGGGAGTGGTAGGATGGGAGTGGCAGGATGGGAGTGGCGGGATGGGAGTGGCGGGATGGGAGTGGCGGTATGGGAGTGGCGGTATGGGAGTGGTGGTATGGGAGTGGCAGAATGGGAGTGGCAGGATGGGAGTGGCGGGATGGGAGTGGCAGGATGGGAGTGGCAGGATGGGAGTGGCAGGATGTGAGTGGCAGGATGGGAGTGGCGGGATGGGAGTGGCAGGATGGGAGTGGCAGGATGGGAGTGGCAGGATGGGAGTGGCAGGATGGGAGTGGCAGAATGGGAGTGGCAGGATGGGAGTGGCGGGATGGGAGTGGCAGGATGGGAGTGGCAGGATGGGAGTGGCAGGATGGGAGTGGCAGAATGGGAGTGGCGGGATGTGAGTGGCAGAATGGGAGTGGCAGGATGGGAGTGGCAGGATGGGAGTGGCAGAATGGGAGTGGCGGGATGGGAGTGGCAGAATGGGAGTGGCAGGATGGGAGTGGCGGGATGGGAGTGGCGGGATGGGAGTGGCGGGATGGGAGTGGCGGGATGGGAGTGGCGGGATGGGAGTGGCAGGATGGGAGTGGCAGGATGGGAGTGGCAGAATGGGAGTGGCGGGATGGGAGTGGCAGAATGGGAGTGGCAGGATGGGAGTGGCGGGATGGGAGTGGCGGGATGGGAGTGGCGGGATGGGAGTGGCGGGATGGGAGTGGCGGGATGGGAGTGGCGGGATGGGAGTGGCGGTATGGGAGTGGCGGTATGGGAGTGGCGGGATGGGAGTGGCGGGATGGGAGTGGCGGGATGGGAGTGGCGGTATGGGAGTGGCGGGATGGGAGTGGCAGGATGGGAGTGGCAGGATGGGAGTGGCGGGATGGGAGTGGCGGTATGGGAGTGGCGGGATGGGAGTGGCAGGATGGGAGTGGCGGGATGGGAGTGGCGGGATGGGAGTGGCAGGATGGGAGTGGCGGTATGGGAGTGGCGGTATGGGAGTGGCGGGATGGGAGTGGCGGGATGGGAGTGGCAGGACGGGAGTGGCGGGATGGGAGTGGCGGTATGGGAGTGGTGGTATGGGAGTGGCGGGATGGGAGTGGCGGGATGGGAGTGGCGGGATGGGAGTGGCGGGATGGGAGTGACGGTATGGGAGTACTCCAGTACCAAGTAATCGATATATCGTCAAGTATTTAATACATCGTATCATGTTAGCCACTCAGGGCTTAAATGCTGTTAGCCCCCATGTACCTCGATGTTCTGTTAGCCACTAAGTATTGTCAGCCACTGTATGCCTTCCGTTAACCACTAAGTATTGTCAGTCACTGTATGGCTTCTGTTAGCCACTAAGTCTTGTTAGCCACTGTATGACTTCTGTTAGCCACTAAGTATTGCTAGCCACTGTATGCCTTCTGTTAGCCACTAAGTATTGTCAGCCACTGTATGTCTTCTGTTAGCCACTAAGTATTGTCAGCCACGGTAAGCCTTCTGTTAGCCACTGTATGCCTTCTGTTAGCCACTAATTATTGTCAGCCACGGTATGCCTTCTGTTAGCCACTAATTATTGTCAGCCACTGTATGCCTTCTGTTAGCCACTAAGTATTGTCAGCCACTGTATGCCTTCTGTTAGCCACTAATTATTGTCAGCCACTGTATGCCTTCGGTTAGCCACTAAGTATTGTCAGCCACGGTAAGCCTTCTGTTAGCCACTGTATGCCTTCTGTTAGCCACTAATTATTGTCAGCCACGGTATGCCTTCTGTTAGCCACTAATTATTGTCAGCCACTGTATGCCTTCTGTTAGCCACTAAGTATTGTCAGCCACTGTATGCCTTCTGTTAGCCACTAATTATTGTCAGCCACTGTATGCCTTCGGTTAGCCACTAAGCATTGTCAGCCACGGTATGCCTTATGTTAGCCACTGTATGCCTTCTGTTAGCCACTAAGTATTGTCAGCCACTGTATGCCTTCTGTTAGCCACTAATTATTGTCAGCCACTGCATGCCTCCTGTTAGCCACTAAGTATTGTCAGCCAATGTATGCCTTCTGTTAGCCACTAATTATTGTCAGCCACTGCATGCCTCCTGTTAGCCACTAAGTATTGCTAGCTACTGTATGCCTTCTGTTAGCCACTAAGTATTGTCAGCCACTGTATGTCTTCTGTTAGCCACTAAGTATTGTCAGCCACGGTAAGCCTTCTGTTAGCCACTGTATGCCTTCTGTTAGCCACTAATTATTGTCAGCCACGGTATGCCTTCTGTTAGCCACTAATTATTGTCAGCCACTGTATGCCTTCTGTTAGCCACTAAGTATTGTCAGCCACTGTATGCCTTCTGTTAGCCACTAATTATTGTCAGCCACTGTATGCCTTCGGTTAGCCACTAAGCATTGTCAGCCACGGTATGCCTTATGTTAGCCACTGTATGCCTTCTGTTAGCCACTAAGTATTGTCAGCCACTGTATGCCTTCTGTTAGCCACTAATTATTGTCAGCCACTGCATGCCTCCTGTTAGCCACTAAGTATTGCTAGCTACTGTATGCCTTCTGTTAGCCACTAAGTATTGTCAGCCACTGTACGCCTTCTGTTAGCCACTAAGTATTGTCAGCCACTGTATGGATTCTGTTAGCCACTAAGTATTGTTAGCCACTGTGTATTCTATGTCAACCGCTATTACATTTACTGTTTGCCACTATGTGTCATATATCCTCATTCTATTATATATAGCTAGGTGCATGTTTCTTATGAACACGGATGTAGGCTTATTCGGCGCGAAAAGAAGATCGAGAAAGAAATTAAGATACAACAAGAAACCAATTTATTTATTTGGATACTTTTATTTAGGGATTGTAAAAGATTGATCGTAATGCTTCATTGTAATCTTCGTTGTGTCCAAGGCCCCGGGCCCACGCTCCCTCTGGTGAGCTCACTCCGCAGTGCAAAGCCACTCAGTCATTTTGGAATCCCGCATGTCCTTGAGAACCTTGCTATTCACGCGTGAGTTTCAGACTGCCATACGGGTACCCCATCACCCCGTGATCCGGCCGCTCCAGACTCCATCCCCCCGTGATCCGACCGCTCCAGACTCCATCACCACGTGATCCGGCCGCTCCAGACTCCATCACCACGTGATCCGGTCGCTCCAGACTCCATCATCACGTGATCCGGCCGCTCCAGACCCCATCACCACGTGATCCGGCCGCTCCAGACCCCATCACCCCGTGATCCGGCCGCTCCAGACCCCATCACCACGTGATCCGGCCGCTCCAGACTCCATCACCACGTGATCCGGTCGCTCTAGACTCCATCACCACGTGATCCGGCCGCTCCAGACTGCAATACGCCGTCTGGAGGGGACTCCATCACCACGTGATCCGGCCGCTCTAGACTCCATCACCACGTGATCCGGCCGCTCCAGACTGCAATACGCCGTCTGGAGAGAACTCCATCACCATGTGATCCGGCCGCTCCAGACTGCAATACGCCGTCTGGAGGGGACTCCATCACCACGTGACCCGGCCGCTCCAGACTGCAATACGCCGTCTGGAGGGGACTCCATCACCACGTGATCCGGCCGCTCCAGACTGCAATACGCCGTCTGGAGGGGAGTCCATCACCACGTGATCCGGCCGCTCCAGACTGCAATACGCCGTCTGGAGGGGACTCCATCACCACGTGATCCGGCCGCTCCAGACTGCAATACGCCGTCTGGAGGGGACTCCATCACCACGTGACCCGGCCGCTCCAGACTGCAATACGCCGTCTGGAGGGGACTCCATCACCACGTGATCCGGCCGCTCCAGACTGCAATACGCCGTCTGGAGGGGAGTCCATCACCACGTGATCCGGCCGCTCCAGACTGCAATACGCCGTCTGGAGGGGACTCCATCACCACGTGATCCGGCCGCTCCAGACTGCAATACGCCGTCTGGAGGGAACTCCATCACCATGTGATCCGGCCGCTCCAGACTGCAATACGCCGTCTGGAGGGGACTCCATCACCACGTGACCCGGCCGCTCCAGACTGCAATACGCCGTCTGGAGGGGACTCCATCACCACGTGATCCGGCCGCTCCAGACTGCAATACGCCGTCTGGAGGGGACTCCATCACCACGTTATCCGGCCGCTCCAGACTGCAATACGCCGTATGGAGGGGATTCCATCACCACGTGATCCGGCCGCTCCAGACTGCAATACGCCGTCTGGAGGGGACTCCATCACCACGTTATCCGGCCGCTCCAGACTGCGCCAGGACAGTTCACCATGGGTTACAGAAAGTTATTCACAAGCTGTACAATACAAGTGACAACGGAACATTTCACACACAGGACATCAGCGAGTACCGGGACAACATGAACAGGGTGAGGATGGTGAATGGTAACGTTATGACCAGCGTTGCGGTCACCAGACTGCAGGCCGCCCCGGGACTCTCCGCTAGAACGCCGCGAAAGTCCTACAAAGAAAAACAGTCAAAATATTACAATTCATCAATGAGGAAATATAAAATTATATCAAATCTATTACTTACATCGTTAATTTAGAGATTGACGACTATGCTAAAGTTTAGATGTAGGCTATTGCAGTTCTTTCCTACTGATGGTGGAAAACACGTTGGTAATTGGGGCCATTGTCTTATGTTCAAACAATGACTGGTCCATCCTCGAAGTGGATTACACAATATTGTAGTAAATGGCAGATGTGAGTCATTGGTGAGCTATGCCGAAACAATGTTTCGCCCTTATAAGGAAGAAAGACCACGCAACTATGTTTGTTTGCTCTCCCATAAAAGTGTTCTCCCAAACAGGTTGCGAGTTGCTATGGCTTGTATAATGTTACACGCAGAGGCAATACCTGGCTGAGATCCAGCTTCTTCGTGGCCATATTTTCATCGACAGGTTTGACTAACTTATGCGATTTATCCTTTGTGGACTCCTCACTGTCTGCAGTCATATTTCCTGATAAGTTAGCTGCCACCCAAGTGTCACTGTCACTGGCGTCAATGAGCGTAGTGTCACTGTCACTACCGTCGACGAGCGGCGCGCCAGGGGAGATCTCCGGTGAGTGAGCCATCTCCTCGGACCTATTATCGCTCGCCCCGGCCACGTGTTTTACGTCTCCGACAGAGGTCGCGTTGACGGGCGCGCTATGACCAATAAACGGCCGCTTGGTGGCGTTGACGGGCGCATTATGACCGCCTGGTGGCAGTATGGTGGCGTTGACTGGGGCGTTATGACCGCCAGGAGGCCGCCGCCCGCCATGACTGTGCTCGTGTCGCACTCGGTGGTGCTCGCTGGCATTACGACTCTCAGAGTTCGTCGTGTCGTTCCACGACGACGTGTTAAAGTCCGCGTGGTTTTCCTCTGGCGGTAACCGCTGACGGTGTGTCCAGGTGCCGCCAGCGGGCGTGGTGGAAGCAGAAGATGGCGGCGAGGGCAGGGGACTAGACTTAGCGGTTGGGTTTGACTCCCACTGCAGCGGCACGGGCGTAGCTGAAACAAGTGAAACACTGCATCAATAG
The DNA here is from genome assembly GCA_964019135.1 of Arenicola marina. NCBI lineage: Eukaryota > Metazoa > Annelida > Polychaeta > Arenicolidae > Arenicola > Arenicola marina. The sequence continues at coordinate 58,250,905 of OZ025249.1, read as the reverse complement.
ATAAATAGTTTTATTCGTACTATAGGCTGGTCTCCAACCAAGGTAGGCCTACATAAACAAAACAAAAACAAAAGATCACAAACACAGTCATGACAGTACACACAAACGATATGAAAAGTGGGAACGGGAAAAGGGAACGTATAATAGTAGTTCTTTATAGTGGCAATATTCTATTGCCAGCTTTGTATTGTTACACACATTTGAGTATATCACTGTATCAATAATACAATGCAATTTACATGTTTAATGCATAAGAGGCAACCAAGACAAATAATCGAGGGCTCACAATTTGTGATCGTCAGTTTCTCCCAGACAATGGAGAGCGCACCCCCCCCCCCCCCAACCCCACCCCACCCACTCTGTGCCTTGACGGGCCAACCCCTATCTACCCATGTCTTTCATGGTTACCTGCCCCGTTACCAAGCAACATTGCCACCTGTCCGCCACCGTCAGTCAGGCCAACTCACAGACACTGGTCGCCAAGAAACGCCTCAAATCTCAATAAGGAAAGTGGCAAGGAGAGTGGCGACTTGACCGTCTCCGGGAACCAGTCACGCTGCCATGATACCACAAAGCTGGTCAGGCAGCAATTTTTGGACAAACACAAACAATATGAGACCTATAAAAACTTACCCATCGCGGTTTTCTTGACTGTCAATCTTCCACTACTTGTCGAGGGCAAAAGAAACTCCACTGGACTTGTTGTCTCGCTTGTTGTAGCAATTGTGGTAGTGGTGGTGGTGGTGGTGGTGGTGGTGGTGGTGGTGGTGGTCTGACTCAAGCGGTGGCACGTCTCACAACAGGTGTCGCCACTAGTCTTGCAGTGTGCCACGGAGAAGAAGTCACCTATGCTGACACACCAGGCCAAGCGGTCTCCATACGGACAGCCTGCGGGGCACACAGCAGTCAAAACGCATTTACTTTCACTTCGCACTTTCGCATTTTAATAACAGGATAACAGTAGGTATACCAGTCCTTTAAATGTCTTAGTTCCTGACTGACTCGCTATCATTAAGGCCGGAAGTTTCAGGAAATAAATGAGAATGGCATGAGTGAATGTAAATACAAAAATAGATGCCCAAAAAAGGGTATAATTTTGTTCCGAACCCCCCCCCCCCCCTCCGGAATGAACCGATAGATAGGGACGCAGGTGTACACATAGGACACTTATATAGGAAACACATGTGTACTCACATGCGGATGTATGCATGTGTTTTTAAACCTAACACGTCACGTGACTTACCTGGGATGGGCTTTTGGAAGCGACCACACGTGTCACAGCACTTGTTCCCGTACTCGTAGCAGGAAGAGACCGAATAGCGCGTTCCTATGTTACTGCAGATCGACAGGCGGTCACCATAGGGACAGTCTGCATGGCAACAACAATCAACAAGGATCACCCACATTGTTATTAACACAAATTAATGCGAATCGCAACGTTCTTTCAAACACATCATCCTCAGACCATTCCTTAAGATTTTGTGGAAAGATGAATGTTCGAAATCCGCACACAATTTTACATGTTCATTTGGCCATATTGGAGTATCGCCCAATTATATATTGCCGTTTAGGCGGCCATCTTGAATGACGCCAGGGACCAAGGGACCTTATGTAACGCCCAATTTTACCCTGCAATCGACCCAAGAACCTTTTGGTCTCGAAAACATAAATAAAAGTCTGAGCTCTTGGGCTAAATACACTTCATCCCTGTTCCTACAAACTTCATAGTCGGGCCTATTATGAATACCCCCCCCCCCCCCACCCCCCGATGGATACCAGTAGGACAGATGCGGGTGTCAATCAGAACTGACAACCATTATGTGTTTGAGGATTTGATCCACGTCTTCATGGAGGTAACAGTTCGACTCATTCAGCCCAAAACACAAGTTACTTAGTCGGGGCTGCCAGACAGATCTATTCAGTCAGGTATTTCATGTCATATAACATCTTGACGGAGCCTACATTACCAGTTCCCGGGGCTGTTATCTCTGGTAACTGAATACATAGGTGGCAGGCTTGGTGAGTAATTTGATTTACGAGCAGCGACTGTGGAAGACGTGCCCTAGCCCGGTCCCACCACGCTGTTAATATCCGCGATGGCTTTAGCAGGGATGACGCGGGGAGATGGGAGGGGAGAGCCTCCATGCACCCCCCCCCCCTACCCCCTACCCCTCTCCCCAGCTGGATGTTTGGCATGGGCGTCTAAATAGGGGGCGCGCCAAGGGGAGGGTCAGGGGGCGGGGCAGCGAAGGAAGGGGGGGGGGGTAGGCTGGTTGTGGGATGGGATAGGGTGCGGGATAAATGGTAGGGTAGGGCGGGGCAGGGTATGAGGCGGGAAGGGGGCGGGGTGAAGGTAGGGGTAGGGGTAGGTTAGACGGCGGGGGAAAGGGGCTGAGTAGGGTCAGGTTGGGGTAGGGTAGGAGGAGGAGAAGGGGGGCGGGGTTAATGTAGAGGTAGGTTTAGTTCCATAAATGTAACGCAGACCGCTCCGATATGGGTCCAGTGGCAGAACTGCTGTCGGCGGTAACCACAGCGGCTTGCTTGCAGGACAAGGGTAGGTTAGAAGGCGGGGAAAGGGGCTGGGTAGGAGGCGGGAAGGGGGCGGGGTAGGGGTAGGGGTAGGGTAGGAGGCGGGAATGGGGGCGGGGTCTGAGACGTGGTGCGGGGATATCCGGGGGTAGGGGTTTGGTGTAAGGCGGGATAGCGCACAAATGAGTGGGCTGAATAAGGTGGTTCCCTCGGTACCTTTCTCGTCCCGATATCCAAGTCCCGCCAGATCTACCGCCGGGACCGCCGGGATCTACCGCCGGGATCTACCGCCTGGACCGCCGGGATCTACCGCCGGGATCTACCGCCTGGACCGCCGGGATCTCGTCTATCGCGAAGGCGTGACCAGGGATACGACTGCTGCGTGGCGGCCTCTCACGCCAGGCCGGGACGTCCCCATACCCCCTCCCTCCACCCCCTCACCCCCACACATATAGGCTGCAGGGCTCGCCGTGGCCGAATCTGCGAAAAGCCACACGGTATATTACCGTTTCTATATAAACCAGGAACCCAGACGGATATCGACAATTGCCAAGGAAAAGGCGGCAAATTAAGGCCGTCTGCCCGAATCAAGCGGCTTCAGTGAATCTCTTGGCATAGTGTTTTACGGCGTGGTCGGGACGGACGGATCTGTAGGCGAGGCAGGCCCGTGTTAATTGGGGGCCAGGCGGGCCCTGGACGGCTGGCGAGGGAGGAACGGGGCGGCCATGGGGAGGGGGAGGGAGGGAGGGGGCATGCAGGCTGGGGCCGGGATTTAAAGGCTTGTGGGGGTCGTTCCTTGTCACCACCAAAGATTAAAGACATCGAGATTTATTCCGCCCATTTCTTTCGTCATGGCTTCGCCACTTCGTTCAGCGGGGAGAGCAGGGGGGTATGGGGAAGAGGGCAGAACAGGGGGACTAAGGTTTATATTATTCTCCACCAATGAGGACGGGGGCGTTTTCGCACTCTGCCCCCCGCCGTCTGTGGACCTACGCGCGGGGATGGTGGTGCTGGGTTGCCCCCCGGACGGTAGACCTACCCGGGATGGTGGAGGTGGGTTACCCCCCGGACGATAGACGCGCGGGGGTGGTGGTGGTGGGTTCCCCCCCGGACGGTAGACCTACCCGGGATGGTGGTGGTGAGTTCCCCCCCGACGGTAGACCTACCCGGGATGGTGGTGGTGGGTTCCCCCCGGACGGTAGACCTACCCGGGATGCCGCTGGCGTGGAGGTGGCAGGTGTGGCAACACGTGGCGTTCTGGTCGTAGCAGTCCGAGACAGGCCGCTCCACCCCCACACTGCCGCAGTCCCCGCTCCGGTCCCCGTACGGACAGTCTGTAGGGAGAGACAAGGCATCGTCAATTTCCATGTTAAGCTTAGGATTGTTTTCACAGAACGGGCCATCAGTTAACAACAAAATCTTAACATTGTGTGCACAGAATCTGGCCATCAGTTACCGTGTTCAGAACAAAACTTTATGTCACACTGTTATTAGTCAAGAGCGCAGTGTTTTTTTAAATTAAGCTTAACCGTTAAAACCTACGACTAACAATTAACCCCGAGCAATGTTTGTAACATTCCTTCCTCCTTAAGAGATCTGAGTCTGGACAACAATTTGCGAGCCTGAGACTGTGACCTGGCAGGCGGGGTGGTGGGGGCGGGGAGGGGGGTAATGGCTAGCAGACACCCTGGTCATGTGGCAGACGGTAGAGGGGGCTCACGGAGAGAGTTCCAAGGCGCAAGCACCAACGACAATACAAACTACAATAGTACAACCCTCTGCATGGATAGGCAAGTCGCAATATAGCAGCCTTCTCTTCTCTCACAATGACTAGTCAGATGGAAAGTGCCAATAGATCCTTTACCATGGCCACACACCAGCCCAGTGACCGCCATGGGTGAAGACTCCACTGCCATGGCCACTGCAGCACAAGCCACACCAGCCCAGTGGCCGCCATGGGTGAAGACCCCACTGCCATGGCCACTGCAGCACAAGCCACACCAGCCCAGTGGCCGCCATGGGTGAAGACTCCACTGCCATGGCCACTGCAGCACAAGCCACACCGGCCCAGTGGCCGCCATGGGTGAAGACTCCACGGCCATGGCCACTGTAGCACAAGGTACACCAGCCCAGTGGCCGCTATGGGTGAAGACCCCACTGCCATGGCCACTGCAGCACAAGCCACACCAGCCCAGTGGCCGCCATGGGTGAAGACTCCACTGCCATGGCCACTGCAGCACAAGCCACACCGGCCCAGTGGCCGCCATGGGTGAAGACTCCACTGCCATGGCCACTGCAGCACAAGCCACACCAGCCCAGTGGCCGCCATGGGTGAACCCCACTGCCATGGCCACTGCAGCACAAGCCACACCAGCCCAGTGGCCGCTATGGGTGAAGACTCCACTGCCATGGCCACTGCAGCACAAAACACACCGGCCCAGTGGCCGCCATGGGTGAACCCCACTGCCATGACCACTGCAGCACAAGCCACACCAGCCCAGTGGCCGCCATGGGTGAAGACCCCACGGCCATGGCCACTGCAGCACAAGCCACACCAGCCCAGTGGCCGCCATGGGTGAAGACTCCACTGCCATGGCCACTGCAGCACAAGCCACACCAGCCCAGTGGCCGCCATGGGTGAACCCCACTGCCATGGCCACTGCAGCACAAGGCACACCAGCCCAGTGGCCGCTATGGGTGAAGACCCCACTGCCATGGCCACTGCAGCACAAGCCACACCAGCCCAGTGGCCGCCATGGGTGAACCCCACTGCCATGGCCACTGCAGCACAAGGCACACCAGCCCAGTGGCCGCTATGGGTGAAGACCCCACTGCCATGGCCACTGTAGCACAAGGTACACCAGCCCAGTGGGCGCCATGGGTGAACCCCACTGCCATGGCCACTGCAGCACAAGGCACACCAGCCCAGTGGCCGCTATGGGTGAAGACCCCACTGCCATGGCCACTGCAGCACAAGGTACACCAGCCCAGTGGCCGCCATGGGTGAACCCCACCGCCATGGCCACTGCAGCACAAGCCAGACCAGCCCAGTGGCCGCCATGGGTGCAGACCCCACTGCCATGGCCACTGCAGCACAAGGCACACCAGCCCAGTGGCCGCCATGGGTGAAGACCCCACTGCCATGACCACTGCAGCACAAGCCACACCAGCCCAGTGGCCGCCATGGGTGCAGACCCCAGCTGCCATGGCCACTGCAGCACAAGCCACACCAGCCCAGTGGCCGCCATGGGTGATAACCACAATGCCATGGCCACTGCAGCACAAGCCACACCAGCCCAGTGGCCGCCATGGGTAAAGACTCCACTGCCATGGCCACTGCAGCACAAGCCACACCAGCCCAGTGGCCGCCATGGGTGCAGACCCCACTGCCATGACCACTGCAGCACAAGCCACACCAGCCCAGTGGCCGCCATGGGTGCAGACCCCAGCTGCCATGGCCACTGCAGCACAAGCCACACCAGCCCAGTGGCCGCCATGGGTGATAACCACAATGCCATGGCCACTGCAGCACAAGCCACACCAGCCCAGTGGCCGCCATGGGTAAAGACTCCACTGCCATGGCCACTGCAGCACAAGCCACACCAGCCCAGGGGCCGCTATGGGTGAAGACTCCACTGCCATGGCCACTGCAGCACGCCACACCAGCCCAGGGGCCGCCATAGGTGAAGACTCCACTGCCATGGCCACTGCAGCACAAGCCACACCAGCCCAGTGGCCGCCATGGGTGAAGACCCCACTGCCATGGCCACTGCAGCACAAGGCACACCAGCCCAGTGGCCGCCATGGGTGAAGACTCCACTGCCATGGCCACTGCAGCACAAGGCACACCAGCCCAGTGACCGCCATAGGTGAAGACTCCACTGCCATGGCCACTGCAGCACAAGGCACACCAGCCCAGGGGCCGCCATGGGTGAAGACTCCACGGCCATGGCCACTGCAGCACAAGGCACACCAGCCCAGTGACCGCCATAGGTGAAGACTCCACTGCCATGGCCACTGCAGCACAAGGCACACCAGCCCAGTGGCCGCCATGGGTGAAGACGCCACTGCCATGGCCACTGCAGCACAAGCCACACCAGCCCAGGGGCCGCCATGGGTGAAGACTCCACTGCCATGGCCACTGCAGCACAAGGCACACCAGCCCAGGGGCCGCCATGGGTGAAGACCCCACTGCCATGGCCACTGCAGCACAAGCCACACCAGCCCAGTGGCCGCCATGGGTGCAGACTCCACTGCCATGGCCACTGCAGCACAAGCCACACCAGCCACAGGGAGCAGGTAGCTGGCAGGGCCGTGATGGCAGGCAGCCCATTACCCGAGTGTCTAGAACACGCCACACGTCGTAATTGCGCGGCTTGTTCGCCGTCCGCGGAACGAGACGGAACACCGCGTCGACCAGATTTATGTGGTGCAAATTGGTTCGACCTGCCAGAGTGAAAGGTCCACGTGACGAGAAACAGCCAAGGCAAGGTTACGATGTGTGCAGGGTTACACAGACTCCACGGGGGAGGGTGTCGACAGGGGAGGAGGAAGGGGGGGATAAACGGGAGACAGTGGGTGCGGGGGGTCCAGGAGTGGGGGGAGGCGAGGGGAGGGTGTGGGGGCGGGGGGGTCTAGGAGCTTGGGGAGGCGAGGGGAGGGTGTGAGTGCGGGGGGTCTAGGAGTGGGGGGAGGCGAGGGGAGGGTGTGGGTGCGGGGGTTCAGGAGTTGGGGGAGGCGAGGGGAGGGTGTGGGTGCGGGGGTCTAGGAGTGGGGGGAGGCGAGGGGCGGGATTGGGTGCGGGGGGTCTAGGAGTGGGGGTGTGGGACAGGATAGGGCGATACGACGAGCGGCGAGTGGGACGGTTGCAGAGTGGAGGGGAGGGGTGATGTGGCGGGTGGTGGTTGAAGGCGAAGCGGAAGATGGGAGGGCGGCTGGGGGGTTGGGGGGGAGGGGGTACGTCCAACAATTACATGGCATTACCTGGAAGGCTGTATGACGGAACACGTGTTGTACCAGTTGGAAAGCGGCGTTAATTAGTGTGTAGCCCCCAGGGTGGTGTACACTTCGAGACGGCGTGGGGGGGGGGGGAGGGGGCGTGGGTGTGTTGGAGGCCTGAGACCCATATCTACATACCCTACCCCTCCATACACCCCCCACCGTCCCCACCATGGAGGCACTTTTGATGTAACATGACAACACCTTGCATCTCTGGTCTTTGATATGCGAGTGTCACTGTGTTGGGTTGTAGCCTGGCCGGGCCCCGGGGCTTGTCAGTGTATCAAACAAACAGTGTCACCGGCACGTCCAGAATGAATGAAAGTGATGTTTGTAACGTCAGTGGCGCACCCGGAGCACTGGTGGGTGGGGGGGAGAGGGGGGCACTGATTGTGGTAAGAAAGTACCGCGGACAACGTATATTATCAAATACAATGTTTCTCGCTTCATGTGTAAAAATATGGTTTGCAAGGTTAAGGGGGTGGGTGTCGGGTGGAGAGGGGTGGCAGTGGCAGGCTCGTATTTAGAGGTAGGCACTCCCCCGGCCCCTGGATCCCCCCATTGTAATATATCAAGTGTATTAGCCGAACGAAACAGCACGCGGTTACAGGAATGGCACATTGCGGACAGGAATGGCACATTGCGGACAGGAATGGCACGTTGCGGACAGGAATGGCACATTGCGGACAGGAATGGCACACTGCGGACCGGAATGGCACACTGCGGAAAGGAATGGCACATTGCGGAGAGGAATGGCACACTGTAGACAAAACTGGCACACTGCGGACAGGAAGGGCACATTGCGGACAGGAAGGGCACATTGCGGACAGGAAGGGTACATTGCGAACAGGAAGGGCACATTGCAGACAGGAAGGGCACATTGCAGACAGGAAGGGCACATTGCAGACAGGAAGGGCACGCTTCGGACAGGGAGGGCACACTGCGGACAGGAAGGTTGCGGACAGAAATGGCACATTGCGGACAAGAAGGGCGTATTCCTTCGTGTCTCCGCGGTCACTACTCCAAAAGCTTCAAGACGTGCCACGTTGGTCGGAGATCGTCACGCCCTCAGAGGGAGCGGGGGGGGGGGGGGGTAGGGCGCGTGCCCAAACAGGAGGGGTCACCCGGGGTGAGTCCGTCTCCTTACCCCTGTCCTGTGCATGTCCCGACTCTCCCAGGGCCACACGAAGACAACCAGTATCGTCGAGCCCTATAGTAATAACTACAGAATCCTCTGTCTATAGCTAGATTCGTGGTTGTACTCCATGCAGCACGACCAATATTGACCAAGGAAATGCATAGTTTACATTGCGGACAAACCACCTATCGTGGGCTGTGATGTTGCTGGGGTACGGGGGTGGGGGTGGGGGGGGGTGAACGTGGAACCGGCCGTCGAGTCACACCAAGCCCCCTCCCCCCCCCCCCCCCAGCCCATAAAGGTGTCACCCCAATCGACAGATTGGTGTCGCCAACATCACTGTTTGGACAACGGATAGAGTATCATTGATTTCGGGAGTGTATTTGTTTGATGTGCGTATTATCTGTGGGGTGCCGCGCGATCGCTGGTGAGGGCTGAGCGTGGCAGAGGGGAGGGGAGGCGGTAGGGGAAGGGGAGCGGGGCAGGAGGCTGGCGAGAGCGGTCAAGACGTGTCTCCTTCCTATGTCACAATAAGAAGCAAAGTGATCACGGTACACCTGTAGTATACCACCGTAACATCTTCCCTAAATATGCACTACGTCAGCTGTAGGGGGAGACACGGATGGGGGGCGGGTGGGGGGGGGGATACGATTACATTTTGCCCCACTCCGCCAATAATTGGGTACCTCCCGCCCCTTCGCCACCATCGCTTAACATGTCAACAGAATGCTAACGAAATGCCACAGCATGTAACTTCAAATCATATTAAACTTTAATGTCATTCGTGATGTGCTAATTGTTGTCTTTTCATTAGAAATCCGGCACATTGATACAGGGGGGGGGGATACTACTGATGAGTGTTCAATTATTACACTGAAGCGGTATTCCCGATTTTGTTATTACGATAATTAAAGCTACAGAATGGTCACACCAAGTCGTTTTTCTTTCATTACAGCCAAATGCTTCATGCCTTGAGCTGGCCGCGAAACCATTCCTCCACCTGTTTCTACAGCCTTGTTAAAATAGCCCACGTGGGTGCTAGTCTTCTGCCGTTAGATGCATCGGTGGAGCCTGAGTGAAGGCCTCCCAGCCTACGAGCTATGTCACAAACTGCCGGAGAAATATCCCCACCCGTCCCACAGCGAACCCCGCTGCAGTCAGTTACATAAAGTCCCTTTGCGATAATAAGATTGTCTTTATGCTCCGACACAAAAAGCGCCCAACGCCAGCATCATCCACTTCGTTCCACATTACTTTAATGGCGGCCATCTTTTTTTGATGTGTTACCAAAAGCGAGTCATAAAAATATGTAAATAATATAAAACATTTTATAAACTCAAAATTATTCGGGAATAAATGTAGCGTGCGGGGTAGAATAAAGGTGAGCCATGCCGCCATGCAAACCGTTTTTTCACTGTGCCCCATGAAGTCCTTTTAACGTGCGTTAACGACCTTATAATGGGCCGACGTCAATCACATGGGAGGGCTTTCCAATCTCGTCAATGGACTAATTACTGACGGCTAAAGCCCCCTGAAGACCACAACAAGGCTTCACGCCGAGCTCGTTAAACGCGCAAAAGGGCCATCACGAGAAAAGGAGACGCTGTCACACGGTTGGCTGCGTGCGCACGTCGTGTTTCTATCTGAATATCGTCTTCTGGCGCCGGTTGGAGCGCGAACAGGGAACCGCGAACCGGCCTTACAGAGTGAACTATGGAGTAGAGCGGGGACAAGGACCCAGTCTTCTTGGGATTGTTAGAATGGCAACAGGGAACCAGTCTTCTTGGGCTCGAGACAGTGGCGACAGGGAACCAGTCTTCTTGGGCTCGAGAGAGTGGCGACAAGGAACCAGTCTTCTTGTGCTCGAGAGAGTGGCGACAAAGAACCAGTCTTCTTGTGCTCGAGAGAGTGGCGACAAAGAACCAGTCTTCTTGGGCTCGAGACAGTGGCGACAGGGAACCAGTCTTCTTGGGCTCGAGAGAGTGGCGACAAGGAACCAGTCTTCTTGTGCTCGAGAGAGTGGCGACAAAGAACCAGTCTTCTTGGGCTCGAGAGAGTGGCGACAGGGAACCAGTCTTCTTGGGCTCGAGAGAGTGGCGACAAGGAACCAGTCTTCTTGGGCTCGATAGAGTGGCGACAGGGAACCAGTCTTCTTGGGCTCGAGAGTGTGGCGACAAGGAACCAGTCTTCTTGGGCTCGAGATAGTGGCGACAGGGAACCAATCTTGTTGGGCTCGAGAGAGTGGCGACAGGGAACCAGTCTTCTTGGGCTCGAGAGAGTGGCGACAAGGAACAATGAACCAGACTTCTTGGGATGGCGCCAGGGAACCAGTATTGTAGAGTGGCGACAGGGAACCAGGGTGCCTGATGGTGTCATGGATCCAGGCACTTGAGCGAATAAGACCATGATCAGCCTTGTGCGGGGACAGGGAACGAGTCTTTCGGTCGAACCACAACCAGTTTTGTCCGCCATGAGTCTGCCCGTTCGTCAACGACAAAGGGATGTATCAATATTTAATATACATGCATGTAGAACATGAAATAGGGCCGGGATGGTCGAATCATAAAGCTCTTCGCACTGCACCAGGTGACACTTTAAGTGATGCGACTCGCTCAAGTGTGAAAATGTGACTTACCGGGCACGGACAGGCGCAATCTCCGACAGGTGGCGCAGCATTTAGACTCTTTCCGGTAGCAGCGAGAGAGTGGTAGCCGACCTCCCAACTTGCGGCACCAGCTGGCAGTGTCGCGACAGTCGGCTTCTGAAACACACAGCAGTGTCACGCGTCAGTGGCGTACCAATGTCACACGTCAGTGGCGTACCAATGTCACGCGTCCGTGGCGTACCAATGTCACGCGTCCGTCACGCGTCAGTGGCGTACCAATGTCACGCGTGCGTGGCGTACCAATGCCACGCGTCCGTGGCGTACCAATGTCACGCGTCCGTGGCGTACCAATGTCACGCGTCCGTGGCGTACCAATGTCACACGTCAGCGGCGTACCAATGTCACGCGTCCGTGGCGTACCAATGTCACACGTCAGCGGCGTACCAATGTCACACGTCAGCGGCGTATCAATGTCATACGTCAATGAGGCAAATATAGGGCATTGTAATTTAAATTTCTGATCAAGGTATAGCAACCATCAAATACCCAACGACTTATCCCTCCTTACCACGAGATCCAACAACATATACATGTTAAAGACTTGAACAGGCAAAATGCACTAAGTAAGTCGGCCCTCAATCATTTCACAGCCCAAGAGGGGCACATCATCCATCAGTGTGGTTGACATCGCAACTGTAATAGGATAAATAAAATAGGTATACCTGGTATACCATTGGCCCCAATGCTGGACGGATTTATTCTTGGAACTCTCTCGCTTCCTGTCTGAGCCTTCAGGCAGGACTTATTTCGATCGCATTAAGCGCCTTATGGGAAGCAAGGCCATGTGCATGTCCTCCCCCGACCCTGGTACATTTGGCTTTGGGGTTACAAGTGCGCTAAGCCGTTAGAAGTGGTCAGTCGTGGAGTGGGGTGGGTTTATCCCAGACCCGACGTACAAGAAAGCTGGTGTGAGCACTGTAAGCCCCACCTCGTACCTCGTCGCTACCAGGTTCAGCTCGGCTTTCCGTTGATGCCCCCCTCCCCCCACCCCCCTGATGTCCCCCATTGGGGACTGCTGTATATAGCTGACTCCGGGGGGCCGCGGGAGAGGGAGAGGGGGAGTGGGGGGGTGGGGGGTGACAAGGCGTAGGATAGCTGGAGCAGAAGAAATCCAGACATCAATAAAGAGTGCACGCAAGGAACCCACCACTAGGGTGACTGTCAAGTCACTGCCAACGTCTTGTGCGGCGGCCACAAAGGTCTCACTCGTGAAGGTAGGGGTCAAGGACGAAGCTGCGGGCTCCGGAGAGATTCTCCCACTTCAGGTCATGAATATGCATGATATTACCCCGATGGTTGGAGAAAACGACAGTCAAAAGGAAGGGAGGGCTGGCAGGATAGCTCAATCCTGGGTACATAGAGGGGTGTGGGGGGGGTGTGGGTGTGGGTGGGGGAGGGGGGTAACTGAATGGGCGGGGGAGCAGCCAAGGCAGCGTCAGATAACATTACGAGCTGGTGGCTGGGCTGGGGTATAACAGGGGCCAATGCATGCTAAATCCCTAAAGACGGTAAAATGGGTGAGACGCATTATTGGATAGGGCCATATAAGTGTGAATGGACGACTATCGAGTCCCCAGGCCTCGTGTCTCAGCCCTGCCTCAGAACCTATAGATAGGGTGGCTCCCTCTGGTGCTCAGCGGCCCGCTCTCAGGCAATCTACGGGACAGCCAAGGGTCGTTGGGATTAAGATACGACCTCGTGGCCAACCCGGGAAACACCCGTTTGGAAAATGAGTGGCGGGGTGGGGTAAATAGGGCGGGGTGTACAGGGCGATATGGCCCGACCCGGGGGACCCCTCGCCGGGCCCAGAACATCCGGGGATTGGCACCGTTCAGTCGTTTTCCGTGGTACAAATAACCACCTGGTTTGCATGACAGACAGACAGACAACCAGAAGGAGGGTGCCATCAACATCATACACAACTCAACACAAGGTCAGCTACAACAAGAAGAGGCAAGACTCGAAGAGGGAAAACCTCACGCGTCCGTTCTACTCCGTTCAAGCACTCGGTACATGGCATTTCTTACAACGTCATCAAATTGACGATGCTAGAGCTTGTTTGACGCGTGAATGATCACTTTGGTGTTTCTGCTCACGGGTGGAAAAGAGGGCCGGGCCCGATAGCTCAGTGGGCTAGAGCGCTCGCATTGAGGGCTCTGGCCACCTGAGAGCCTAACGGCACGTGGATCGCTGGCGATGTCTGTGTCGTAGCAGGATAAAGATCCCATGTTCTTCTTCGCAAAGAGTAGGGGGTTACCCCCGGGGACATGGCTCTACTCTCCCTGTCCTTTTCCCGTTAACGCGATATGACCAAAAGTGGTTAAAGCGTCCAAAATATACAACCAACTATGCAGGGGTGGTAAATTATGAAGCGATGTCACCACTCTGTAGCCGTCGTCCTGTATGACATCACACTGACGTCACAGGCACGTGTTATGCGTGTGTGTGTGTGTGTGGATGGGTGGGAGGGTTGGGCATACATGTACCGTCGTTTACCACCATTTCCCCCTTCATGCCGTCATTATGAGACCTTTCTTAATATTCCTCATGAATAATTAATTTCTGCGCGAAAACGAGGCTAGGAGTGTAAACATCCATGCGGCGCTCGCACGCGGTGGCACGGAACCACGGCGTCTTGTGATGGCGATCTATCCGTAGGGCCCAGATTGTCACTTACCCTTGCGGAAAATTATCTGAACGAGAATTCCAAAGCATCCGGCGAGTGACATGTATCCAAAAAGTATTCAAGTATTTCAGTGAGGGTTACATCAATCAAGTCAGAGTCAAATCCTTTCAGAGCTTTACATGCGAAAAACCGGGTCTTGGGATCAAACTGTGTAAACTGTATCTGAGTTGGCGACATCAGAATGGGGAGGGTAGTGGGAGGTACAGTTAAACGGGGAATACCATCAGACTCTGGCCCACTTGTGGCACCTGTTGTCATTAATCTTCCCGCCTTGAACCTTTACCGTAGTTTCCCTAATACAAGAGCATATGGTTTTGTACTTACATGTGCATGAACACATTTACATTGCAGTGACAGCTAGAGGTCGGTGAGATGTGCAAGGTACAAGCCAAATCGTCCCGTTCTCAAAAGCAGTCAGAAACCCCCCATAATATAGACGGTCAAAATTAAGATTTAGGGCCAAAAGGTGCTCGGGATGTGACTGTAAGGGCACAGTAAAAAGGGCCATGAAGGACAGGGAATTCGGCAATGCGATTCAACCCAATCTAGGGCCCCCAATCTACAATCCCTTACCCAACATACAAACTCTTGGGGCTAGATTACAGGATATAGACCCACCACTTTTAAATGTTCACGTTCTACAAAATAAAGTTACAGAATATTACGATAATAAAGTAGACAAATTGCCCAAAGGTTTCCATTTTAAGCTATCAACATATTTTTGATGGTGTTACATTCCCGAATCGTGCATTAGACTTCATGAATAATAACTACCAAGCAGTATTATCAAAGAAAGCCTTCATAGAATTCGACAGCAGCTGAAAGTCACTGCAGCAGAAAGTGACAAATTTCAAGAAATTACAATACAACGCCACAACAACCCTGTGTGAAATACCATTAGAATAGAATAACAGCTGCCAAATAACATAGAGTATAGGCACCCGGGCAAGCTTCGGAACTCTTGTTACAGACAAGAAGGAATAGCAGGTTTTTCTTGTCTTCCGCTAAGATTAAAAGTGTCTAATTGTTAGATAAATTGTTTATTGGTAACTTCAGGCACCAGGCCCATCGCACAAAAACAAAACACAAAAATAACATACAAAAAATAACGACAAGAGCAAATCTTGTTACTTAGAAAGAACTGGCTAAACCTTTTTTCATAAATATTGAACGCTTTTTGAATAAATTTTGCCCAGGTGATTAAACATGTTCGGATGTCATAATACATTACAAAAACCTCTTAATATCATATATCATTCAATATCTTGAAGGAAAGTAATTTTGGCGGATATGATCATACAACGGGCATTTCATTAAAATATGGAACTCATCAAGAGAGGATGTATTTTCACCTTCTAAGAAATATTTACAGGAGTTAACTCCGCCCCCCCCCCCCACCCTTCCTGCAGAATGATCTAGTTAACAGCACCCTACGCCTGAATCTGACTAAAATCTGTCGTAGTCTGAAGTCCTCAAGAAGACACAAGTATGGTTTTCGTATGAGCAACGTCTTATACTCTTTATAATTCATCAAGACTCGTCAATTTATCGTTGAGTAGTGGTCAACCCGTGGTCACCATGGCTGGCCGCACCCCTTGATATGCGATAATAATGATAGTGCCGTCTGATTTTTTGTAACTAAGTTAAGTCTGTAAATGTGAATCTGTGTAGATTGTAGATCTCTATAGATACACTACCTGCAATTGGGCGTTCGACAAAGAAAGTTTGGATGGTGTTTATATTGATACATTTACGGTAGGCCGGAGCGCCTGCTTTCAGATTGTCGGCGCCGTGGCCTTTTCAAGGTCAGACCCAATATAATATTACAAGGATCGGGCAGAGGTTTTAAGACGTTCACACAACGTGTTGAACATTTTGTTTGAGTCATACCAGGATGTTATATGTTAGAGTAAACACCAGAGTCCATTGCGTTTTTGACACAGTTCTCTCTGGATTATAACTCTTACCCTAAATAACGGACTTTCTTTCCGCCGGATAACATGTACCCACTGATTTTTTTCAATTTTCTGGCTTGGAGAGGCATGTAAGTGAGTATTATCATCTTTTCCCGCAGACGAGGAACATACTGGTACTGAATAAAAGGCGTGACTTTGCCCAGAACTGGACGCGTCTGGATCCGCCATGGCGTTAAGCTGTAGCACGTGGCGCTTGTTTACATCGTTTACACTCCTAGCCTCGTTCTCGCTCTGCATGCATAATTTTTGAGAGGGGCCGACGCCCTACACCGCCACCCCCCCCCCCCCTCGCCCCCCCCCCCCCACGGCCTTGGCCCTTCATGCTCTAGCCCCACTGTTGGGCCGACTCCCCCAGGGGCTGAGGCCCACAATGGCAGACACCACAGCCAAGAGCCACGACTCCGCCACCGCTGACCTGACATCGTAGGGGGGGGGTCGCTGTGCTGTTGGGGGGCTTGTAGAAAGCGATACATTGGAAGCCAACCGGTCAGGTGCGGCTGGCAATGTCAGACAGCATAATATCATACTCAACGAGTCTTCAAATGGTCCTCAACAAGTCTTTAACAAGTCTTCAACAAGTCCTCAACTGATCCTCAACAAGTCATCAACAAGTCAATAAAAAGTCCTCAACAAGTCCTCAACAGGTCTTCAACAGGTCCTCACCAAGTTCTCAACAAGTTCTCAACAGGTTCTCAACAGGTTCTCAACATGTCCCCAACAAGTCCTAAACATGCCCTCAACAGGTCCTCAAAAAGTCCTCAACAGGTCCTCAACAGGTCCTCAACAGTTTGTCCACATAGCCAGGGGTAGTTTTGCAGCTTGCACTGAGGCTGGAGAAGAATGCCGCCCGCAGTCGCCTACCACTGGTTACTGACGTTGCTGCCGGCACCATAACGTCCTACACGTATATAATTATATCAGACAGTGGGGTCATAGGTCATGGTACCGCCCTTGGTCCTGGGCTCATGTCGGAGCCGAGGTCAGAACCCCAAGGTGTGTTCGACATTCACAGTCCACACAAAGACACATTTCACGCAAGACTGAACCCATGTACAAATTGAATACATGAAGTCACATTTGCTAACGGACTTGGCAGCTAGCCGCCCTCACCATGCCTCAAAATAGCCGTCAAACCAGGCCTCAAATGGCCGCCTCACTAGGCCTCAAATGGCCGCCCTCACTAGGCCTCAAATGACCGCCTCTCCAGGCCTCAAATGACCGCCTCACCAGGTCTCAAATGGCCGCCCTCACCAGGCCTCAAATGACCGCCTCACCAGGCCTCAAATTACCGTCTCACCGGGCCTCAAATGGCCGCCCTCACGAGGTCTCAAATTACCGTCTCACCAGGCCTCAATGGCCGCCCTCACCAGGCCTCAAATTACCGTCTCACCAGGCCTTAAATGGCCGCCTCACTAGACCTCAAATGGCCGCCTCACCAGGCCTCAAATGGCCGCCTCACTAGGCCTCAAATGGCCGCCTCACCAGGCCTCAAATTACCCTCTCACCAGGCCTCAAATGGCCGCCTCACCAGGCCTCAAATGGCCGCCCTCACCAGGCCTCAAATGGCCGCCTCACCAGGCCTCAAATGACCGCGTCATATGGCAGTCACCACACAAGGTCTCTTAAGATCTCATGGCCCCCCGCCTCACATGGCCCCCGCCTCACATGGCCCCCCGCCTTACATGGCCCCAGCCTCACATGGCCCCCGCCTCACATGGCCCCCGCCTCGCATAGCACCCGTCTCAGATGGCCCCCGCCTCACATGGCACCCGTCTCACATGGCCCCCCGCCTCACATGGCCCCCCGCCTCAAATGGCCCCGCCTCACATGACACCCCACCTCACATGGCCCCCCGCCTCACATGGCACCTGTCTCACATGGCCCCCGCGCCTCACATGGCCACCCGCCTCACATGGCCCCCCGCCTCACATGGCCCCCCGCCTCACATGGCACACGCCTCACTTGGCACCCGCCTCATATGGCGTCCGCCTCACATGGCACCCGCTACACAGCCCCCCCGCCTCACATGGCAACCGTCTCACATGGCCCCCGCCTCACATGGCACCCGCCTCACATGGCACCCGCCTCACATGGCTGCTGCCTCGCGTGAGGGCCTTGCTGACGAGCTTCACTTAGCGGACACCTTCCTTTCAATTTACTTGTGGCGCGTCCGTATTGCAAATCTCCATTATGCCACCTCAGCGCCCACGATCCCCTATAACACCGGCACCAGCCTGTTGGCAACAGCAGGGCACCAGCCTCCTCCGTCCGGTCACGTTTACCGATTCAAGCGACAACATCATGATGGCCGTCAGCTCCAAGCCGCTCCTTGTCCTGCACTACTTGCTAGATCGATACGGAGTGATCCTGGTCTGCAAACACCCCCACCCTCACCCCCAGCCCCACCCCACGCACCCACTCCGTCCCCCAGGGCCACCACCCCACACGCCCCCTGCCACACCCATGGGCACGCCACGAATCTCCCCAGGCACCGTGCCGTGAAATTGGCCGGCAAAACGTCTCCCACGCCTCAATCCATCATTATTGGAAGTGGGATGGCCTCAGGGTTACGGCGGTCAGAAGGCCGTGCTGCCATCTAACGGCGGTCTGCTGCCATCTAACGGCGTTCTGAAGGCCGTGCTGCCATCTAACGGCGGTCTGCTGCCATCTAACGGCGGTCTGAAGGCCTTGCTGCCATCTAACGGCGGTCTGAAGGCCGTGCTGCCATCTAACGGCGGTCTGAAGGCCATGCTGCCATCTAACGGCGGTCTGAAGGCCGTGCTGCCATCTAACGGCGGTCTGAAGGCCGTGCTGCAATCTAACGGCGGTCTGAAGGCCGTGCTGCCATCTAACGGCGGTCTGAGGCCGTGCTGCGATCTAACGGACTACAACTCTCTCATTCATGCAGGCAGACGCAGCTGCTAAGAGCGCGGATGTGATGAACAAAGTGATACTGGGAACGTGAGGGTAAATATACACAAGAAATGGTTTGGCCTGAAGCGGAAAAAAGACGGGATTAAACAGCCGACGACATGGACCGGGGAGTGGATAGGGTACACGGGTGCTCGGGTGCGAGTTTGAGAGAGGCTCGGGTAACGCTGGAGTGAGGCTGGAGTGAGGCTGGAGTGAGGCTGGAATGAGGCTGGAGTGAGGCTGAAGTGAGGCTGAAGTGAGGCTCGGGTGAGGCTGGAGCGAGGCTGGGGTGAGGCTGGAGTGAGGCTGGAATGAGGCTGGAGCGAGGCTGGGGTGAGGATGGAGTGAGGCTCGGGTGAGGCTGGAGTGAGGCTGGAGTGAGGTTGGAGTGAGGCTGGAGTGAGGCCGGAGTGAGGCTGGAATGAGGCTCGGGTGAGGCTGGAGTGAGGCTCGGGTGAGGCTGGAGTGAGGGTCGGATGAGGCTGGAGTGAGGCTGGGGTGAGGCTGGAGTGAGGCTCGGGTGAGGCTGGAGTGAGGCTGGAGTGAGACTGGAGTGAGGCTGGAGTGAGGCTGGAGTGAGGCTGGAGGGAGGCTGGAGTGATGCTGGAGTGAGGCTGGAGTGAGGCTCGGGTGAGGCTGAAGTGAGGCTGAAGTGAGGCTCGAGTGAGGCTGGATTGAGGCTGGAGTGAGGCTCGGGTGAGGCTGGAGTGAGCCTGGAGAGAGGCTGGAGTGAGGCTGGAGTGAGGCTGGAGTGAGGCTGGAGCGAGGCTCGGGTGAGGCTGGAGTGAGGCTGGAGTGAGGCTGGAGTGAGGCTAGAGCGAGGCTCGGGGTATGGCTGGAGTGAGGCTGGGGGTGGGGCTCGGGGTATGGCTGGAGTGAGGCTGGAGTGAGGCTCGGGGTATGGCTGGAGTGAGGCTGGGGGTGGGGCTCGGGGTGGGGTGGGGCGTAGGGCTCACAAGCAGAGATCGGAATGGCTACCGACAGCTGAGATGATCATGTGCTCACCTCCTCGACTTCAACAAGGCGTGAATCTCGCCTTGTTGGTGTCTGATCAAATATTGACTTCACCCACCCCGCCCCGCCCCTACACCCCCCCCCCCCACCTACCCTCCCACATCCCCGAGCCACGCTCTCCCTACATATCACACATCCACCGCGTCTCCAGATATGAGATGAGAGGCTCCGGAAGAGATAGACAGAGTGGTGGACGAGGACTTGAAGTGAGCAATATAAGCCAGTGGGAGAGCGAGGTCTGCCACCGGCGACTTCCGTCAGTGAAAGGACAAGCGCCCGCAACAAACTACTGAATAGTACGGTAGCGGGCCGCTGGGATCACACAATGTATTATAGTGACGAAAGGGATCCTCGACAATCCTTCCCAAGTCAAGAGTTTTACTTCACTAAACCAGTCGTAGCATCGCCCTCCACCGGCGTACCACCGCCCTCAGCTGTCGTACCAACGCCCTCACCTGTCGTACCACCGCCCTCACCTGTCGTACCAACGCCCTCGCCTGTCTAACCAACGCCCTCGCCTGTCTTACCAACGCCCTCGCCTGTCTTACCAACGCCCTCTCCTGTCGTACCACGGCCCTCACATGTCGTACCACCGCCCTCCACTGGCGTACCATTGCCCTCACATGTCGTACCACCGCCCTCACCTGGCGTACCACCGCCCTCGCCTGTCGTACCACCGCCCTCACCTGTCGTACCAACGCCCTCTCCGCTCGTACCACCGCCCTCACCTGTCGTACCACCCCCCTCGCCTGTCGTACCACCCCCCTCGCCTGTCGTACTAACGCCCTCGCCTGTCGTACCACCGCCCTCACATGTCGTACCACCGCCCTCACCTGTCGTACCACCGCCCTCGCCCGTCGTACTAACGCCCTCGCCTGTCGTACCAACGCACTCTTCTCTCGTACCACCGCCCTCACATGTCGTACCACCGCCCTCAGATGTCGTACCACCGCCCTCACCTGTCGTACCACCCCCCTCGCCCGTTGTGCTAACGCCCTCGCCTGTCGTACTAACGCCCTCGCCTGTCGTACCAACGCCCTCTTCTCTCGTACCACCGCCCTCACATGTCGTACCACCGCCCTCAGATGTCGCACCATCGCCCTCACCTGTCGTACCACCGCCATCGCCTGTCGTACTAACGCCCTCGCCTGTCGTACCAACGCCGTCTCCTGTCGTACCACGGCCCTCACATGTCGTACCACCGCCCTCCACTGGCGTACCATTGCCCTCACATGTCGTACCACCGCCCTCACCTGGCGTACCACCCTCCTCGCCTGTCGTACCACCGCCCTCACCTGTCGTACCAACGCCCTCTCCTCTCGTACCACCGCCCTCACCTGTCGTACCACCGCCCTCGCCTGTCGTACTAACGCCCTCGCCTGTCGTACCAACGCCCTCTTCTCTCGTACCACCGCCCTCAAATGTCGTACCACCGCCCTCAGATGTCGCACCATCGCCCTCACCTGTCGTACCACCGCCCTCGCCTGTCGTACCAACGCCCTCTCCTGTCGTACCACCACCCTCACATGCCGTACCAACGCCCTCAACCGGCACACCATTGCCCTCACTTTTCGTACCACCGCCCTCTCCTGTCATACTACCGACCTAACCTCTCGCACCCCCACCCCCATCGCCAGTGAATAGCCGCCGACGGGATGTTGCAGACGGCTGCATTCCCGGCCCTTTCACTGCGGGACCCACCCTTCGTTGACAACGGACAAACACTCACATTCACTTACGAGGCGTCCTCAGGTATAGGCTGCACGTGCCGTTTACCTGTGAGAATGTCTCGCCGACTAAGATCCCTTTAGGTTGTGTAGCAAAATGCACACAGGGGGCTGTACAAGAAATATATCACCCAACATATGTCATTTGTCTGGTTTATGAGTGAGGAGGTGTCGGGAAGAGTTTATTTGACACTTACAGCAGAATCGCGAGGTTTGTAAGGCGAGGCGGAGCGTGGGAAATATGCAATTAATTAGGATAAAAACACGATGACTTAATGAAGAGCAGCTTGCCACATGAAACCGCCTGTTACTGGGCCGTTTTGAATAAATTTGCACCTTTTTTGTTATATACATTACATACACCGCGGCAAGTGGCTGTAACTAAAAAAAAATCTCTGGAGCACAACCGTCTGTCTCCGTCTGTAACCAGACTGTAAACCGCATGAAATTAGTCCCAAACCGTAGTAATGGGTAGTTTGGTAAAAATGGGGCGCGACAAAATCCCAAGAACATACGATTCAGCTATTATAATAATATTTATCATACCTGCTATGTTTTTTCTAGAGATGATGGTATTTAAAGGTGTATTTGTGATATCTCGTTCATTATGACATAATGACTCATCAATCCCTGTCAGTTCTTAGCAGAAAGTTATACGCCCAACGGGTGCCTTGTTGTACCAATGGACGCCATGTTGTACCAATGGGCGCCATGTTGTACAATTGGACGCCATGTTGTACCAATGAACGCCATGTTGTACCAATGGACGCCATGTTGTACCAATGGACGCCATGTTGTACCAATGGACGCCATGTTGTACCAATGGGCGCCATGTTGTACCAATGGGCGCCATGTTGTACCAATGGACGCCCTGGACATGCCACACCCTCCCACCCTCACTCCATCACATATGGCCGATACTGGTGTTTCGGGCGCTCGATAGTGCTGTGAATGACACAATGAGCAGGGCGCCAGGGACTCGGCCAGAGCCTGGGGGTGACTTCACACCCGTGGCCGTGGTGAGGTCGACGGGAGGTGGCGCGTGGTACACAGATCGCCAAAGTGTGGACGCCCCACTCAGGCCGACACGTCCTCCCATCGATCTCACACATCAAGGCTTCTCACCTCCCCCCCCCCCCCCCGCGACACCCCCCCCCCCCAGTCCCGATGGAAGCAGAGCGAGACAAAGGGAGAGGGGCGGGGTGGGTGGGATTGTTCACCCCTACACCCAGACTGATGAACGAGCGTGGTGACTTGGGGAGAGATGAGCCGGAGTCGGTCCCAGCACGCCCCCCCCCCCCACCTCCCACCCCCCGCCCCCGCAGTCTCCACAGCCGTGAGAACGCACGGAACAATCAATGGTACGAATGCATCAATCAGACAGGTGATCCCATCAATCATGTCCATCCCAGGTGAGGCATCAGTCAATTCCTGCCAGACTGCCTAATCATGCCTTCTTAAACTGAGGATCATATCAATCCTGTCTTTTCAGATAGGTGATCATATCAATCCTGTCTTTTTCAGACAGGTGATCATATCAATCCTGTTTTTTTTCAGACATGTGATCATATCAGTCATGAGGTGATCACATCAATCATTAAACAGAGATCATATCCGTGCATATGATCGTATCAGTCTTTGTCAGGTAGCTCAGTGGGTTAGAGCGCTCGCATTGAGTGCTCTGGCCACCTGAGAGCCTAACGGCACGTGGGTCGGTGGTTCGAGCCCCGCTGTGGCCATGTCATTCGCAAATAGTAGGGTGTTACCCCCGGGGACATGGCTCCACTCTCCCTTCTTTCTCGCATTGACGCGATATGACCAAAAGTGGTTAAAGCGTCCTGAATAACCAACCAACTATAGAAGGTTGCTTGTACTTTATGCACTTGTTCTTGCATATAGTTATCCCGTACCAGAGGCTCTGGCCTGCTTATAACGTAGGTGTGAACGCGTGAAGAAATGCGGCTTAGGGTGTGGGGTGGGGGGGCACCCGGGGGGGGGAGGTATTTAACTTAATACATTGCTGTGGGTCTGTGGGTGCGGGGTTCCACGGTAAAGCCCCCCCCCCCTCTTTTTCACCGCCAAATCCGCTCGGTCGCGGCGTTTTTACGGCCTAAATCCGCTCGGAAGGGGTATTTTTCGCGGCAACCCGCTCTATGGACTCACATGTTCAGTACCCCCCCCCCCCCCCAACCCCCCGGTCGCAAGGTTTTAAATATTCGCTCTATAGGGGTATCCTTTTCATCACAACTGTCCGCTCCCTCGAGCATCAAGGGGCACCCACGGACCCCCCCCCCCCCCACCAGATTCGTACAACAGTGCCCCCCCCCCCCACCCGGGGGGAGGACTGAGGTCAGTCGGGTCTGAGGGTGGATACATGTATAGGGGCGTGGGGTGAGGTTAGAGGTGTGGTGAGGGAGGGCTCTAGGCGGGTGACTTGTTACTTTTGACGTCTGTAAACTGAAGTGCTCGGGTTTACAACGACCCGCTTCAAGTTAACAATGCTAACAATGACAGATGCAATAGTTTCCTTAAACTAAAGAAAACCTATCGCAGGGGTTACAAAGGGGACAATTAGGACAGCAGCCGAGAGCCGTGACGTAACATCCGGTCACAGGAAGCACCCCTCAATCACGCCTCCCCACCCCCACCAACCACCCCCCGCCGGCCAGCAACTAACCATGTGTGGAAACCCTTGTTGAGGGGGTAACCGACGACATCGTCACGGGGTCACGAGGGGAGGCAGCTGATATCAAAGGGGGTGGGCGGGTGGTGTGTGGTATACGGGGGTGGGGCGGGGAGTGCGGGTGCTTGGGCATTGAAGGGTGCTCTCTCCCCGAGGAACAATTATCACGTGTAAATAACAGGTCTGCCGCTCCCCCAGCCCCAGCCACCCCCTCCCTTTATGACTGACCCCTCCCGCCCCCCCCCCCCGGCCACCGTGAGCGCGCCGCTCGGCCCAGGATTGCAGCCAAACACCTGAACAATGGTGTCAGACACAGCGGTCACCCCCTGTATCAGCGGTCACCCCCTGTATCAGCGGTCACCCCCTGTATCAGCGGTCACCCCCTGTATCAGCGGTCACCCCCTGTATCAGCAGTCACCCCTGTATCAGCGGTCACCCCCTGTATCGGCGGTCACCCCCAGTATCAGCGGTCACCCCCTGTATCGGCGGTCACCCCCTGTATCAGCGGTCACCCCCTGTATCAGCGGTCACCCCCTGTATCAGCGGTCACCCCCTGTATTGGCGGTCACCCCCTGTATCGGCGGTCACCCCCTGTATCAGCGGTCACCCCGTGTATCAGCGGTCACCCCCTGTATCAGCGGCCACCCCCTGTATCAGCGGTCACCCCCTGTATCAGCGGCCACCCCCTGTATCAGCGGTCACCCCCTGTATCAGCGGTATACATGTCTAACTAGATGTCGATAAAGACTGTCACAGGTTTAACACATCCAGGCCAGAATGTTACTACTGTTAGTGCCATGAACGACATGGCGGCCCACTCAATAGTCCCACTTGCCATTTACACATCGTCCCCAGCCAAGACTGCCCCTTCCCGCGCGCCACCCTGCCCGTACCCACCCATCCCAATCCTCTGCTGTTATTATGGCGACAGATGTAAAACGGCCCGTCAGCACTCAGGTCAGGGATTAGCGGCTTCCTCGCCACCCCTCCCCCCCCCCCCTTCCATGTTAATGACCCTGCTGATGGCCTGGCTCACGGACCCGGGCTGTGGCGATGGAGTCCAGACCCTCACCCCGCGTCCACCTCCCTCGGAGCACAAACATCCGCACTTCCCAAAACCGAGACCAGTTTTCAGGCTCAGCACAAAACGTGCGGTATGAAAACCTCCGTGTCTCAGCCATCCGGAGGGAGTTAAATCCAGTATCCGGTTGCCGCAAGGCGTCGAGGTTCCGGTTCGTTCAGAATGGCGAATGAATTAAGTTATGTCCGTAATAGTTAACATGTGTATGTATCTGTGTGAATCTTGTGATAGTGCTGAATCAGGTATACCATCTGAACAGTGCTCCAGCGGGATCACGCGGCCCATAGTTTGCAGTTGATGCCTTATGACATAAGCTTGTAGTAACAGCTGACTATGCTGCAGGGTAATCACACCAGATGAAGTTATAATAACATACAGATGTACCTATACTTGATAAGGAATTGATAGAAATGTCCCACGTGATTGCTGTTTGTGTCTCAGGAAGTGTCAGTGGTAGTGATGAACGGCTCTGTGACGACTATTTCAATTTGTAGGCGAATAACACCCGCCGCGGGGAAGCCTAAGCATTGTTTTGGCTAAGTCTAAATCCCAAATTACCCCCCGGGGCCACGGTTCACTCCAGGATAGAACACCCGAGGTACCGGGGAGGAGAGGGGGGGGGGGGGGCTACAGGTCCGCTGCTCACCCCCCCCCCCCCCCGCATTCCGCGGTCATTTAGCGGAACTCGCCCAGGTCACGTGATTCCCTAGTTCTCCATCGCTACATTCCTGGAGATGACAGCGGAGGGTGAGGGAGAAGGGGACGGGCGGGGAAGAGAGAGAGTGGGGCGGGGGTGGGAGGGGGTGGAGCTCAGGGAAACGAGGCGGAAAGGGCGAGCAGGAGAAGTAATCGGGCAGGAGTGATCAGGGAAAGTAATCTAGGAGTAGAGACACGGCGGGAGAGGAGGGGGGGCGGGGGGGGGGGGGCACCCAGAGCGATGGATGGGAGGGGTGAGAATGGGAAACTAGGGAGGCTCGGCCAGGCAGGCATCGGGGCGCGCACCCATAGCGACCCACCTCCACGTGATGACTGGCAGACAAATTGCGGGCGGAGGTCGGCTTGGTAACGGCCGCCAAGCGAGGAGAGTCAGTCAGTCACGGCGGGACTCCCACCACCCCCCAGACAGCTGGCGTGGATGTCACTCTCCACCGACATGGTGGGCGGGGGGGCGTTGTAACAACCCGCGCCCTGCCTCCGGCAAAGACCCCGGCCAGGACGTCCTGTCGTGACGTCATCAAGTCGGGAGAGGGCGCAGCGGGTGGTGCTGCCCCCTCGTGGTGGCGGTCTTGGTCAGCTCAGTCAACAGGCAACCCGGGTACGAAGGACGGTGGGGGGGGGGGGGGTGAGAGTGAAAGGGGGGGGGGGGCTAGGAGCGATTTTTACCCACATCAAAAGAAAACCTTGCGGCGCCTGCCTCCCCCCCCACCACCGAACCCTTCACTCCCTCCCACCCCCCCTTAACCCCCCCCCCTCCACATGGAGGTTCCAATATTACCCGCTACATTATTTTAGGACGATAAGGGGAAAGTGCAGGACTTATCAGACTGGGGATCGGCAGCCAAGGTAAACTCCGGATAACCATCGCCCCCATCTGTTAAGCGGCCCGCCCGTGTCAGTCGTCGTCGTCACGACATCACGGGCTTTGATGGTGACGAGCGGTGTTGACAGCAGCGGGTTCTCCCACATCCGGGACATCGGCGTGTGGCCCTCGCAGCGCCACCTACCACGCGGAGACAAGATGCCGACCAACGCCGGCCACTGGAAGCGCGTCGGTCATCAACATGAGTAACCATGGTGACGGGAGGTCCGGGTATTCTGTATCCTGCGACACTGGTGCTACTACTGCCTGTAGCAGACATTTTGGGGGCTACACCATGGCTAACGTCGTACCTTGGTATATCCCACCAACAACTGTCTGGATGTCGCAATCAGTGCCCGAAACCTCGTAGTGGACCTCTCTGCCTTCGACTCACTCCGCTAGGGTTCCATTATATTGTTTTTGGCGCCTACGTCCTCAATGCATTTTTACACTCGCTCACCAGGGCGGCGCTGCGCAAACCGATAGGAAAAATGTGTCGCGCATTTTTACAAATTAGTGCTGGGACCCAGCCTAAGCCTAATAACACATGAAATCAGGTGATGAAAAGAAAGAGTTCTATCCCAATTTTAATTTTTTCGAAAGGGTACAAGATGTGTTTTGCTGTATTAAATACACAAAGCTCGTTATTTTTATGCTTTATTCTTGAAAATTATAATGTTGCAAAAATTACAGCTGATTTGACCGTTTTTCAAGAATCTTGAAATTTGCCCTCGGCCGATAGCAGCGGTAAAAGCTAGCTTGCGTAGCGCCACCGCGCGGGGAGCTTGGTAGGGGACGTCACACTTTTAAGTTGATATGCAATAAATAACCGAGGAATATGTGAACACAACCCTAATTATCGGTTCCTGATACTTTATATAATCGACAACGTTGGGGTGGGGGGTGGTGGGTATCCACTGGCATACCTGTCAACTGGCACCCCCACCCCCAGCCTCCCCACCACCAATCACCGCCCCCCCCCCCCACCTCCCGCAGTGGGCATCCAGAAACATAACGACCTACAGGGTGCTAAGATAAGCTGACACGGGTGAGGGAAGGAGGGAGCATTATTGGGCTTTAGCCACTAATAACCCTACCCTACACCCCCCCCCCCCCCCAAGGGGAAACGAGACATGGGGCCGTCTCCACCTGTCCACAGACTGCTCCCCATAGGTCATCTCCCACCTCGAGTCGCCCCACCCCGCCACCGCCCGGCCCCCTCTCTTCAAACAGCGGGACACAATGAAGGTCTCACCCAACCGAATAAGGGATAAACCCAGCGAGAAGATGGGAAAGAGGGGGACGAGCGAGATATTTTCCTGTGTTTAGATTCTGGATAATTTGTACACGGACACCGTTTGGCTTGAACAGCGTGGGTTACTTGCAGTGAATGGAGGTAAAGGACACGACACTGGACTCCTGCGGTCCCTTTAATCAAGGCACTAATTGGCTCACTATGACTGGGGTGCACCCCTTGACTGACAGATGGGGGTGGGGGTGTGGATGGAGAGGGCCCGCCTACCGGGGGTGGGGGAGGGGGGAGCAGGGGCTGGGCCCGGTGATGTGACTCCTACAAACGACCCCTGCACCCGTTCTGTGATTATCCCAGCATCTTTCATGTTGTCCGCCCCTCAATCTCACTTGTACCGCCAAATAGCTTCATCGCAAAAGGACAAAAGGATCCTTTCTTGCTCCGCCTGGTAACGACCTCTGCCGGCAAGACGGGTCGCCATCCAGTAACCTTCATCCTCGATCAACAAAGATCGCCACCCAACACCCAGCAACCTTCATCCTCTGATTTATTGCCTGTCCGCCACGGTAAATCAAATCTAACATCGGCGATGCATAGATATAATCTTAAACGCGAACAGCTTGGGTGTAGGCCTGTATGTAGGCTACATCCTATAACAGGCAATCGTAGACAAAGGCAATGTTTCTTTCGGTGCAATCCTGTGTTCATACATCCAGCCGACTGTTTGTCGTGCGGTACGAGCAGTTTGTTTCTCAGCTCCGGGGTCTGGGTGGGGGGGGGGGGGGCATACCGTACACAATCTTACATACGGGCACTAGAGCTTAATTGACGTTTATTTTGACGGATGTCCCGCCCGGCCCGGCCATTGGACGCGACCCCCCTCCCCCCATTAGGACACCTGGGTACTCATACCCCGGGGGCCTGAGGAGGCAGGGTGGGCCGCCCCGCTACACACTCCAACACTGTCACCCTGCCGGCATCAAAGCGCCCACCCTGACAGGACAAGCTATGGTCGGCATGTCGGTCTGCGGCGTTTGGGGGGGGGGGGGGGGGGGTCTGCCTGTTGACACTGACAGGTATGTTCGCAATGGCGATGTTACTTCTCGCCGTGACAACGTCCATAACATGACAGAACGCCATGAGATGAACTGAGATGATTCCCTGGCGATGTCACTCAAGAACATCAGCACACCGGGAGTATGAATGCTTTCCTGCCACGCCCAGCGTAGTGAAAGTCATAAAAGACATTGGCTGATTTGACGTTTATATCGGCTGTTTTCTCGGCTTTTATGCCTGCATCTCCTTCTGAAAATGGTATCCTTTGATAGTCAAGACATTTATGTATACAACGTGGGTTTTTGTTGTTAGAAAACACCCTGTTAACCTATGATTGAATATGACGCATCTCTAAGCCAGTACTCGCCTTTAGCGGGCTCCGTATACGACTATGCAGCGAAACACGAGTATGCCGGAATTTCCCCCGGAACGGCCTATTAACACGATTAAACTGCGATGTGAAAGCCCAGATAATAACGAGCGATTGCACTGACAGTTTTACCTGGAAACATAAAGTCGTCCAACCAAAGACATTCATTCAGATTAAGGCCACTGCATAATAACATAAAGGTGAAATTCTGTCACTGGGATATGTTTGTTGGCGAAAGAACAAAACACAAAGTAACACCAAGGTACAGGTCATTACGTCAATGTATAACGGCTGTTCTCACTGTATAACGGCGGCCCTCTGTGGATAAAGGCACGGCTTCACAGGCGCCGATCCAGGGGGTGGCCGATCCGCCCCCCCCCCTTTTAGGGCCGACATTTATATAATTTATACCATTTAACATATGAAACCCAAAACCGACCCCCCCTATCCAACGTATTCTGGATCCGACCCTGAAACCGCCCCCCCCGCCGCCTATCCAGATTTTCTCGATCCGCCTGAGTCTTCATGTCACTGTACATGAAGGATCTCATTGCAGCAATGATGCAAAACAACAAACAACGATTTGCTTACAATAGCCCGAATGTGGCTGAGGTCAGTCGTCCCTCCCTGCTGTCCACTACCCCGACCCTGCTGGCCCCGGCTGGCCACTGCCCACCCCACGCCCGCAGACCACCCAGACCACCCCCATCACCCAGGCTCCCGGCGCCTCACCCCGTCAATCTACCCCTATAATACACCCTGTAATACCTACCCTTGGCGGCGGCCAGGGCGATCCCGGTGACGACCAGCAGCACTGGCAGCAGGAGGATCCAGACCGAGGGCGACATCCCGGCCCCCGGGGCAGCCCGGGGCCAGGGGGCGGGGGGCAGGGGGCCACCCCACCTCTCCTCAGGCCGGGGGTTCAGGGCCCCACCATGCCTGTTGGAGTGACGCAGAGTGCAGCAGCCCGGCGCTTACAATCCCCTGCTGACCGCTGGACCACGGGCTGCGTCAATCCAGAGGGCGGGGGAGCGATAGATAGATAGATATCCAGAGATCTGTATCATGTATCCGTTAATCTGGGATGAAGGCTGGGTAGAGCCGACATAATAATTGGTTCCTAAGACTCTGGGACCGTGACCAGCACCATGAGACGGGCGCAGTGTCGGTGAGTGACGCAGGCGCAGGTTGCCGCTGTGCCTGTGGCTGGCTGACTGGCTGGTGAGAAAGCGTACTCCGCACTTCTCTGTCTGGGTCCTTCTATCGGTATGCTGGGTGCCCGCGACACAGGCCGCTCACACTGGCCCTCTCACCGCCCGCCCCGGCCCAGCCCAGCCCGGCCCAGCCGGCACCCCCCAGGCTGCCTGCCTCACAGCCCACCTCCAGCCCCTTTCAGGCCGCACGGGCCGAGGCGGGCTGGGGCGGCGCGGGCTGGGCCGGCTACCGCCCCAGGGGGGTGACGTGGGCCGTAAGGTCCGGTCTGTACGCAATATTTCCTCGGAGACGTCAGCCGGCAGTTTAAGATACCAAGAGAGGGGGGGGGGGGGGGAGGGAGGGGAAGGAGAGCCATTATGGCACTGGCTAGGCCTACTTCCGGCCAAGGTGTGACGTCGTCTCTCGGACAATGGCCGAGTCTCGCAGCGCTCACCCAGACGGCGATTACCCGCCAGTCAAAGCTTGACGGCCGCCCTGTCTCCGCCTGTCGTCCATGGCCCGGCCACTGGCGGTGTGACCCCCTTCATCATTGCTGTCTCTGCAACATGCCTTCTCGGAGCGGTCATCAAGTGGGAGAGCTTCCTACCCAGCTCAGGACAAGATACAAAAGGAAACCTTAGTTTCTTATATTTTATGGTCCTGAATTACCCGAAAATGTCTTTGTCCGCGCACGTTCGATAGCCGCGTCGCCGGAAAATATGTTTTTTGTTTTATTTATTTTCCAATCATTGTAAATTGGGGAAATGTTCTGCGTTTTTTGTTCCTGGTGTTCGTTATATTTTTCTTTCCAGAAGTATTGGCAAAAATGGGAGCCCCTCCCACTACTCTCCTTTTGCCCCTCCCCCCACTCGCACACGCTTGGTGATGTCACACCAGTGCCGTGCTGTGAGGGAGGACTTGACCGTGCCTGCCATCACCTGACTGCCAAATGTGACCCCCAGGTCGCCATGGGCGACACGCGGTCACACCCGGGGCGATAGGGATTCCACGCAGACGACGAAGTCTTGATGTGCCGTCAACGACAACAGCAGCTCCCCTTGCGCCGGGTGTCAAGAGCGCCCCCTCCTCCCCCCCCCCCCCCCCGCCCCCCAAGCCCCTCCCAGCGCCACCTGATAAGAGATAACAGCTACATACCCTAACTGGTTACCTACTGCTTGCTGATTGCCAGCCACCTGGGCCAGGTAAGGGGCTGACGCTTATTCACCCTCCCCCCACCTCCTGCCCACCACACCCGGGTTCCCCCCCCCCCCATCCTGCCCGCCACACCCGGGCCCCCACCCCATCCTGCCTACTACCCCCGGGCCCCCACCCCATCCTGCCAACCACCCCCAGGCCCCCACCCCATTCTGCCCACCACCCCCAGGCCCCCACCCCAGGCCCCCACCCCATTCTGCCCACCACCCCCAGGCCTCCACCCCAGCCGCCCCGTGCCCGTGCGTTACTTTCCATCGCTCCTAAAGGCAGAACAATTTGGCGGGTTGCTGCCAAGGACGCAATGCTCACACCCTCTCCGTTCTGCTGGAGTAGGTGTTCGTGTCTGAGTGGCGATCGGAGGGGTGTAAAACCTCGCTCCTACAGGCACTACCGTGGTCCCCAGGTGTCCCGAGGGGGCGGAGATATATGTGATGGTATCCAGTGGAGCTAACAGAGGGCGATAATAGGTCTCTCTGGCACAGGGCCACGATGACACGGGCACATGCGCTGCCCACCCACCGCCAACGTCCCACCCACATGCAACATCTCACCCCCACCCACATCCAGCATCCACCCCTCACCCACATCCCGCCTTCACCCATAACCCAGACCTCAATAACACCCCACGCCACACCACACCTCACCCACCCACAGTTTTACTTGTGTTTTCTGCTGTGCTGTTATCGCTTATTCGCTCTAATCATTTATTCTCACAGGTGTTGTGTACACGTCAGCCGCCGGGTCAGTCTTTCACACTGCCTCACAGGACTCACAGGTGTTTGTTCTTCACACGGTGTAAAAGACGTACTTCCGCTTTGCAGTAATAGAACTGAAAGTAATTCCAATATGAGCCGTAAAACTTATCAGGATATGACGTCATAGATAGGGTTGATGAACAATGGACGATGGGGGGTGGGGGAAAGGAGAGGGCAAGTGAAAGAGATGGGAGAGGAGGGGGGGGGGGGCGTACGTCAGATAATCGATTTGAGAAAGGGAAAGGGAGGGGATACAGAAGTGAGACCGAAGCGAATAAAGGGGGAGAGCGGGGAAGAGAAATAGGCGGGGCGTGGGTGTCAAAGTATTTGGATAGAAAAGAGGAAAAGCGAGAGAGACAGAGGAAGAGAGTGGAAGAGGGATGGCAGGGGAGCGGTCGAGAAGCCGGGGGAGAAGGGAAGGGGTATTAAGGAAGGGGGGGGGGAGAATTAAGGGGAAAGAAAGGGCAAGTGGAGGAGGAGAGGGGTAGAGACAATGACCGCTACGGAATGAAGGAGGAGAGAGAAGGGCGACAGAGGGAGAGGGAGTGGTCAAGGGGGCACAGGCGACAGAGGGAGAGGGAGTGGTCAAGGGGGGACGGGTGACAGAGGGAGAGGGATTGGTCAAGGGGGGACGGGCGACAGAGGGAGAGGGATTGGTCAAGGGGGGACGGGTGACAGAGGGAGAGGGATTGGTCAAGGGGGGACGGGCGACAGAGGGAGAGGGATTGGTCAAGGGGGGACGGGCGACAGAGGGAGAGGGAGTGGTCAAGGGGGGACGGGTGACAGAGGGAGAGGGATTGGTCAAGGGGGGACGGGCGACAGAGGGAGAGGGATTGGTCAAGGGGGGACGGGCGACAGAGGGAGAGGGATTGGTCAAGAGGGGACGGGCGACAGAGGGAGAGGGAGTGGTCAAGGGGGGACGGGTGACAGAGGGAGAGGGATTGGTCAAGGGGGGACGGGCGACAGAGGGAGAGGGATTGGTCAAGGGGGGACGGGCGACAGAGGGAGAGGGAGTGGTCAAGGGGGAACGGGCGACAGAGGGAGAGGGAGTGGTCAAGGGGGGACGGGCGACAGAGGGAGAGGGAGTGGTCAAGGGGGCACGGGCGACAGAGGGAGAGGGAGTGGTCAAGGGGGGACGGGCGACAGAGGGAGAGGGAGTGGTCAAGGGGGGTCGGGCGACAGAGGGAGAGGGAGTGGTTAAGGGGGAACGGGCGACAGAGTGAGAGGGAGTGGTCAAGAAGGGGCGGGCGACAGAGGGAGCGGGAGTGGTCAAGGGGGGACGGGCGACAGAGGGAGAGGGAGTGGTCAAGGGGGAACGGGCGACAGAGGGAGCGGGAGTGGTCAAGGGGGAACGGGCGACAGAGGGAGAGGGAGTGGTCAAGGGGGGACGGGCGACAGAGGGAGAGGGAGTGGTCAAGGGGGGACGGGCGACAGAGTGAGAGGGAGTGGTCAAGGGGGGACGGGCGACAGAGGGAGAGGGAGTGGTCAAGGGGGAACGGGCGACAGAGGGAGCGGGAGTGGTCAAGGGGGGACGGGCGACAGAGGGAGAGGGAGTGGTCAAGGGGGGACGGGCGACAGAGTGAGAGGGAGTGGTCAAGGGGGGACGGGCGACAGAGGGGGAGGGAGTGGTCAAGAGGGGACGGGCGACAGAGGGAGAGGGAGTGGTCAAGGGGGAACGGGCGACAGAGGGAGAGGGAGTGGTCAAGGGGGAACGGGCGACAGAGGCAGAGGGAGTGGTCAAGGGGGGACGGGCGACAGAGGGGGAGGGAGTGGTCAAGAGGGAACGGGCGACAGAGGGGGAGGGAGTGGTCAAGAGGGGACGGGCGACAGAGGGAGAGGGAGTGGTCAAGGGGGAACGGGCGACAGAGGCAGAGGGAGTGGTCAAGGGGGGACGGGCGACAGAGGGGGAGGCAGTGGTCAAGAGGGGACGGGCGACAGAGGGAGAGGGAGTGGTCAAGGGGGGACGGGCGACAGAGGGAGAGGGAGTGGTCAAGGGGGGACGGGCGACAGAGGGAGAGGGAGTGGTCAAGGGGGGACGGGCGACAGAGGGAGAGGGAGTGGTCAAGGGGGGACGGGCGACAGAGGGAGAGGGAGTGGTCAAGAGGGGACGGGCGACAGAGGGAGAGGGAGTGGTCAAGAGGGGACGGGCGACAGAGGGAGAGGGAGTGGTCAAGGGGGGACGGGCGACAGAGGGAGAGGGAGTGGTCAAGGGGGGACGGGCGACAGAGGCAGAGGGAGTGGTCAAGGGGGGACGGGCGACAGAGGGGGAGGGAGTGGTCAAGAGGGGACGGGCGACAGAGGGAGCGGGAGTGGTCAAGGGGGGACGGGCGACAGAGGGAGAGGGAGTGGTCAAGGGGGGACGGGCGACAGAGGGAGAGGGAGTGGTCAAGGGGGGACGGGCGACAGAGGGAGCGGGAGTGGTCAAGGGGGGACGGGCGACAGAGGGAGAGGGAGTGGTCAAGGGGGGACGGGCGACAGAGGGAGAGGGAGTGGTCAAGGGGGGACGGGCGACAGAGGGAGAGGGAGTGGTCAAGGGGGGACGGGCGACAGAGGGAGAGGGAGTGGTCAAGGGGGGACGGGCGACAGAGGGAGAGGGAGTGGTCAAGGGGGGACGGGCGACAGAGGGAGAGGGAGTGGTCAAGGGGGGACGGGCGACAGAGTGAGAGGGAGTGGTCAAGGGGGGACGGGCGACAAAGGGGGAGGGAGTGGTCAAGAGGGGACGGGCGACAGAGGGGGAGGGAGTGGTCAAGGGAGGACGGGCGACAGAGGGAGAGGGAGTGGTCAAGGGGGGACGGGCGACAGAGGGAGAGGGAGTGGTCAAGGGGGGACGGGCGACAGAGGGAGAGGGAGTGGTCAAGGGGGG
This sequence comes from Arenicola marina, assembly GCA_964019135.1. Lineage (NCBI taxonomy): Eukaryota > Metazoa > Annelida > Polychaeta > Arenicolidae > Arenicola > Arenicola marina. The sequence goes on along the minus strand of OZ025249.1, from coordinate 58,215,211 downwards.
ACGGGCGACAGAGGGAGAGGGAGTGGTCAAGGGGGGACGGGCGACAGAGGGAGAGGGAGTGGTCAAGGGGGGACGGGCGACAGAGGGAGAGGGAGTGGTCAAGGGGGGACGGGCGACAGAGGGAGAGGGAGTGGTCAAGGGGGGACGGGCGACAGAGGGAGAGGGAGTGGTCAAGGGGGGACGGGCGACAGAGGGAGAGGGAGTGGTCAAGAGGGGACGGGCGACAGAGGGAGAGGGAGTGGTCAAGGGGGGACGGGCGACAGAGGGAGAGGGAGTGGTCAAGGGGGGACGGGCGACAGAGGGAGAGGGAGTGGTCAAGGGGGGACGGAAGGAGAGGAGAAAGGTAAACCTACTTCTGAAATGTTGAAATGTTGGTGTTTTAGGCCACTTTTGTGCACATACAGGCTAAATTGGGCCAAGGAACCTCCCGGGACGATGAAGGATAAAGGAAAGAAACATGCCCCAGATTAGGTGCCCGAGCCCGGATTCGAACCCAGGACCTATTGATCTGCGGTCTAGTGCGCTAACCACTACACCAGGGAGGCCCCCCACCTACTTCTGAATTTGACAGCGGTAAATAAAGCCTGATAATGGACTCCATTCGGCTGATGACTGTCGTCGTGGGAACAGCATGGCAATCATCACCCCGGGTCAAGCAACCAGTGGGGAATGACGGGATGGGGGTGGGGGTATGCACAGTAGCGTCCCTCAGTGGGGAGCGGGGGGTTGCCCCCTATTTCGAAGATTCTTTGATATTTCTTCGATATTTTTCGGGCATACTGTTGACCAATGAGAAAAGTCAGCTGTTAAATCCCACCCCCCCCAAAAAAAAGCAAAGGAACTGCCGGCGGTCCTGGGTGTGATTCCTGGCGGCAACATCATGATTTTCATATCTTCTTTTATGTAAATTAACCTCGAAATTCACCATTGCAAAGCCCAATTAGTTCGGTTTCATTTGCCAGAGCGTTTCTCAATAAAGAACACAACATATGTATGCATGCTCCGGCGGTGTATGTATTAGCCATTGCAAACCAGGTCCTGAAGTATTAGAAAGCAGAAGGTCTCATTTTCCAGTTGATTACAGGCGTGGATGCCTGTTCACCTCGGTACGACCAGTCACCAGATTGACATGACCGTGCTGCAGAGGCAGTTCGAGGCGTGAAGTTAGCACACCTGAGACAACAAGATGCTCTGGTCTCCGCTTGTTATTTGAACCTCGTGGAATGTTAGGGCAGTCCTCGCTGGCACTCCGCCCCAAACACCCTCACCGCTGTGGTGAACCTTTGACCCTTGCCCCATCTACCCCTTATTGCTGCAACATGTCGGTGTGATATACAGATGTACATCATGCGATCAGAGAGACAGGACGACTTATGAGTCACTTTGTTGAGATGATATCTTTGGTAAGCTAGGTGGTCCAATCCAACTGATAGCTTTCGTTTGTCGTCATAAACGGTTTAATTGTAGCGTTCTGTCGTCCATCTGATTCTTCATATGGTCAGTCGGCCTCGTAGCTTTCTCTGGTCAATCGGCCGCGTAGCTTTCTCTGGTCAGTCGGCTGCGTAGCTTTCTCTGGTCAATCGGCCGCGTAGCTTTCTCTGGTCAGTCGGCTGCGTAGCTGTCTCTGGTCAATCGGCCGCGTAGCTTTCTCTGGTCAATCGGCCGCGTAGCTTTCTCTGGTCAATCGGCCTTTTAGCTTTCTCTGGTCAGTCGGCTGCGTAGCTTTCTCTGGTCAATCGGCCGCGTAGCTTTCTCTGGTCATTTGATCTCGTAGCTTTCTCTGCTCTATCGGCCTTTTAGCTTTCTCTGGTCAGTCGGCTGCGTAGCTTTCTCTGGTCAATCGGCCGCGTAGCTTTCTCTGGTCAGTCGGCTGCGTAGCTGTCTCTGGTCAATCGGCCGCGTAGCTTTCTCTGGTCATTTGATCTCGTAGTTTTCTCTGCTCTATCGGCCTTTTAGCTTTCTCTGGTCAGTCGGCTGCGTAGCTTTCTCTGGTCAATCGGCCGCGTAGTATTCTCTGGTCAGTCGGCTGCGTAGCTTTCTCTGGTCAATCGGCCGCGTAGCTTTCTCTGGTCAATGGCCGCGTAGCTTTCCCCGGTCATTCGGCCGCGTAGCTTTCTCTGGTCAATCGGCTGCGTAGCTTTCTCTGGTCAATTGGCCGCGTGGCTTTCTCTGGTCAACGGGCCGCGTAGCTTTCTCTGGTCATTCGGCCGCGTAGCTTTCTCTGGTTAATCGGCCGCATAGCTTTCTCTGCTCTATTGGCCTCGTAGTTATTCTGGTCAATCGGCCGCGTAGCTTTCTCTGGTCAATCGACCTAGTAGCTTGCTCTGGTCAGTCGGCTGCGTAGCTTTCTCTGGTCAATCAACCTAGTAGCTTTCTCTAGTCGATTGGCCTAGTAGTTTTTTTCTGGTCAAAGGATCAAGTAGCTTCCTGTGGTCAATCGGCCTAGTAGCTTTTTCAGGTCAATCAACCTAGCATCTTTCTCGGGTCAATCGGCCTCGTATCTTTCTCTAGTCGTTCGGCCGCGTAGCTTTCTTTGCTCATTTGATCTCGTAGCTTTCTCCGGTCAATCGGTCGCGTAACTTTCTCTGGTCAATCGACCTAGTAGCTTTCTCTGGTCAATGGGCCGCGTAGCTTTCTCTGGTCAATCAACATAGTAGCTTTCTCTAGTCAGTCGGCTGCGTACATTTCGCTGGTCGCTCGGCCCCGTAGCTTTCTCTGGTCAATCGGCCGCGTGGCTTTCTCTGGTCAATGGACCTAGTAGCTTTCTCTGGTCAATCGGCCTCGTAGCTTTCTCTGGTCAGTCGGCTGCGTAGCTTTCTCCGGTCAATCTGCCGCGTGGCTTTCTCTGGTCAACGGGCCGCGTAGCTTTCTCTGATCATTTGGCCGCGTAGCTTTCTCTGGTTAATCGGCCGCGTAGCTTTCTCTGCTCTATCGGCCTCGTAGTTATTCTGGTCAATCGGCCGCGTAACCTTTCTCTGGTCAATCGGCTGCGTACCTTTCTCTGGTCAGTCGGCTGCGTAGCTTTCTGTGGTCAATCGACCTAGTAGCTTTCTCTGGTCAATGGACATAGTAGTTTACTCTGGTCAATGGACCTAGTAAATTTCTCTGGTCAATCGGCCGCGTAGCTTTCTCTGGTCAATCAACATAATAGATTTCTCTAGTCAGTCGGCTGCGTACCTTTCTCTGGTCGCTCGGCCCCGTAGCTTTCTCTGGTCAATCGGCCGCGTGACTTTCTCTGGTCAATGGACCTAGTAGCTTTCTCTGATCAATCGGCCTCGTAGCTTTCTCTGGTCAGTCAGCTGCGTAGCTTTCTCCGGTCAATCTGCCGCGTGGCTTTCTCTGGTCAACGGGCCGCGTAGCTTTCTCTGATCATTTGGCCGCGTAGCTTTCTCTGGTTAATCGGCCGCGTAGCTTTCTCTGCTCTATCGGCCTCGTAGTTATTCTGGTCAATCGGCTGCGTAGCTTTTCTCTGGTCAATCGGCTGCGTACCTTTCTCTGGTCAGTCGGCTGCGTAGCTTTCTGTGGTCAATCGACATAGTAGCTTTCTCTGGTCAATGGACAGAGTAGTTTACTCTGGTCAATGGACCTAGTAAATTTCTCTGGTCAATCGGCCGCATAGCTTTCTCTGGTCAATCAACATATTAGCCTTCTCCAGTCAGTCGGCTGCGTACCTTTCGCTGGTCGCTCGGCCCCGTAGCTTTCTTTGGTATCTTGATCTGGTAGCTTTCTTTGGTCATTTGATCGGGTAGCTTTCTCCGGTCAATCGGCCTCGTATCTTTCTTTGGTCGCTCGACCCTGTAGCTTTCTTTGGTATTTTGATCTGGTAGCTTTCTTTGGTCATTTGATCGGGTAGCTTTCTTTGGTCACTCAGCCGCGTTGCTTTCTTTGTTTATTTAGTCTCATATGTTATGTGTTTCTGAGCAATCGGCCGCGTATCTTCCTGATTCGAGGCAATTTAATTTGTACTCAGCTATTCCTTTCGTTGTTGGTCAATTCAAATGTAGGCATGCGGGTAAAGAATGATTAGTTTCATACAACGGAGGACGCCGTTGGTGTTAGTCCATTTGTACTTAGGTCGATGGCACATCAGATTTAACTAAGGCATTAATTTAATTTATGTTGATTGAGGTTAACGGAGACGGAAACTTCTAGTGTTCGATGGAAATATTTATCTGTAATAAAGTGACGACATCATCGACGGTTTCACATAGTATTGCGTCGCCCTGGGTTCTGTGGTATGAGGCTTTACAGTATAAAGGGGAGATAGGGGAAACAGCCACATTTGTCGACGAGAAGACATAAACAGGACAATGGCTCGATGGCCACAGGGGCCTGCGTCTAGAGGGCCATAAAACACGTTATGGGTCTGACATGATTTAGTTCTCTGGCGGCCGTCCAGTGGTGTACACCCCTACAGACGGCCGTACGGCAGGGGTTCTTGCTTCTGTCCCGGCACCTGGGCCCAACTCTGACGTCACAAGGGGTGGGCCACGGGACGAGAGGCTATAACCAGACAACACGGTGGGCTGCCTTGAAGGGGACACTGCAACGCCACCATGTGTGTACGAGAGGCACTAAAATGGCGGAGGGCTGTGGGTGATGTACTCATGGTGATGGCCGTGAGGCTGTGGGTGATGTACACATGGTGATGGCCGTGAGGCTGTGGGTGATGTACACATGGTGATGGCTGTGGGCGATGTACACATGGTGACGGCTGTGGCTGATGTATACATGGGGATGGCCGTGACCGTGGGTGGTGTACACATGGTGATGGTTGTGAGGCTGTGGGTGATGTACACATGGTGATGGCCATGAAGCTGTGGGTGATGTACACATGGTGATGGCTGTGGGTGATGTACACATGGTGATGGCTGTGGGCGATCTACACATGGTGATGGCTGTGGGCGATGTACACATGTTGATGGCCGTGGGGCTGTGGGCGATGTACACATGGTGATGGCCGTGGGGCTGTGGGCGATGTACACATGGTGATGGCCGTTAGACTGTGGGTGATGTACACATGGTGATGGCCGTGAGGCTGTGGGTGATGTACACATGGTGATGACTGTGGGTGATATACACATGGTGATGGCTGTGAGGCTGTGGGTGATGTACACATGGTGATCGCCGTGAGGCTGTGGGTGATGTACACATGATGATGGCCGTTAGACTGTGGGTGATGTACACATGGTGATGGCCGTGAGGCTGTGGGTGATGTACACATGGTGATGGTCGTGAGGCTGTGTCTGATGTACACATGGTGATGGCCGTGGGGCTGTGGGCGATGTACACATGGTGATGGCCGTTAGACTGTGGGTGATGTACACATGGTGATGGCCGTGAGGCTGTGGGTGATGTACACATGGTGATGGCCGTTAGACTGTGGGTGATGTACACATGGTGATGGCCGTGAGGCTGTGGGTGATGTACACATGGTGATGGCCGTGAGGCTGTGTCTGATGTACACATGGTGATGGCCGTGAGGCTGTTGGTGATGTACACATGGTGATGGCTGTGGATGATGTGCACATGGTGATGGCTGTGGGCGATGTACACATGGTGACGGCTGTGGGCGATGTACACATGGTGACGGCTGTGGGTGATGTACACATGATGATGGCCGTTAGACTGTGGGTGATGTACACATGGTGATGGCCGTGAGGCTGTGGGTGATGTACACATGGTGATGGCCGTTAGACTGTGGGTGATGTACACATGTTGATGGCCGTGAGGCTGTGGGTGATGTACACATGGTGATGGCTGTGGGCGATGTACACATGGTGATGGCCGTGGGGCTGTGGGCGATGTACACATGGTGATGGCCGTGGGGCTGTGGGCGATGTACACATGGTGATGGCCGTTAGACTGTGGGTGATGTACACATGGTGATGGCCGTGAGGCTGTGGGTGATGTACACATGGTGATGACTGTGGGTGATATACACATGGTGATGGCTGTGAGGCTGTGGGTGATGTACACATGGTGATCGCCGTGAGGCTGTGGGTGATGTACACATGATGATGGCCGTTAGACTGTGGGTGATGTACACATGGTGATGGCCGTGAGGCTGTGGGTGATGTACACATGGTGATGGCCGTGAGGCTGTGTCTGATGTACACATGGTGATGGCCGTGGGGCTGTGGGCGATGTACACATGGTGATGGCCGTTAGACTGTGGGTGATGTACACATGGTGATGGCCGTGAGGCTGTGGGTGATGTACACATGGTGATGGCCGTTAGACTGTGGGTGATGTACACATGGTGATGGCCGTGAGGCTGTGGGTGATGTACACATGGTGATGGCCGTGAGGCTGTGTCTGATGTACACATGGTGATGGCCGTGAGGCTGTTGGTGATGTACACATGGTGATGGCTGTGGATGATGTGCACATGGTGATGGCTGTGGGCGATGTACACATGGTGACGGCTGTGGGCGATGTACACATGGTGACGGCTGTGGGTGATGTACACATGATGATGGCCGTTAGACTGTGGGTGATGTACACATGGTGATGGCCGTGAGGCTGTGGGTGATGTACACATGGTGATGGCCGTTAGACTGTGGGTGATGTACACATGTTGATGGCCGTGAGGCTGTGGGTGATGTACACATGGTGATGGCTGTGGGTGATGTACACATGGTGATGGCCGTGAGGCTGTGGGTGATGTACACATGGTGATGACTGTGGGTGATATACACATGGTGATGGCTGTGAGGCTGTGGGTGATGTACACATGGTGATCGCCGTGAGGCTGTGGGTGATGTACACATGATGATGGCCGTTAGACTGTGGGTGATGTACACATGGTGATGGCCGTGAGGCTGTGGGTGATGTACACATGGTGATGGCCGTGAGGCTGTGTCTGATGTACACATGGTGATGGCCGTGAGGCTGTTGGTGATGTACACATGGTGATGGCTGTGGATGATGTGCACATGGTGATGGCTGTGGGCGATGTACACATGGTGACGGCTGTGGGCGATGTACACATGGTGACGGCTGTGGGCGATGTACACATGGTGACGGCTGTGGGTGATGTACACATGATGATGGCCGTTAGACTGTCGGTGATGTACGCATGGTGATGGCCGTGAGGCTGTGGGTGATGTACACATGGTGATGGCCGTTAGACTGTGGGTGATGTACACATGTTGATGGCCGTGAGGCTGTGGGTGATGTACACATGATGATGGCTGTGGGTGATATACACATGGTGATGGCTGTGAGGCTGTGGGTGATGTACACATGGAGATGGCCGTGAGGCTGTGGCTGATGTACACATGGTGATGGCTTTGGGTGATATACACATGGTGATGGCTGTGAGGCTGTGGGTGATGTACACATGGAGATGGCCGTGAGGCTGTGGGTGATGTACACATGATGATGGCCGTGAGGCTGTGGGTGATGTACACATGGTGATGGCCGTTAGACTGTGGGTGATGTACACATGATGATGGCCGTTAGACTGTGGGTGATGTACACATGATGATGGCCGTTAGACTGTGGGTGATGTACACATGGTGATGGTTGTGAGGCTGTGGGTGATGTACACATGGTGATGGCCGTGAGGCTGTGGGTGATGTACACATGGTGATGGATGTTGGTGATGTACACATGATGATGGTCGTGAGGCTGTGGGTGATGTACACATGGTGATGGCCGTGAGGCTGTGGGTGATGTACACATGGTGATGGCCGTAAGGCTGTGGGTGATGTACGAATGGTGATGTCTGTGAGGCTGTGGGTGATGTACACAAGGTGATGGCCGTGAGGCTGTGGGTGGTGTACGAATGGTGATGGATGTGGGTGATGTACACATGGTGATGGTCGTGAGGCTGTGGGTGATGTACACATGGTGATGGCCGTGAGGCTGTGGGTGATGTACACATGGTGATGGATGTGGGTGATGTACACATGATGATGGTCGTGAGGCTGTGGGTGATGTACACATGGTGATGGCCGTAAGGCTGTGGGTGATGTACACATGGTGATGGCCGTAAGGCTGTGGGTGATGTACGAATGGTGATGTCTGTGAGGCTGTGGGTGATGTACACATGGTGATGGCCGTGAGGCTGTGGGTGATGTACACATGATGATGGCCGTGAGGCTGTGGGTGATGTACACATGGTGATGGCCGTGAGGCTGTGGGTGATGTGCACATGGTGATGGCCGTGAGGCTGTGGGTGATGTACGAATGGTGATGTCTGTGAGGCTGTGGGTGATGTACACATGGTGATGGCCGTGAGGCTGTGGGTGATGTACGAATGGTGATGTCTGTGAGGCTGTGGGTGATGTACACATGGTGATGGCCGTGAGGCTGTGGGTGATGTACACATGATGATGGCCGTTAGACTGTGGGTGATGTACACATGATGATGGCCGTTAGACTGTGGGTGATGTACGAATGGTGATGTCTGTGAGGCTGTGGGTGATGTACACATGGTGATGGCTGTGAGGCTGTGGGTGATGTACACATGGTGATGGCTGTGGGTGATGTACACATGATGATGGCCGTTAGACTGTGGGTGATGTACACATGGTGATGGCCGTGAGGCTGTGGGTGATGTACACATGGTGATGGCCGTGAGGCTGTGGCTGATGTACGCATGGTGATGGTTGTGGGTGATATACACATGGTGATGGCTGTGAGGCTGTGGGTGATGTACACATGGTGATGGCCGTGAGGCTGTGGGTGATGTACACATGGTGATGGCCGTGAGGCTGTTGGTGATGTACACATGGTGATGGCTGTGGGTGATGTGCACATGGTGATGGCTGTGGGCGATGTACACATGGTGACGGCTGTGGGCGATGTACACATGGTGACGGCTGTGGGTGATGTACACATGATGATGGCCGTTAGGCTGTGGGTGATGTACACATGGTGATGGCCGTGAAGCTGTGGGTGATGTACACATGGTGATGGCCGTTAGACTGTGGGTGATGTACACATGGTAATGGCCGTGAGGCTGTGAGTGGTGTACACATGGTGATGGCTGTGGGTGATGTACACATGGTGATGGCCGTGGGGCTGTGGGCGATGTACACATGGTGATGGCCGTTAGACTGTGGGTGATTACACATGGTGATGGCCGTGAGGCTGTGGGTGATGTACACATGGTGATGGCCGTTAGACTGTGGGTGATGTACACATGGTGATGGCCGTGAGGCTGTGGGTGATGTACACATGGTGATGGCTGTGGGTGATATACACATGGTGATGGCTGTGAGGCTGTGGGTGATGTACACATGGAGATGGCCGTGAGGCTGTGGCTGATGTACACATGGTGATGGCTTTGGGTGATATACACATGGTGATGGCTGTGAGGCTGTGGGTGATGTACACATGGAGATGGCCGTGAGGCTGTGGGTGATGTACACATGATGATGGCCGTGAGGCTGTGGGTGATGTACACATGGTGATGGCCGTTAGACTGTGGGTGATGTACACATGATGATGGCCGTTAGACTGTGGGTGATGTACACATGATGATGGCCGTTAGACTGTGGGTGATGTGCACATGGTGATGGCCGTGAGGCTGTGGGTGATGTACACATGGTGATGGTTGTGAGGCTGTGGGTGATGTACACATGGTGATGACCGTGACCGTGGGTGATGTACCCATGGTGATGGCCGTGAAGCTGTGGGTGATGTACACATGGTGATGGCTGTGGGTGATGTACACATGATGATGGCCGTGAGGCTGTGGGTGATGTACACAGGGTGATGGCCGTGAGGCTGTGGGTGATGTACACATGGTGATGGCCGTGAGGCTGTGGGTGATGTACGAATGGTGATGTCTGTGAGGCTGTGGGTGATGTACACATGGTGATGGCCGTGAGGCTGTGGGTGGTGTACGAATGGTGATGTCTGTGAGGCTGTGGGTGATGTACACATGAGGATGGCCGTGAGGCTGTGGGTGATGTACACATGGTGATGGCCGTGAGGCTGTGGGTGATGTACACATGGTGATGGCCGTGAGGCTGTGGGTGATGTACGAATGGTGATGTCTGTGAGGCTGTGGGTGATGTACACATGGTGATGGCCGTGAGGCTGTGGGTGATGTACGAATGGTGATGTCTGTGAGGCTGTGGGTGATGTACACATGGTGATGGCCGTGAGGCTGTGGGTGATGTACGAATGGTGATGTCTGTGAGGCTGTGGGTGATGTACACATGGTGATGGCCGTGAGGCTGTGGGTGATGTACACATGGTGATGGCCGTGAGGCTGTGGGTGATGTACACATGGTGATGGCCGTGAGGCTGTGGGTGATGTACGAATGGTGATGTCTGTGAGGCTGTGGGTGATGTACACATGGTGATGGCCGTGAGGCTGTGGGTGATGTACGAATGATGATGTCTGTGAGGCTGTGGGTGATGTACACATGGTGATGGCCGTGAGGCTGTGGGTGATGTACACATGATGATGGCCGTTAGACTGTGGGTGATGTACGAATGGTGATGTCTGTGAGGCTGTGGGTGATGTACACATGGTGATGGCCGTGGGTGATATACACATGGTGATGGCTTTGAGGCTGTGGGTGATGTACACATGGTGATGGCTGTGAGGCTGTGGGTGATGTACACATGGTGATGGCTTTGGGTGATATACACATGGTGATGGCTGTGAGGCTGTGGGTGATGTACACATGGTGATGGCCGTGAGGCTGTGGGTGATGTACACATGATGATGGCCGTTAGACTGTGGGTGATGTACGAATGGTGATGTCTGTGAGGCTGTGGGTGATGTACACATGGTGATGGCCGTGAGGCTGTGGGTGATGTACACATGGTTATGGCCGTGAGGCTGTGGGGGTTGAACCGTTGGTGAGCGCGTCATGACAGAAGTATCCAATGAGAAAATAACGGCTCCCATGGATGTGAAGTTGATTTTTTTTTTGTTCCTGTTTCAGTGTTGTAGATTACCACGGTCAGCTAACATATTTACTAGTAATCTAATGCGTCACTGATGTAATATATTTCATTTTTCACATTCATTAAACTGCCATTAAAGGCATTGACTGTCACTGCATTGATATGATGAGTTATGAGCAAAGTGCGATGCGATGAGAAAATAACACCTCCCCTATACTATAGCTGTCTCCACTGTTCAGCTGTTGTTAACAGGTTCAGTGTGTAAGTTAGCAAACACTTTCTACTACTTTTCTTGTTTAGTGTCACTCACATAACATGTCTCAGACTTGCTCATTGTGCTCTTCATAAGCCGTGTATGGTGACAGTGTTTCTGTGATCACTTTACAGAAGGGAAATAAAGTGCTTACAAATTTAACCCTGCATATGGATAAAGATAATGGCTACCAGGCTTAGCCGCTGTATGAAGGGCATTGAAGGAGGGCCGGCCGGAGTGTGACGTCCCCCCATGCACAGTTGTCCCCCTTATATACAATACAAGATATCTGCACCCTGGCCACTCCATGTACATACAGTGCCATTATGATTGATACTCTGGATGGAAGCTCCCAGGGGCATGTGCAGGATTTCTTAAAAAGGGGGGGGGGGGGGGACAATAAATTGTGCCACAATAAATATATTTAAAAAATGTGTCTAAAAGCCTGAGATGTAGGTGGCAGTGGTGCATGTTATATACTTAGTTTCATAGATGTAACATAGTCCGCTCCGATATGGGTCCAGTGGCAGAACTATTTACATACTATTTTAATTCTATAATTATTGGTAAGATAAAGAAAGACTATAAACTACTATGTTTGATACATTGTAATATATGAGGAGAGGTTGGCCAGAGGGCACAGAATTGGAAAAAGGGTGGGGGTGGGGGGGAGGCATAGATATATCTTAGGGTCTGCAAGGGGGGCCGTATGCCCCCTGTGCCCCCCCCCCCCCCCCCTCCAGACATTCCCATGGCTCCTATATACCACAGCACAGGGGCATGGATGCTTATTCTATTTTTCAAAACTAAATCAGAAGTTACACAGCTAAAAATTAACTTAAATTAGAAGCTAAGCTAAACTAGAAATAAGTTATGTGATGGCATTAGGAGACTGATAGAGCAAGTGATATCCTGAGGTCAATATCTCAATATATGCAATAATCAATATATAATAACAATAAACAAGTGCAGATGGCCTTCAACAGCTGATAATAAAATCTACAGAGGTTGCATGTTAATTACCTCACATAATACTGTTCTGTGAACCTTAGATTTTGGGCTTTAAAATGTGAAACACAATTTATTCATACCTCTATTTAGGTGATAGAATTCTATTTCTCGTAACTTTCATATTGTTATTACAATTTCAGATGCAGATTGGGTGAAAGCAGTCTGGATGCTAAGGTTGTTTTACCGCACTGCTGTTCTCTGCACCTCTCAGAGTTTTAAGCAACTGTGCTGGAGACCAATACGAAGCATGGCTGTGGATGCAGGAGACCTCAAGTACCTAGGGTATGTGAAGCCCTTACCTCACATGAGCTATCATTGGCAGCATCATTTTGCTGTACATTTATTTTTCATATGATTTCATGTTGACAGTGATTCTGTTAGGTACACCAGTGGGGGGGTCCAATGTCCCAGAGCTCCTTAAAATTATTGTACATCTGCCAAAATAATGAGACATTAATTTAAATGAAATATTGCGTTGTTTGTATGATATTTTATTGGAAGGAAACCCCTTAAATAATTACATGTATCATAGTTTCTGATACTTAGCACTTAGAGTTACCTCCATTTTCTACATGTATTGCATTATCAGCAGTTGACCCTGGGTCATCATGACCAACTTGTTTCTGTATGGTTTCTGGAGAGAGAAACCCTTCACACCCAGCTGTTTATATATACTTACAATGCGCCCCATGTCCCCTCACAGCTCAATGAAATGCATCAGTTGAAACTGTTGTGGGACAAATGATGCAGAACGCGTACCTATCAGAATCGCTGCTGTTGAATTATGCTTTTGGAACAAGTAGGTGTGGTTGTACATGTATCATGAAATGATGCAAGATGTTGTCATAATGTGTCCGTCAAAGCTGCTCCTACCTCATGCTGACCCCTGGAAACCATTTAATGCTACTTATACAGCAATACTGTTGAGAGAAAGTTCAAAAGTTTTCAACAGGAACAATGTGTTTAGGTGTATCACATGTATTACATGCAAGAAATAACAGGGCAAGTTGTTAAACCACTGAAATCGGGCATCGCATGGGGGAAAGTGTGTCTTGTCTATGTCCCTTTCCTATGCCATGTCATCAAAATACGGACACTGCTGCCGTTTTTTTGCCTTTTAACATACGATGACATATTTACTTCATGAATATTTTAACAATAGGACAATATGTCCCCAGGTTTCTCCAGTAGATAACAATCAGACAATGTGTCCCCAGGTTTCTCCAGTAGATGACAATCAGACAATGTGTCCCCATGTTTCTCCAGTAGATTATCAAAGTCATATTTTACGTAGCAAATTGTGTATGAGCAGCTTTAACCGGAAATGCTGCATTTAGGTCCTGATTCCTAAATATACTTACATGAGTTACCTCTGACAAGAGGAAGCCACACGGGTACCTGGTTGACGCCATGTCACAGCGCGCGATTGGCGGTGGGAGGAGTGGGAGGCATATGGTGTTTGCCAAATGAGTTGGGTGAAATACAGAAGTGTCATCTAGCTGACATCAGTCTTCAAGGGCGCTCTCTGGAGGCAAGATGTTTTTTTTTAGAATTATGGGGAATGGAAGAATGTGCCTCGCACACGTAATAGGAAACTAAACGACTCTCACCATGCTTTAGATGAAGCAAATGGCACTCTTTAGACATTAGCGGAAGCAAATGGCACTCTTTAGACATAAGTGCACGCAAATGGCACTCTTCAGATATTAGTGGAAGCAAATGACATTCTTCAGACATAAGTGGACGCAAATGGCACTCTTCGGACATAAGTGGAGCAAATGACATCCTTCAGACATAAGTAGAACGAATGACACTTCAGATATTAAGTTGAAGCAAATAGCCCTCTTTAGGCATGAGTGGAAGCAAATGGCACTCTTTAAAGTCAGTGGATGCAAATGACACTCTTCAGATATAAGTGGAACGAAGAGCACTCTTCAAAGTCAGTGGAAGCAAATGGCACTCTTCCGACAAGTGAAGAGAATGACACTCTTCAGATATGAGTGGATGAAAATGGCACTCTTCAGACGATAGTGTAAGCAAATGGCACTATTCAGTCATTTGTGGAAGCAAATGGCACTCTTCACAATCATTGGAAGCAAATTACACTCGTTAACCGCACCTCTGCTATTATCCATGTAACTCTGACTGGATGCATACTTTACATATTTTCATGCCAAAACAAATAGCTTAGATTTCGTCATATGTCGGAGTTTGAAGTTTGTATGTTTAAATGTGAATATGTTTGTTTGCTTGGGGGTTGTCTTCGCACGGATCAGGCCCGTCCTCTCCTTCACCAGACCACCCACCGCTGCTTAGAGACAGGCCCGTCCTCTCCTTTACCAGACCACCCACTGCTGCTTAGAGACAGACCCGTCCTCTCCTTCACCAGGCCACCCACCGCTGCTTAGAGACAGGCCCGTCCTCTCCTTCACCAGACCACCCACCGCTGCTTAGAGACAGGCCCGTCCTCTCCTTCACCAGACCACCCACTGCTGCTTAGAGACAGACCCGTCCTCTCCTTCACCAGGCCACCCACCGCTGCTTAGAGACAGGCCCGTCCTCTCCTTCACCAGGCCACCCACTGCTGCTTAGAGACAGGCCCGTCCTCTCCTTCACCAGACCACCACACTGCTGCTTAGAGACAGGCCCGTCCTCTCCTTCACCAGGCCACCCACTGCTGCTTAGAGACAGGCCCGTCCTCTCCTTCACCAGGCCACCCACTGCTGCTTAGAGACAGGCCCGTCCTCTCCTTCACCAGGCCACCCACTGCTGCTTAGGGACAGGCCCGTCCTCTCCTTTACCAGACCACCCACTGCTGCTTAGAGACAGGCCCGTCCTCTCCTTTACCAGGCCACCCACTGCTGCTTAGAGACAGGCCCGTCCTCTCCTTCACCAGACCACCCACTGCTGCTTAGAGACAGGCCCGTCCTCTCCTTCACCAGGCCACCCACTGCTGCTTAGAGACAGGCCCGTCCTCTCCTTTACCAGACCACCCACTGCTGCTTAGAGACAGGCCCGTCCTCTCCTTCACCAGACCACCCACTGCTGCTTAGAGACAGGCCCGTCCTCTCCTTCACCAGACCACCCACTGCTGCTTAGAGACAGGCCCGTCCTCTCCTTTACCAGACTACCCACTGCTGCTTAGGGACAGGCCCGTCCTCTCCTTTACCAGGCCACCCACTGCTGCTTAGAGACAGGCCCGTCCTCTCCTTCACCAGGCCACCCACTGCTGCTTAGAGACAGGCCCGTCCTCTCCTTTACCAGACCACCCACTGCTGCTTAGAGACAGGCCCGTCCTCTCCTTCACCAGACCACCCACTGCTGCTTAGAGACAGGCCCGTCCTCTCCTTCACCAGACCACCCACTGCTGCTTAGAGACAGGCCCGTCCTCTCGTTCACCAGACCACCCACTGCTGCTTAGGGACAGGCCCATCCTCTCCTTCACCAGGCCACCCACTGCTGCTTAGAGACAGGCCCGTCCCCTCCTTTACCAGACTACCCACTGCTGCTTAGAGACAGGCCCGTCCTCTCCTTCACCAGACCACCCACTGCTGCTTAGAGACAGGCCCGTCCTCTCCTTCACCAGGCCACCCACTGCTGCTTAGAGACAGGCCCGTCCTCTCCTTCACCAGACCACCCACTGCTGCTTAGAGACAGGCCCGTCCTCTCCTTTACCAGACCACCCACTGCTGCTTAGAGACAGGCCCGTCCTCTCCTTCACCAGACCACCCACTGCTGCTTAGAGACAGGCCCGTCCTCTCCTTTACCAGACCACCCACTGCTGCTTAGAGACAGGCCCGTCCTCTCCTTTACCAGACCACCCACTGCTGCTTAGAGACAGGCCCGTCCTCTCCTTTACCAGGCCACCCACTGCTGCTTAGAGACAGGCCCGTCCTCTCCTTCACCAGACCACCCACTGCTGCTTAGAGACAGGCCCGTCCTCTCCTTCACCAGGCCACCCACTGCTGCTTAGAGACAGGCCCGTCCTCTCCTTCACCAGACCACCCACTGCTGCTTAGAGACAGGCCCGTCCTCTCCTTCACCAGGCCACCCACTGCTGCTTAGAGACAGGCCCGTCCTCTCCTTTACCAGACCACCCACTGCTGCTTAGAGACAGGCCCGTCCTCTCCTTCACCAGACCACCCACTGCTGCTTAGAGACAGGCCCGTCCTCTCCTTTACCAGACCACCCACTGCTGCTTAGAGACAGGCCCGTCCTCTCCTTTACCAGACCACCCACTGCTGCTTAGAGACAGGCCCGTCCTCTCCTTTACCAGACCACCCACTGCTGCTTAGAGACAGGCCCGTCCTCTCCTTCACCAGACCACCCACTGCTGCTTAGAGACAGGCCCGTCCTCTCCTTCACCAGACCACCCACTGCTGCTTAGAGACAGGCCCGTCCTCTCCTTCACCAGACCACCCACTGCTGCTTAGAGACAGGCCCGTCCTCTCCTTCACCAGACCACCCACTGCTGCTTAGAGACAGGCCCGTCCTCTCCTTTACCAGACCACCCACTGCTGCTTAGAGACAGGCCCGTCCTCTCCTTTACCAGACCACCCACTGCTGCTTAGAGACAGGCCCGTCCTCTCCTTCACCAGACCACCCATCGCTGCTTAGAGACAGGCCCGTCCTCTCCTTTACCAGACCACCCACTGCTGCTTAGAGACAGGCCCGTCCTCTCCTTTACCAGACCACCCACTGCTGCTTAGAGACAGGCCCGTCCTCTCCTTTACCAGACCACCCACTGCTGCTTAGAGACAGGCCCGTCCTCTCCTTTACCAGACCACCCACTGCTGCTTAGAGACAGGCCCGTCCTCTCCTTCACCAGACCACCCACTGCTGCTTAGAGACAGGCCCGTCCTCTCCTTCACCAGACCACCCACTGCTGCTTAGAGACAGGCCCGTTCTCTCCTTTACCAGACCACCCACTGCTGCTTAGAGACAGGCCCGTCCTCTCCTTCACCAGACCACCCACTGCTGCTTAGAGACAGGCCCGTCCTCTCGTTCACCAGACCACCCACAGCTGCTTAGAGACAGGCCCGTCCTCTCCTTCACCAGGCCACCCACTGCTGCTTAGAGACAGGCCCGTCCTCTCCTTCACCAGACCACCCACTGCTGCTTAGAGACAGGCCCGTCCTCTCCTTCACCAGACCACCCACTGCTGCTTAGAGACAGACCCGTCCTCTCGTTCACCAGACCACCCACAGCTGCTTAGAGACAGGCCCGTCCTCTCCTTTACCAGGCCACCCACTGCTGCTTAGAGACAGGCCCGTTCTCTCTTTCACCCAACCACCCACTGCTGCTTAGAGACAGGCCCGTCCTCTCCTTTACCAGACCACCCACTGCTGCTTAGAGACAGGCCCGTCCTCTCGTTCACCAGACCACCCACTGCTGCTTAGAGACAGGCCCGTCCTCTCCTTTACCAGGCCACCCACTGCTGCTTAGAGACAGGCCCGTTCTCTCCTTTACCAGACCACCCACTGCTGCTTAGAGACAGGCCCGTCCTCTCCTTCACCAGACCACCCACTGCTGCTTAGAGACAGGCCCGTCCTCTCCTTTACCAGACTACCCACTGCTGCTTAGGGACAGGCCCGTCCTCTCCTTCACCAGACCACCCACTGCTGCTTAGAGACAGGCCCGTTCTCTCCTTCACCAGACCACCCACTGCTGCTTAGAGACAGGCCCGTCCTCTCCTTTACCAGACCACCCACTGCTGCTTAGAGACAGGCCCGTTCTCTCCTTCACCAGACCACCCACTGCTGCTTAGAGACAGGCCCGTCCTCTCGTTCACCAGACCACCCACTGCTGCTTAGAGACAGGCCCGTCCTCTCCTTCACCAGACCACCCACCGCTGCTTAGAGACAGGCCCGTCCTCTCCTTCACCAGGCCACCCACTGCTGCTTAGAGACAGGCCCGTCCTCTCCTTCACCAGACCACCCACTGCTGCTTAGAGACAGGCCCGTTCTCTCCTTCACCAGACCACCCACTGCTGCTTAGAGACAGGCCCGTCCTCTCCTTCACCAGACCACCCACTGCTGCTTAGAGACAGGCCCGTCCTCTCCTTCACCAGACTACCCACTGCTGCTTAGAGACAGGCCCGTCCTCTCCTTCACCAGACCACCCACTGCTGCTTAGAGACAGGCCCGTTCTCTCCTTCACCAGACCACCCACTGCTGCTTAGAGACAGGCCCGTCCTCTCCTTCACCAGACCACCCACTGCTGCTTAGAGACAGGCCCGTCCTCTCCTTCACCAGACCACCCACTGCTGCTTAGAGACAGGCCCGTTCTCTCCTTCACCAGACCACCCACTGCTGCTTAGAGACAGGCCCGTTCTCTCCTTCACCAGACCACCCACTGCTGCTTAGAGACAGGCCCGTCCTCTCCTTCACCAGACCACCCACTGCTGCTTAGAGACAGGCCCGTCCTCTCCTTCACCAGACCACCCACTGCTGCTTAGAGACAGGCCCGTCCTCTCCTTCACCAGACCACCCACTGCTGCTTAGAGACAGGCCCGTCCTCTCCTTCACCAGACCACCCACTGCTGCTTAGAGACAGGCCCGTTCTCTCCTTCACCAGACCACCCACTGCTGCTTAGAGACAGGCCCGTCCTCTCCTTCACCAGACCACCCACTGCTGCTTAGAGACAGGCCCGTCCTCTCCTTCACCAGACCACCCACTGCTGCTTAGAGACAGGCCCGTTCTCTCCTTCACCAGACCACCCACTGCTGCTTAGAGACAGGCCCGTTCTCTCCTTCACCAGACCACCCACAGCTGCTTAGAGACAGGCTCGTCCTCTCCTTCACCAGACCACCCACTGCTGCTTAGAGACAGACCCGTCCTCTCCTTCACCAGACCACCCACTGCTGCTTAGAGACAGGCCCGTCCTCTCCTTTACCAGACCACCCACTGCTGCTTAGAGACAGGCCCGTCCTCTCCTTTACCAGACCACCCACTGCTGCTTAGAGGCAGGCCCGTCCTCTCCTTCACCAGGCCACCCACTGCTGCTTAGAGACAGGCCCGTCCTCTCCTTCACCAGACCACCCACTGCTGCTTAGAGACAGGCCCGTTCTCTCCTTCACCAGACCACCCACTGCTGCTTAGAGACAGGCCCGTCCTCTCCTTCACCAGACCACCCACTGCTGCTTAGAGACAGGCCCGTCCTCTCCTTCACCAGACCACCCACTGCTGCTTAGGGACAGGCCCGTCCTCTCCTTCACCAGGCCACCCACTGCTGCTTAGAGACAGGCCCGTCCTCTCCTTCACCAGGCCACCCACTGCTGCTTAGAGACAGGCCCGTCCTCTCCTTTACCAGACCACCCACTGCTGCTTAGAGACAGGCCCGTCCTCTCCTTCACCAGGCCACCCACTGCTGCTTAGAGACAGGCCCGTCCTCTCCTTCACCAGGCCACCCACTGCTGCTTAGAGACAGGCCCGTTCTCTCCTTCACCAGACCACCCACTGCTGCTTAGGGACAGGCCCGTCCTCTCCTTTTCCCGACTACCCACTGCTGCTTAGAGACAGGCCCGTCCTCTCCTTCACCAGACCACCCACTGCTGCTTAGCGACAGGCCCGTCCTCTCCTTCACCAGGCCACCCACTGCTGCTTAGAGACAGGCCCGTTCTCTCCTTCACCAGACCACCCACTGCTGCTTAGAGACAGGCCCGTCCTCTCGTTCACCAGGCCACCCACTGCTGCTTAGAGACAGGCCCGTCCTCTCCTTCACCAGACCACCCACCGCTGCTTAGAGACAGGCCCGTCCTCTCCTTCACCAGGCCACCCACTGCTGCTTAGAGACAGGCCCGTCCTCTCCTTCACCAGACCACCCACTGCTGCTTAGAGACAGGCCCGTTCTCTCCTTCACCAGACCACCCACTGCTGCTTAGAGACAGACCCGTCCTCTCCTTCACCAGACCACCCACTGCTGCTTAGAGACAGGCCCGTCCTCTCCTTTACCAGACCACCCACTGCTGCTTAGAGACAGACCCGTCCTCTCCTTCACCAGACCACCCACTGCTGCTTAGAGACAGGCCCGTCCTCTCCTTTACCAGACCACCCACTGCTGCTTAGAGACAGGCCCGTCCTCTCCTTCACCAGACCACCCACTGCTGCTTAGAGACAGGCCCGTCCTCTCCTTTACCAGACCACCCACTGCTGCTTAGAGACAGACCCGTCCTCTCCTTCACCAGACCACCCACTGCTGCTTAGAGACAGGCCCGTCCTCTCCTTCACCAGACCACCCACTGCTGCTTAGAGACAGGCCCGTCCTCTCCTTCACCAGGCCACCCACTGCTGCTTAGAGACAGGCCCGTCCTCTCCTTTACCAGACCACCCACTGCTGCTTAGAGACAGGCCCGTCCTCTCCTTTACCAGACCACCCACTGCTGCTTAGAGACAGGCCCGTCCTCTCCTTCACCAGACCACCCACTGCTGCTTAGAGACAGGCCCGTCCTCTCCTTTACCAGACCACCCACTGCTGCTTAGAGACAGACCCGTCCTCTCCTTCATCAGACCACCCACAGCTGCTTAGAGACAGACCCGTCCTCTCCTTCACCAGACCACCCACTGCTGCTTAGAGACAGGCCCGTCCTCTCCTTTACCAGACCACCCACTGCTGCTTAGAGACAGGCCCGTCCTCTCCTTTACCAGACCACCCACTGCTGCTTAGAGACAGGCCCGTCCTCTCCTTCACCAGACCACCCACTGCTGCTTAGAGACAGGCCCGTCCTCTCCTTTACCAGGCCACCCACTGCTGCTTAGAGACAGGCCCGTTCTCTCCTTCACCAGACCACCCACTGCTGCTTAGAGACAGGCCCGTCCTTTCCTTTACCAGGCCACCCACTGCTGCTTAGAGACAGGCCCGTCCTCCCCTTTACCAGACCACCCACTGCTGCTTAGAGACAGGCCCGTCCTCTCCTTCACCAGACCACCCACTGCTGCTTAGAGACAGGCCCGTCCTCTCCTTCACCAGACCACCCACTGCTGCTTAGAGACAGGCCCGTCCTCTCCTTTACCAGGCCACCCACTGCTGCTTAGAGACAGGCCCGTTCTCTCCTTCACCTGACCACCCACTGCTGCTTAGAGACAGGCCCGTCCTTTCCTTTACCAGGCCACCCACTGCTGCTTAGAGACAGGCCCGTCCTCCCCTTTACCAGACCACCCACTGCTGCTTAGAGACAGGCCCGTCCTCCCCTTTACCAGGCCACCCACTGCTGCTTAGAGACAGGCCCGTTCTCTCCTTCACCTGACCACCCACTGCTGCTTAGAGACAGGCCCGTCCTTTCCTTTACCAGGCCACCCACTGCTGCTTAGAGACAGGCCCGTCCTCCCCTTTACCAGACCACCCACTGCTGCTTAGAGACAGGCCCGTCCTCTCCTTCACCAGGCCACCCATCGCTGCTTAGAGACAGGCCCGTCCTCTCCTTTACCAGACCACCTACTGCTGCTTAGAGACAGGCCCGTCCTCTCCTTTACCAGACCACCCACCGCTGCTTAGAGACAGGCCCGTTCTCTCCTTCACCAGACCACCCACTGCTGCTTAGAGACAGGCCCGTCCTCTCCTTCACCAGGCCACCCACTGCTGCTTAGGGACAGGCCCGTCCTCTCCTTTACCAGACCACCCACTGCTGCTTAGAGACAGGCCCGTCCTCTCCTTTAACAGACCACCCACTGCTGCTTAGAGACAGGCCCGTTCTCTCCTTCACCAGACCACCCACTGCTGCTTAGAGACAGGCCCGTCCTCCCCTTTACCAGGCCACCCACTGCTGCTTAGAGACAGGCCCGTCCTCTCCTTTACCAGACCACCCACTGCTGCTTAGAGACAGGCCCGTCCTCTCCTTCACCAGACCACCCACTGCTGCTTAGAGACAGGCCCGTCCTCCCCTTTACCAGGCCACCCACTGCTGCTTAGAGACAGGCCCGTCCTCTCCTTTACCAGACCACCCACTGCTGCTTAGAGACAGGCCCGTCCTCTCCTTCACCAGGCCACCCACTGCTGCTTAGAGACAGGCCCGTCCTCTCCTTCACCAGGTCACCCACTGCTGCTTAGAGACAGGCCCGTCCTCTCCTTTACCAGACCACCTACTGCTGCTTAGAGACAGGCCCGTCCTCTCCTTCACCAGGTCACCCACTGCTGCTTAGAGACAGGCCCGTCCTCTCCTTCACCAGGCCACCCACTGCTGCTTAGAGACAGGCCCGTCCTCTCCTTCACCAGGCCACCCACTGCTGCTTAGAGACAGGCCCGTCCTCTCCTTCACCAGGCCACCCACTGCTGCTTAGAGACAGGCCCGTCCTCTCCTTCACCAGGCCACCCACTGCTGCTTAGAGACAGGCCCGTCCTCTCCTTCACCAGGCCACCCACTGCTGCTTAGAGACAGGCCCGTCCTCTCCTTTACCAGACCACCCACTGCTGCTTAGAGACAGGCCCGTCCTCTCCTTCACCAGGCCACCCACTGCTGCTTAGAGACAGGCCCGTCCTCTCCTTTACCAGACCACCCACTGCTGCTTAGAGACAGGCCCGTCCTCCCCTTTACCAGACCACCCACTGCTGCTTAGAGACAGGCCCGTCCTCTCCTTCACCAGGTCACCCACTGCTGCTTAGAGACAGGCCCGTCCTCTCCTTCACCAGGCCACCCACTGCTGCTTAGAGACAGGCCCGTCCTCTCCTTCACCAGGCCACCCACTGCTGCTTAGAGACAGGCCCGTCCTCTCCTTCACCAGGCCACCCACTGCTGCTTAGAGACAGGCCCGTCCTCTCCTTCACCAGGCCAACCACTGCTGCTTAGAGACAGGCCCGTCCTCTCCTTCACCAGGCCACCCACTGCTGCTTAGAGACAGGCCCGTCCTCTCCTTTACCAGACCACCCACTGCTGCTTAGAGACAGGCCCGTCCTCCCCTTTACCAGACCACCCACTGCTGCTTAGAGACAGGCCCGTCCTCTCCTTCACCAGGTCACCCACTGCTGCTTAGAGACAGGCCCGTCCTCTCCTTCACCAGGCCACCCACTGCTGCTTAGAGACAGGCCCGTCCTCTCCTTCACCAGACCACCCACTGCTGCTAAGAGACAGGCCCGTCCTCTCCTTTACCAGACCACCTACTGCTGCTTAGAGACAGGCCCGTTCTCTCCTTCACCAGACCACCCACTGCTGCTTAGAGACAGGCCCGTTCTCTCCTTCACCAGACCACCCACTGCTGCTTAGAGACAGGCCCGTCCTCTCCTTTACCAGGCCACCCACTGCTGCTTAGAGACAGGCCCGTTCTCTCCTTCACCAGACCACCCACTGCTGCTTAGAGACAGGCCCGTTCTCTCCTTCACCAGACCACCCACTGCTGCTTAGAGACAGGCCCGTCCTCTCCTTCACCAGGCCACCCACTGCTGCTTAGAGACAGGCCCGTCCTCTCCTTCACCAGGCCACCCACTGCTGCTTAGAGACAGGCCCGTCCTCTCCTTTACCAGACCACCCACTGCTGCTTAGAGACAGGCCCGTCCTCTCCTTCACCAGGCCACCCACTGCTGCTTAGAGACAGGCCCGTCCTCTCCTTCACCAGACCACCCACTGCTGCTTAGAGACAGGCCCGTCCTCTCCTTCACCAGACCACCCACTGCTGCTTAGAGACAGGCCCGTCCTCTCCTTTACCAGGCCACCCACTGCTGCTTAGAGACAGGCCCGTTCTCTCCTTCACCAGACCACCCACTGCTGCTTAGAGACAGGCCCGTCCTTTCCTTTACCAGGCCACCCACTGCTGCTTAGAGACAGGCCCGTCCTCCCCTTTACCAGACCACCCACTGCTGCTTAGAGACAGGCCCGTCCTCTCCTTCACCAGACCACCCACTGCTGCTTAGAGACAGGCCCGTCCTCTCCTTCACCAGACCACCCACTGCTGCTTAGAGACAGGCCCGTCCTCTCCTTTACCAGGCCACCCACTGCTGCTTAGAGACAGGCCCGTTCTCTCCTTCACCAGACCACCCACTGCTGCTTAGAGACAGGCCCGTCCTTTCCTTTACCAGGCCACCCACTGCTGCTTAGAGACAGGCCCGTCCTCCCCTTTACCAGACCACCCACTGCTGCTTAGAGACAGGCCCGTCCTCCCCTTTACCAGACCACCCACTGCTGCTTAGAGACAGGCCCGTCCTCTCCTTTACCAGGCCACCCACTGCTGCTTAGAGACAGGCCCGTCCTCCCCTTTACCAGACCACCCACTGCTGCTTAGAGACAGGCCCGTCCTCTCCTTCACCAGGCCACCCACTGCTTCTTAGAGACAAGCCCGTTCTCTCCTTCACCAGGCCACCCACTGCTGCTTAGAGACAGGCCCGTCCTCTCCGTTACCAGGCCACCCACTGCTGCTTAGGGACAGGTCCGTCCTCTCCTTCACCAGGCCACCTACTGCTGCTTAGAGACAGGCCCGTCCTCTCCTTCACCAGGCCACCCATCGCTGCTTAGAGACAGGCCCGTCCTCTCCTTTACCAGACCACCTACTGCTGCTTAGAGACAGGCCCGCCCACTCCATTACCAGACCACCCACCGCTGCTTAGAGACAGGCCCGTCCTCTCCTTCACCAGGCCAACCACAGCTGCTTAGAGACAGGCCCGTCCTCTCCTTTACCAGACCACCCACTGCTGCTTAGAGACAGGCCCGTCCTCTCCTTCACCAGACCACCCACTGCTGCTTAGAGATAGGCCCGTCCTCTCCTTTACCAGGCCACCCACTGCTGCTTAGAGACAGGCCCGTCCTCTCCTTTACCAGACCACCCACTGCTGCTTAGAGATAGGCCCGTCCTCTCCTTCACCAGGCCACCCACTGCTGCTTAGAGACAGGCCCGTCCTCTCCTTTACCAGACCACCCACTGCTGCTTAGAGACAGGCCCGTCCTCTCCTTTACCCGACCACCCACTGCTGCTTAGAGACAGGCCCGTCCTCTCCTTCACCAGACCACCCACTGCTGCTTAGAGACAGGCCCGTCCTCTCCTTCACCAGACCACCCACTGCTGCTTAGAGACAGGCCCGTTCTCTCCTTTACCAGACCACCCACTGCTGCTTAGGGACAGGCCCGTCCTCTCCTTCACCAGACCACCCACTGCTGCTTAGAGACAGGCCCGTCCTCTCCTTCACCAGGCCACCCACTGCTGCTTAGAGACAGGCCCGTCCTCCCCTTCACCAGGCCACCCACTGCTGCTTAGAGACAGGCCCGTTCTCTCCTTCACCAGACCACCCACTGCTGCTTAGAGACAGGCCCGTCCTCTCCTTTACCAGACCACCCACTGCTGCTTAGAGACAGGCCCGTCCTCTCCTTTACCAGACCACCCACTGCTGCTTAGAGACAGGCCCGTCCTCTCCTTTACCCGACCACCCACTGCTGCTTAGAGACAGGCCCGTCCTCTCCTTTACCAGACCACCCACTGCTGCTTAGAGACAGGCCCGTCCTCTCCTTTACCAGGCCACCCACTGCTTCTTAGAGACAGGCCCGTCCTCTCCTTTACCAGACCACCCACCGCTGCTTAGAGACAGGCCCGTCCTCTCCTTTACCAGACCACCCGCCGCTGCTTAGAGACAGGCCCGTCCTCTCCTTCACCAGGTCACCCACCGCTGCTTAGAGACAGGCCCGTCCTCTCCTTCACCAGGTCACCCACCGCTGCTTAGAGACAGGCCCGTCCTCTCCTTCACCAGGCCACCCACTGCTGCTTAGAGACAGGCCCGTCCTCTCCTTCACCAGGTCACCCACTGCTGCTTAGAGACAGGCCCGTCCTCTCCTTTACCAGGCCACCCACTGCTGCTTAGAGACAGGCCCGTTCTCTCCTTCACCAGACCACCCACTGCTGCTTAGAGACAGGCCCGTTCTCTCCTTCACAAGACCACCCACTGCTGCTTAGAGACAGGCCCGTCCTCTCCTTTACCAGACCACCCACTGCTGCTTAGAGACAGGCCCGTCCTCTCCTTTACCAGACCACCCACTACTGCTTAGAGACAGGCCCGTTCTCTCCTTCACCAGACCACCCACTGCTGCTTAGAGACAGGCCCGTCCTCTCCTTCACCAGGCCACCCACTGCTGCTTAGGGACAGGCCCGTCCTCTCCTTTACCAGACCACCCACTGCTGCTTAGAGACAGGCCCGTCCTCTCCTTTAACAGACCACCCACTGCTGCTTAGAGACAGGCCCGTTCTCTCCTTCACCAGACCACCCACTGCTGCTTAGAGACAGGCCCGTCCTCCCCTTTACCAGGCCACCCACTGCTGCTTAGAGACAGGCCCGTCCTCTCCTTTACCAGACCACCCACTGCTGCTTAGAGACAGGCCCGTCCTCTCCTTCACCAGACCACCCACTGCTGCTTAGAGACAGGCCCGTCCTCCCCTTTACCAGGCCACCCACTGCTGCTTAGAGACAGGCCCGTCCTCTCCTTTACCAGACCACCCACTGCTGCTTAGAGACAGGCCCGTCCTCTCTTTCACCAGGCCACCCACTGCTGCTTAGAGACAGGCCCGTCCTCTCCTTCACCAGGTCACCCACTGCTGCTTAGAGACAGGCCCGTCCTCTCCTTCACCAGGCCACCCACTGCTGCTTAGAGACAGGCCCGTCCTCTCCTTTACCAGACCACCTACTGCTGCTTAGAGACAGGCCCGTCCTCTCCTTCACCAGGTCACCCACTGCTGCTTAGAGACAGGCCCGTCCTCTCCTTCACCAGGCCACCCACTGCTGCTTAGAGACAGGCCCGTCCTCTCCTTCACCAGGCCACCCACTGCTGCTTAGGGACAGGCCCGTCCTCTCCTTCACCAGGCCACCCACTGCTGCTTAGAGACAGGCCCGTCCTCTCCTTCACCAGGCCACCCACTGCTGCTTAGAGACAGGCCCGTCCTCTCCTTCACCAGGCCACCCACTGCTGCTTAGAGACAGGCCCGTCCTCTCCTTTACCAGACCACCCACTGCTGCTTAGAGACAGGCCCGTCCTCCCCTTTACCAGACCACCCACTGCCGCTTAGAGACAGGCCCGTCCTCTCCTTTACCAGACCACCCACTGCTGCTTAGAGACAGGCCCGTTCTCTCCTTCACCAGACCACCCACTGCTGCTTAGAGACAGGCCCGTCCTCTCCTTCACCAGGCCACCCACTGCTGCTTAGAGACAGGCCCGTCCTCTCCTTCACCAGGCCACCCACTGCTGCTTAGAGACAGGCCCGTCCTCTCCTTTACCAGAAGACCCACTGCTGCTTAGAGACAGGCCCGTCCTCTCCTTCACCAGGCCACCCACTGCTGCTTAGAGACAGGCCCGTCCTCTCCTTCACCAGACCACCCACTGCTGCTTAGAGACAGGCCCGTCCTCTCCTTCACCAGGCCACCCACTGCTGCTTAGAGACAGGCCCGTCCTCTCCTTCACCAGGTCACCCACTGCTGCTTAGAGACAGGCCCGTTCTCTCCTTCACCAGACCACCCACTGCTGCTTAGAGACAGGCCCGTCCTTTCCTTTACCAGGCCACCCACTGCTGCTTAGAGACAGGCCCGTCCTCCCCTTTACCAGACCACCCACTGCTGCTTAGAGACAGGCCCGTCCTCTCCTTCACCAGACCACCCACTGCTGCTTAGAGACAGGCCCGTCCTCTCCTTCACCAGACCACCCACTGCTGCTTAGAGACAGGCCCGTCCTCTCCTTTACCAGGCCACCCACTGCTGCTTAGAGACAGGCCCGTTCTCTCCTTCACCAGACCACCCACTGCTGCTTAGAGACAGGCCCGTCCTTTCCTTTACCAGGCCACCCACTGCTGCTTAGAGACAGGCCCGTCCTCCCCTTTACCAGACCACCCACTGCTGCTTAGAGACAGGCCCGTCCTCCCCTTTACCAGACCACCAACTGCTGCTTAGAGACAGGCCCGTCCTCTCCTTTACCAGGCCACCCACGGCTGCTTAGAGACAGGCCCGTCCTCCCCTTTACCAGACCACCCACTGCTGCTTAGAGACAGGCCCGTCCTCTCCTTCACCAGGCCACCCACTGCTTCTTAGAGACAGGCCCGTTCTCTCCTTCACCAGGCCACCCACTGCTGCTTAGAGACAGGCCCGTCCTCTCCTTTACCAGGCCACCCACTGCTGCTTAGGGACAGGCCCGTCCTCTCCTTCACCAGGCCACCTACTGCTGCTTAGAGACAGGCCGGTCCTCTCCTTCACCAGGCCATCCATCGCTGCTTAGAGACAGGCCCGTCCTCTCCTTTACCAGACCACCTACTGCTGCTTAGAGACAGGCCCGTCCTCTCCTTTACCAGACCACCCACCGCTGCTTAGAGACAGGCCCGTCCTCTCCTTCACCAGGCCAACCACAGCTGCTTAGAGACAGGCCCGTCCTCTCCTTTACCAGACCACCCACTGCTGCTTAGAGACAGGCCCGTCCTCTCCTTCACCAGACCACCCACTGCTGCTTAGAGATAGGCCCGTCCTCTCCTTTACCAAGCCACCCACTGCTGCTTAGAGACAGGCCCGTCCTCTCCTTTACCAGACCACCCACTGCTGCTTAGAGATAGGCCCGTCCTCTCCTTCACCAGGCCACCCACTGCTGCTTAGAGACAGGCCCGTCCTCTCCTTTACCAGACCACCCACTGCTGCTTAGAGACAGGCCCGTCCTCTCCTTTACCCGACCACCCACTGCTGCTTAGAGACAGGCCCGTCCTCTCCTTCACCAGACCACCCACTGCTGCTTAGAGACAGGCCCGTCCTCTCCTTCACCAGACCACCCACTGCTGCTTAGAGACAGGCCCGTTCTCTCCTTTACCAGACCACCCACTGCTGCTTAGGGACAGGCCCGTCCTCTCCTTCACCAGACCACCCACTGCTGCTTAGAGACAGGCCCGTTCTCTCCTTTACCAGACCACCCACCGCTGCTTAGAGACAGGCCCGTTCTCTCCTTCACCAGACCACCCACTGCTGCTTAGAGACAGGCCCGTCCTCTCCTTTACCAGACCACCCACTGCTGCTTAGAGACAGGCCCGTCCTCTCCTTTACCAGACCACCCACTGCTGCTTAGAGACAGGCCCGTCCTCTCCTTTACCCGACCACCCACTGCTGCTTAGAGACAGGCCCGTCCTCTCCTTTACCAGACCACCCACTGCTGCTTAGAGACAGGCCCGTCCTCTCCTTTACCAGGCCACCCACTGCTTCTTAGAGACAGGCCCGTCCTCTCCTTTACCAGACCACCCACCGCTGCTTAGAGACAGGCCCGTCCTCTCCTTTACCAGACCACCCGCCGCTGCTTAGAGACAGGCCCGTCCTCTCCTTCACCAGGCCACCCACTGCTGCTTAGAGACAGGCCCGTCCTCTCCTTTACCAGACCACCCACCGCTGCTTAGAGACAGGCCCGTCCTCTCCTTTACCAGACCACCCACTGCTGCTTAGAGACAGGCCCGTCCTCTCCTTTACCAGACCACCCACTGCTGCTTAGAGACAGGCCCGTCCTCTCCTTTACCCGACCACCCACTGCTGCTTAGAGACAGGCCCGTCCTCTCCTTTACCAGACCACCCACTGCTGCTTAGAGACAGGCCCGTCCTCTCCTTTACCAGGCCACCCACTGCTTCTTAGAGACAGGCCCGTCCTCTCCTTTACCAGACCACCCACCGCTGCTTAGAGACAGGCCCGTCCTCTCCTTTACCAGACCACCCGCCGCTGCTTAGAGACAGGCCCGTCCTCTCCTTCACCAGGCCACCCACTGCTGCTTAGAGACAGGCCCGTCCTCTCCTTTACCAGACCACCCACCGCTGCTTAGAGACAGGCCCGTCCTCTCCTTTACCAGACCACCCACTGCTGCTTAGAGACAGGCCCGTCCTCTCCTTTACCAGACCACCCACTGCTGCTTAGAGACAGGCCCGTCCTCTCCTTTACCCGACCACCCACTGCTGCTTAGAGACAGGCCCGTCCTCTCCTTTACCAGACCACCCACTGCTGCTTAGAGACAGGCCCGTCCTCTCCTTTACCTGACCACCCACTGCTGCTTAGAGACAGGCCCGTCCTCTCCTTCACCAGACCACCCACTGCTGCTTAGAGACAGGCCCGTCCTCTCCTTTACCAGGCCACCCACTGCTGCTTAGAGACAGGCCCGTGCTCTCCTTCACCAGACCACCCACTGCTGCTTAGAGACAGGCCCGTCCTCTCCTTCACCAGACCACCAACTGCTGCTAAGAGACAGGCCCGTCCTCTCCTTTACCAGGCCACCCACTGCTGCTTAGGGACAGGCCCGTCCTCTCCTTTACCAGACCACCCACTGCTGCTTAGAGACAGGCCCGTCCTCTCCTTTACCAGACCACCCACTGCTGCTTAGAGACAGGCCCGTCCTCTCCTTTACCAGACCACCACTGCTGCTTAGAGACAGGCCCGTCCTCTCCTTCACCAGACCACCCACTGCTGCTTAGAGACAGGCCCGTCCTCTCCTTTACCCGACCACCCACTGCTGCTTAGAGACAGGCCCGTCCTCTCCTTCACCAGGCCACCCACTGCTGCTTAGAGACAGGCCCGTCCTCTCCTTTTGCCAGGCCACCCACTGCTGCTTAGAGACAGGCCCGTCCTCTCCTTTACCAGACCACCCACCGCTGCTTAGAGACAGGCCCGTCCTCTCCTTCACCAGGTCACCCACCGCTGCTTAGAGACAGGCCCGTCCTCTCCTTCACCAGGTCACCCACCGCTGCTTAGAGACAGGCCCGTCCTCTCCTTCACCAGGCCACCCACTGCTGCTTAGAGACAGGCCCGTCCTCTCCTTCACCAGACCACCCACTGCTGCTTAGAGACAGGCCCGTTCTCTCCTTCACCAGACCACCCACTGCTGCTTAGAGACAGGCCCGTCCTCTCCTTTACCAGACCACCCACTGCTGCTTAGAGACAGGCCCGTCCTCTCCTTTACCAGACCACCCACTGCTGCTTAGAGACAGGCCCGTTCTCTCCTTCACCAGACCACCCACTGCTGCTTAGAGACAGGCCCGTCCTCTCCTTCACCAGGCCACCCACTGCTGCTTAGGGACAGGCCCGTCCTCTCCTTTACCAGACCACCCACTGCTGCTTAGAGACAGGCCCGTCCTCTCCTTCACCAGGCCACCCACTGCTGCTTAGAGACAGGCTCGTCCTCTCCTTTACCAGACCACCCACTGCTGCTTAGAGACAGGCCCGTCCTCTCCTTCACCAGGCCACCCACTGCTGCTTAGAGACAGGCCCGTCCTCTCCTTCACCAGGTCACCCACTGCTGCTTAGAGACAGGCCCGTCGTCTCCTTCACCAAGCCACCCACTGCTGCTTAGAGATAGGCCCGTCCTCTCCTTCACCAGGCCACCCACTGCTGCTTAGAGACAGGCCCGTCCTCTCCTTCACCAGGTCACCCACTGCTGCTTAGAGACAGGCCCGTCCTCTCCTTCACCAGGCCACCCACTGCTGCTTAGAGACAGGCCCGTCCTCTCCTTTACCAGACCACCTACTGCTGCTTAGAGACAGGCCCGTCCTCTCCTTCACCAGGTCACCCACTGCTGCTTAGAGACAGGCCCGTCCTCTCCTTCACCAGGTCACCCACTGCTGCTTAGAGACAGGCCCGTCCTCTCCTTCACCAGGCCACCCACTGCTGCTTAGAGACAGGCTCGTCCTCTCCTTCACCAGGCCACCCACTGCTGCTTAGAGACAGGCCCGTCCTCTCCTTCACCAGGCCACCCACTGCTGCTTAGAGACAGGCCCGTCCTCTCCTTCACCAGGCCACCCACTGCTGCTTAGAGACAGGCCCGTCCTCTCCTTCACCAGGCCACCCACTGCTGCTTAGAGACAGGCCCGTCCTCTCCTTTACCAGACCACCCACTGCTGCTTAGAGACAGGCCCGTCCTCTCCTTCACCAGGCCACCCACTGCTGCTTAGAGACAGGCCCGTCCTCTCCTTCACCAGGCCACCCACTGCTGCTTAGAGACAGGCCCGTCCTCTCCTTTACCAGACCACCTACTGCTGCTTAGAGACAGGCCCGTCCTCTCCTTCACCAGGTCACCCACTGCTGCTTAGAGACAGGCCCGTCCTCTCCTTCACCAGGCCACCCACTGCTGCTTAGAGACAGGCCCGTCCTCTCCTTCACCAGGCCACCCACTGCTGCTTAGAGACAGGCCCGTCCTCTCCTTCACCAGGCCACCCACTGCTGCTTAGAGACAGGCCCGTCCTCTCCTTCACCAGGCCACCCACTGCTGCTTAGAGACAGGCCCGTCCTCTCCTTCACCAGGCCACCCACTGCTGCTTAGAGACAGGCCCGTCCTCTCCTTTACCAGACCACCCACTGCTGCTTAGCGACAGGCCCGTCCTCCCCTTTACCAGACCACCCACTGCTGCTTAGAGACAGGCCCGTCCTCTCCTTCACCAGGTCACCCACTGCTGCTTAGAGACAGGCCCGTCCTCTCCTTCACCAGGCCACCCACTGCTGCTTAGAGACAGGCCCGTCCTCTCCTTCACCAGGCCACCCACTGCTGCTAAGAGACAGGCCCGTCTTCTCCTTTACCAGACCACCCACTGCTGCTTAGAGACAGGCCCGTCCTCTCCTTCACCAGGCCACCCACTGCTGCTTAGAGACAGGCCCGTCCTCTCCTTCACCAGGCCACCCACTGCTGCTTAGAGACAGGCCCGTTCTCTCCTTCACCAGACCACCCACTGCTGCTTAGAGACAGGCCCGTCCTCTCCTTCACCAGGCCACCCACTGCTGCTTAGAGACAGGCCCGTCCTCTCCTTCACCAGACCACCCACTGCTGCTTAGGGACAGGCCCGTTCTCTCCTTCACCAGACCACCCACTGCTGCTTAGAGACAGGCCCGTTCTCTCCTTCACCAGACCACCCACTGCTGCTTAGAGACAGGCCCGTTCTCTCCTTCACCAGACCACCCACTGCTGCTTAGAGACAGGGCCGTCCTCTCCTTCACCAGGCCACCCACTGCTGCTTAGAGACAGGCCCGTCCTCTCCTTCACCAGGCCACCCACTGCTGCTTAGAGACAGGCCCGTCCTCTCCTTCACCAGGCCACCCACTGCTGCTTAGAGACAGGCCCGTCCTCTCCTTCACCAGGCCACCCACTGCTGCTTAGAGACAGGCCCGTCCTCTCCTTTACCAGACCACCCACTGCTGCTTAGAGACAGGCCCGTTCTCTCCTTCACCAGACCACCCACTGCTGCTTAGAGACAGGCCCGTTCTCTCCTTCACCAGACCACCCACTGCTGCTTAGAGACAGGCCCGTTCTCTCCTTCACCAGACCACCCACTGCTGCTTAGAGACAGGCCCGTCCTCTCCTTTACCAGACCACCCACTGCTGCTTAGAGACAGGCCCGTCCTCTCCTTCACCAGACCACCCACTGCTGCTTAGAGACAGGCCCGTCCTCTCCTTCACCAGGCCACCCACTGCTGCTTAGAGACAGGCCCGTTCTCTCCTTCACCAGACCACCCACTGCTGCTTAGAGACAGGCCCGTTCTCTCCTTCACCAGACCACCCACTGCTGCTTAAAGACAGGCCCGTCCTCTCCTTCACCAGACCACCCACTGCTGCTTAGAGACAGGCCCGTTCTCTCCTTCACCAGGCCACCCACTGCTGCTTAGAGACAGGCCCGTCCTCTCCTTCACCAGGCCACCCACTGCTGCTTAGAGACAGGCCCGTCCTCTCCTTCACCAGGCCACCCACTGCTGCTTAGAGACAGGCCCGTTCTCTCCTTCACCAGGCCACCCACTGCTGCTTAGAGACAGGCCCGTCCTCTCCTTCACCAGGCCACCCACTGCTGCTTAGAGACAGGCCCGTCCTCTCCTTCACCAGGCCACCCACTGCTGCTTAGAGACAGGCCCGTCCTCTCCTTTACCAGACCACCCACTGCTGCTTAGAGACAGGCCCGTCCTCTCCTTCACCAGGCCACCCACTGCTGCTTAGAGACAGGCCCGTTCTCTCCTTCACCAGGCCACCCACTGCTGCTTAGAGACAGGCCCGTCCTCTCCTTCACCAGACCACCCACTGCTGCTTAGAGACAGGCCCGTCCTCTCCTTCACCAGACCACCCACTGCTGCTTAGAGACAGGCCCGTTCTCTCCTTCACCAGACCACCCACCGCTGCTTAGAGACAGGCCCGTCCTCTCCTTCACCAGGCCAACCACAGCTGCTTAGAGACAGGCCCGTTCTCTCCTTTACCAGACCACCCACTGCTTCTTAGAGACAGGCCCGTCCTCTCCTTCACCAGACCACCCACTGCTGCTTAGAGACAGGCCCGTTCTCTCCTTCACCAGACCACCCACCGCTGCTTAGAGACAGGCCCGTCCTCTCCTTCACCAGGCCAACCACAGCTGCTTAGAGATAGGCCCGTCCTCTCCTTTACCAGACCACCCACTGCTGCTTAGAGACAGGCCCGTCCTCTCCTTTACCAGGCCACCCACTGCTGCTTAGAGACAGGCCCGTCCTCTCCTTTACCAGACCACCCACTGCTGCTTAGAGATAGGCCCGTCCTCTCCTTCACCAGACCACCCACCGCTGCTTAGAGACAGGCCCGTTCTCTCCTTTACCAGACCACCCACTGCTGCTTAGAGACAGGCCCGTCCTCTCCTTCACCAGACCACCCACTGCTGCTTAGAGACAGGCCCGTCCTCTCCTTCACCAGGCCACCCACTGCTGCTTAGAGACAGGCCCGTCCTCTCCTTCACCAGGTCACCCACTGCTGCTTAGAGACAGGCCCGTCCTCTCCTTCACCAGGCCACCCACTGCTGCTTAGAGACAGGCCCGTCCTCTCCTTCACCAGGCCACCCACTGCTGCTTAGAGACAGGCCCGTCCTCTCCTTCACCAGGCCACCCACTGCTGCTTAGAGACAGGCCCGTCCTCTCCTTCACCAGGCCACCCACTGCTGCTTAGAGACAGGCCCGTTCTCTCCTTCACCAGACCACCCACTGCTGCTTAGAGACAGGCCCGTCCTCTCCTTCACCAGACCACCCACTGCTGCTTAGAGACAGGCCCGTCCTCTCCTTCACCAGGCCACCCACTGCTGCTTAGAGACAGGCCCGTCCTCTCCTTCACCAGACCACCCACTGCTGCTTAGAGACAGGCCCGTCCTCTCCTTCACCAGACCACCCACTGCTGCTTAGAGACAGGCCCGTCCTCTCCTTCACCAGACCACCCACTGCTGCTTAGAGACAGGCCCGTCCTCTCCTTCACCAGGCCACCCACTGCTGCTTAGAGACGGGCCCGTCCTCTCCTTTACCAGACCACCCACCGCTGCTTAGAGACAGGCCCGTCCTCTCCTTCACCAGGCCACCCACTGCTGCTTAGAGACAGGCCCGTCCTCTCCTTCACCAGACCACCCACTGCTACTTAGGGACAGGCCCGTTCTCTCCTTCACCAGACCACCCACTGCTGCTTAGAGACAGGCCCGTCCTCTCCTTCACCAGACCACCCACTGCTGCTTAGGGACAGGCCCGTTCTCTCCTTCACCAGACCACCCACTGCTGCTTAGAGACAGGCCCGTTCTCTCCTTCACCAGACCACCCACTGCTGCTTAGAGACAGGCCCGTTCTCTCCTTCACCAGACCACCCACTGCTGCTTAGAGACAGGCCCGTTCTCTCCTTCACCAGACCACCCACTGCTGCTTAGAGACAGGCCCGTCCTCTCCTTCACCAGGCCACCCACTGCTGCTTAGAGACAGGCCCGTCCTCTCCTTCACCAGGCCACCCACTGCTGCTTAGAGACAGGCCCGTCCTCTCCTTTACCAGACCACCCACTGCTGCTTAGAGACAGGCCCGTCCTCTCCTTCACCAGGCCACCCACTGCTGCTTAGAGACAGGCCCGTCCGCTCCTTCACCAGACCACCCACTGCTGCTTAGAGACAGGCCCGTCCTCTCCTTCACCAGACCACCCACTGCTGCTTAGAGACAGGCCCGTCCTCTCCTTTACCAGGCCACCCACTGCTGCTTAGAGACAGGCCCGTTCTCTCCTTCACCAGACCACCCACTGCTGCTTAGAGACAGGCCCGTCCTTTCCTTTACCAGGCCACCCACTGCTGCTTAGAGACAGGCCCGTCCTCCCCTTTACCAGACCACCCATTGCTGCTTAGAGACAGGCCCGTCCTCCCCTTTACCAGACCACCCACTGCTGCTTAGAGACAGGCCCGTCCTCTCCTTTACCAGGCCACCCACTGCTGCTTAGAGACAGGCCCGTCCTCCCCTTTACCAGACCACCCACTGCTGCTTAGAGACAGGCCGGGTAACCGCCACTATACTTTCATTCAATTATTGGACATACTTCAGATATTCACGTTTAAATCGTTTTCCATATCAATCGTTATCATAATAAGTTGGTCGAAATAATACACATTCTACGGCAAGGTGTGCCCCAAGACATCGCAATGACGCTGCATTCTACGGCGAGGTATGGCCCATGACGTCACTATGACGCTGCATTTTACGGCAAGGCGTCACTTATGACGTCACTACAGCGTTAGATCCTACGTCGAGGTATGGCTCATGACGTCACTATAACGTCACATACGGCAAGGTGTCGCTTATGACGTCACAATAACGTTAGATCCTACGGCAGAGTATGGCTCATGAGGTCACTATGGCGTCAGATCGGATAGTCCTCAAGACCGCTGGCATCTACAGAGACTAGCCGCCCCCGCGAGCGGAGCGTTCGTATTAATAAACGAAAGAAATAACAGTATGACAGTATTTTGTTATATACGTTAAATAGTAGCGGGCAGAAAGTAGAAAAGTAGACATTGGGCAGAAATAATATAGATAATTATATTGACATAAATTGAGACCGGGAGCTACTGAATAACGGGACATAAATGTTAAAGATATTTAAACACTTTCTGTGCAATTATTGTGCATCCAGTACAGAATACTCAAATTGCGGCTAAAGCACGCTAAGAAACGAATATCAGTCCAGTAAAACTAAGGCCCAAGCTCATAGATTGATTCAGTAAAAAAAAAAGGGTTGATTGAGTAAAAAAAGGGGCTGTTTCCCGTCCGTTGTTCGTCATTTAACGTAGTACTACTACCTTCAGTGGATAAAATCTGCCTGACGTCCTGGTTGGATCTATAGAATTGACGTGTAGTCCGCTTAACTATCCTGTAAAATTGGATACTGCTGTGACTGTGAGCGTGTTATCAGTGGTTATAGGCATGGTTCCCAGGGCAGAGTTCCCCGTGCAGAGTTTGTTCTCTTGCTACTGATGGGAAGTTGTGGGCGCGAGACAGTACGGGATTTGTTTGCTTTGATGACGGTTCGGGCGATAATGCGTTGGGAAAAATATTACTGTTGGCACCAAGCCAGGTAGCCCGCCGCACCCGAAAGCGATATTATGCGCGGGATAAGGTGATAATCACCCAGTGGTTGTGTTGACACTTGCGATAGCTTTGACACATCTAAGAGCGACGGTTGAATATATAGGTTCAAGGCAGCTGCTGAGGCCAATGCGTTCTTTCTTGCATGCCGCAGCATAGTGGGACAGACAGCTTCATTTTATTAGTATAGAAGTTCGGTAGCTCAGCCATGGGCGGGATTTAGCTTCCGGGTGGGTGGGGGGGGGGGGGGGGGGGCTTGTTTTAGCCAGGTTGCTAGATCTTCTATGTGAGATTCCGTTGTTTTCACTTGCACTAGTCGCTTGAAAATGATGTTACCCTGATTTATGTGATTGAATGTCAAGTGCGACGAATTACATGTTGGCGGTTCTTTGAAGGAGGTCTTCCTCCTCACCGTTATCGTTTTCTGCACATTAGTAAAGTTCTACGATCTTGGCCTATTTAGATTCAGACGCCACATCCAGCCTCCTATGGACCATTATGGCTGCACATCTGCTGTGTGAAGAATCCGTCAAACAGTGATATCCGTGACCTTCCCAATGTCAAATGTTAATTACAGTCTTATTCTACAGATATTTAAACAACGTACTAGGCTTGTTCTGCTTGCTGAGCCCCCGTAGACTGGTACAGCACGTCACCATTCGTCATTCAAACGATGACTGAGATGGGAATAACATGATAATCAAACCATACCGACACCCTGGTGTATTCCGTAATTTGGTACTTGCAATACTTTTCCACGCCAGTATTATCTGTTTTCAGAATCTGTTTCTGAGATTTCTCGAAATATGGAAACCGTTCTTGCGTATGTAATTTCCACAAAAGTGACGTATACATTTGACATATTTGATCCTACTGAAGTCTCAGGTGGAACGTTTGTGGCGTCATAGATAGTTGTTAACAATAGGCACAAGGCCCTCGTGTTGACTGTATGATGGTACACTCAGACAGTGATGTACAATATTAGTCTAGCCACACTTGGCAAGTGTAGCCACATATCCAAGTTGGGAGCGGACCGCGTTTAATTTGTTGAACTAGGACAACATATACATTATCTTTCTCGGTTCATGAAACAATTTGTGACACTGTGTTTTGCATAGCAGGATTTGGATATATCTCCTGCTCAGTTGTTTGTGGCTGACAA
This sequence comes from Arenicola marina, assembly GCA_964019135.1. NCBI lineage: Eukaryota > Metazoa > Annelida > Polychaeta > Arenicolidae > Arenicola > Arenicola marina. Next base: position 58,176,644 of record OZ025249.1, on the reverse strand, counting down.
TGAGATATCCGGTGTTGTGGCATTAATATGACAATCTCTGCCCCAGAGGCAGTGGTCTAGGCTAAAGCCACAGTGCGGTTTCACTGCAAAGTTAAGTGCCAAGTGTAATCAAGGAATCCATACATCGGCTTTGTTCTATCCTTTTCAGGAAATATGACACTTGGTGCATACTTGATCTTACTGTGCTCAACGAGAAAACCGTCTCGTTTCCGATGAGACTCCGCAATGTATTTTGAAGGTGACCGTGTTTGTTTTCGTGCCAAAGCTATCTCTTCCATTAACAAAATAGCCCCCCCTCCCTCCCTCCCCGCTCGTCTGCTTTCTTGATTATAAAGATACAGAGCCTATCCCATGCACTCGGGTATGCATCCCCCAATCAATCCAAAGTATGTCCCACTGCGTGTCCCCTGCCTCAACCCCCCTCCGCGGCCAATGTCCTCTGTCACCCATTGCAAGCTATATAACAAAACCTACTGGATAAGTATTAATCCATGAACTGGAAATTCAACGAAATTTGTTTTCTCCTCGTTAATCTGTATTAACGAGACCACGAGATTGGCAAAACGGTCATGATCTCATTATTCAGATAGCCCTTACAATTTGAGAAGTCCTTCCGTGACATTCCTACTAAATCATGTGCATATTTGATAACGTCGAATTAAGAGTTCTAGTGCTCAGGATTGCAACACTCTTCCCCTTTTCCATATAGACATCGAGCGTCCCGCTTATTGGTAAAGGTCCTGTCAGAGACGGTGTGGACGGCTTTGTTCCGCAGTCAGGGGTCACAAGATTGTCTGAGGACGGCGACATTGCTGGTCCGCGAGGGCCGATGCCCCCCCCCACCCCACCCCCCACCACCCACCAGCCACTGTAGTGTAGGTGCAGCAGATCTTCCGGTTGACAGCGTGGCGCTGGTTGGGATGGTTGGGATGTGTCTGTGTACAGGGAGGGCCAATGATCGATGGTCGACCTATAACCCGTCGTCCCATCCTCCGACCTTCTCCATCAGAATCCTTTCGATACCATCTGGCCGCGGCAGTGGTTCCTGGCGAATGGCTGGCTTATATCTATCAATTCCAGTCTCGTGGAGCCTCATACTGTTGCCGGAATATTGCGAATTCCAGGAGACCAAAGGAAGAATACCGTATGTCAGACCGGAGTTCTTAGATGATGGACGGCATGTAGGCGATGTTGGCCTGGGCGGGGTTACAGTGATGGACGACATGTAGGCGATGTTGGCCTGCGCGGGGTTACTGTGATGGGCGGCATGTAGGCGATGTTGGCCTGGGCGGGGTTACTGTGATGGGCGGCATGTAGGCGATGTTGGCCTGGGCGGGGTTACAGTGATGGACGGCATGTAGGCGATGTTGGCCTGGGCGGGGTTACTGTGATGGGCGGCATGTAGGCGATGTTGGCCTGGGCGGGGTTACTGTGATGGACGGCATGTAGGCGATGTTGGCCTGGGCGGGGTTACTGTGATGGACGGCATGTAGGCGATGTTGGCCTGGGCGGGGTTACTGTGATGGGCGGCATGTAGGCGATGTTGGCCTGGGCGGGGTTACTGTGATGGGCGGCATGTAGGCGATGTTGGCCTGGGCGGGGTTACTGTGATGGGCGGCATGTAGGCGATGTTGGCCTGGGCGGGGTTACAGTGATGGACGGCATGTAGGCGATGTTGGCCTGGGCGGGGTTACTGTGATGGGCGGCATGTAGGCGATGTTGGCCTGGGCGGGGTTACTGTGATGGACGGCATGTAGGCGATGTTGGCCTGGGCGGGGTTACAGTGATGGACGGCATGTAGGCGATGTTGGCCTGGACGGGCTTACAGTGATGGACAGGGTGTAGGCGATGTTGGCCTGGGCGGGGTTACTGTGATGGGCGGCATGTAGGCGATGTTGGCCTGCGCGGGGTTACAGTGATGGACGGCATGTAGGCGATGTTGGCCTGGGCGGGCTTACAGTGATGGACAGGGTGTAGGCGATGTTGGCCTGGGCGGGGTTACTGTGATGGGCGCCATGTAGGCGATGTTGGCCTGCGCGGGGTTACAGTGATGGACGGGATGTAGGTGATGTTGGCCTGGGCGGGGTTACAGTGATGGACGACATGTAGGCGATGTTGGCGTGGGCGGGGTTACAGTGATGGACGGCATGTAGGCGATTTTGGTCTGGGCGGGGTTACAGTGATGGACGACATGTGGGCGATGTTGGCCTTTGGGCGGGGTTACAGTGATGGACGGCATGTAGGCGAAGTTGGCCTGGGCGGGGTTACAGTGATGGACGGGATGCAGGCGATGTTGGCCTGGGCGGGGTTACAGTGATGGAAGGCATGTAGGCAATGTTGGCCTGGGCGGGGTTACAGTGATGGACGGAATGTAGGCGATGTTGGACTGGGCGGGGTTACAGTGATGGACGGCATGTAGGCGATGTTGGCCTGGGCGGGGTTACAGTGATGGACGACATGTAGGCGATGTTGGCCTGGGCGGGGTTACAGTGATGGGCGGCATGTAGGCGATGTTGGCCTGGGCGGGGTTACGGTGATGGACGGCATGTAGGCGATGTTGGCCTGGGCGGGGTTACAGTGATGGACGACATGTAGGCGATGTTGGCCTGGGCGGGGTTACAGTGATGGACGGCATGTAGGCGATGTTGGCCTGGGCGGGGTGACAGTGATGGACGGCATGTAGGCGATGTTGGCCTGGGCGGGGTGACAGTGATGGACGGCATGTAGGCGATGTTGGCCTAGGCGGGGTGACAGTGATGGACGGCATGTAGGCGATGTTGGCCTGGGTGGGGTGACAGTGATGGACGGCATGTAGGCGATGTTGGCCTGGGCGGGGTGTTCAGTCTCCTTCCCCAGTTTGAAACAACCCTTTCATAGCGGCGATCACCCATGACTCGGCGTGAATGTTCAGTGCTTGGATACACTGTACGAAGGTTCTCCTCCACAGCCCCCTGCTGCCTGGCCCGCTCACTCAGATTGGGTCTGTAAACGGCTACATTCACTGTACGGACGGACTTCCGTACAGTGACGTCACAAATCTCCCGTCAGCCTCCGCGGCATCTCACTAACAAAGATGACGAGAGTAACTGGTGGACATAACCATTCCGCTGCCAAACTGTACGGTGCATGGCGTAAGAACACACTAATGCGTCACTACACAACACGATAAAGGTAAAACAGGACCGTTTCGATGTTTTCGTATCAATTTTTGATCATGACAAGACAAAGTTTCTTCATTCTTCGTAACTTTACGATCGGCTTCATCGGTGGTTTACTGGTGCAGGTACCAACTCAGCAAAAATAGGTCGCAAACCCGCTGAGCCTAAGGGACGGACCCTTTGATCCCAAGGGCGGGAGAGTGCGATGGTTTTGTTTCACTTTTAACTTAGAAAATTTGGAAGTCGATCTATTTTTGCATGCAAAGGGTTGTAATGTAAATAATCAATTTAGATGTTTAAAATCTAGCCACAGCTAGGCAGCGTAAAGCGATGGAGAGAGGGGAAAGGGGGTAGCCCTGTTGCATGACCCCCCTGGCTATTCCGCTGTGGACTGCGCCGGAGCGTCTCCCTATCGTGCGAGGTCAGAGAGGCATGTTTCAGGACTAGGGTGAGGGAGGAGTGGGGGCGGAGTGCGAGTATGAGGGCCGTGTACCCACCCCCCAACAGGCCACCACGCTGGACTGGAAAGTAAACATTCTTGATTTTTGCGAAATTTGAGCCAAAACTTTGTGAACGACGGCCATGATGCATTGCACTCAACTAAAGCACAGCCAATGAGAATATTCGAAAGAGGCAGAGCGCGTTGACCCTGTTGACCAACCCCTGCCAAGCTTTCAATAGCGGTTTACAGCCTCACATGGAGCGAGCGGAGGTGGGGCTGTGGCAGAGCCACATGGAGCGAGCGGAGATGGGGCTGTGGCAGAGCCACATGGAGCGAGCGGAGGTGGGGCTGTGGCAGAGCCACATGGAGCGAGCGGAGGTGGGGCTGTGGCAGAGCCACATGGAGCGAGCGGAGGTGGGGCTGTGGCAGAGCCACATGGAGCGAGCGGAGGTGGGGCTGTGGCAGAGCCACATGGAGCGAGCGGAGGTGGGGCTGTGGCAGAGCCACATGGAGCGAGCGGAGGTGGGGCTGTGGCAGAGCCACATGGAGCGAGCGGAGGTGGGGCTGTGGCAGAGCCACATGGAGCGAGCGGAGGTGGGGCTGTGGCAGAGCCACATGGAGCGAGCGGAGGTGGGGCTGTGGCAGAGCCACATGGAGCGAGCGGAGGTGGGGCTGTGGCAGAGCCACATGGAGCGAGCGGAGGTGGGGCTGTGGCAGAGCCACATGGAGCGAGCGGAGGTGGGGCTGTGGCAGAGCCACATGGAGCGAGCGGAGGTGGGGCTGTGGCAGAGCCACATGGAGCGAGCGGAGGTGGGGCTGTGGCAGAGCCACATGGAGCGAGCGGAGGTGGGGCTGTGGCAGAGCCACATGGAGCGAGCGGAGGTGGGGCTGTGGCAGAGCCACATGGAGCGAGCGGAGGTGGGGCTGTGGCAGAGCCACATGGAGCGAGCGGAGGTGGGGCTGTGGCAGAGCCACATGGAGCGAGCGGAGGTGGGGCTGTGGCAGAGCCACATGGAGCGAGCGGAGGTGGGGCTGTGGCAGAGCCACATGGAGCGAGCGGAGGTGGGGCTGTGGCAGAGCCACATGGAGCGAGCGGAGGTGGGGCTGTGGCAGAGCCACATGGAGCGAGCGGAGGTGGGGCTGTGGCAGAGCCACATGGAGCGAGCGGAGGTGGGGCTGTGGCAGAGCCACATGGAGCGAGCGGAGGTGGGGCTGTGGCAGCGCCACATGGAGCGAGCGGAGGTGGGGCTGTGGCAGCGCCACATGGAGCGAGCGGAGGTGGGGCTGTGGCAGAGCCACATGGAGCGAGCGGAGGTGGGGCTGTGGCAGAGCCACATGGAGCGAGCGGAGGTGGGGCTGTGGCAGAGCCACATGGAGCGAGCGGAGGTGGGGCTGTGGCAGAGCCACATGGAGCGAGCGGAGGTGGGGCTGTGGCAGAGCCACATGGAGCGAGCGGAGGTGGGGCTGTGGCAGAGCCACATGGAGCGAGCGGAGGTGGGGCTGTGGCAGAGCCCAGCACGAAGGTTCCTCTTCCATCCCTTCCTCTTAGCCTCAAGCAAATACATTGAATGTCGAGTCATTGTGTGTTGTCTCCCACTATTCTATCCCGTCAATCCGCTCGTTCTCCGCACCTTACCACCATGGCCTGTAATCTCTATCTGCTGTGAGCTCCTTCAGACCTGCCTCCATACTGCATCCAAGCTGCAAGCTCAAAAACAGATCAGCTTAGATTCTACAATTTTCTAGTTTTCTTTCATGTCTTGCATGGTATGTTTGTATAAACGTACTTGTCTCATTCGCAAGTCACAGAAACTTTGTTCTTACCAATTTCCAATCTTTCCCAAATTTTGTTGCATTATGTCTTTATCGTGTAAACAGGATATAGATGTGGAATGTCCAACATCCGGGTGATCGTTGTTTCTGACCGGATGACCAGGTCATGTCAGTAACACGTGCTTTGGATCGACACCGAACAAACATTGAACAGTACAGTATAATGTATAGCCAGAATGAAAAAAAGTCGTAGTCGATGGAACAATGCACCCATATGTATCTGATGTGTATGACAGGCTCCTACACTATTCTCGCTGGCTTGCGACGGCCCTGCTGTTCTAAACCAGGTGGTAATACTCAGTGAACAACGCGCTTGCAACAGATCATACCTGGGTAAAAACTAGAGATCTGCGCGGGCGCGACTTATCTGCCCGCGCCCGCCCCGCGCCCGCACCAACTTGCCCGCACCCGCCCCGCGCCCGCACCAACTTGCCCGCACCCGCCCCGCGCCCGCGTCTCAAGCCCCTTTGCTGCCCGCGCCCGCCCCGCGCCCGCGACGAATTGCCCGCGGGCGCCCGCGCCTGCACATAGCTGCCCGCGCCCGCCCCGCGCCCGCGTCTCAAGTCCCTTTGCTGCCCGCGCCCGCCCCGCGCCCACAATAACCTACCCGTGCCCGCCCCGCGTCCGCAACGACTACCCCGCGGGCGCCCGCGCCCGCACAGAGCTGCCCGCCCCGCGCCCGCGCTCTCACAGAGTTGCCCGCAGCCCGCCCGGACATGGTAAATAAAAGGGGACGAAGATATGTTGAACACTCCACTGAGGCCGTTATCTTTAATAACTCCTTCATTACTAACTCCCCCCAGTTACCCCGTTATCGCTGCCTCTCTTTTTTGCTTCTCTCTTTGTGTAGAGAAGTACAGGAAGATGCTTGCACTAACTAAGGTATTATGTACGCCGGAAATTTGTTACGGGTCGATGGTTGGTCTTGAATCTACTGCGTCTCTTTACGTCTACAAAAATAAGTGCATGCAAATAATGTTTAAGTTTCAAACGCTGCGGGCGCAATGCGGACAGTGCCCGCAAAGGCCTGCCCGCGCCCGCGTGCGCCCGCCCTGCGCCCGCGGGCTCGGGTACCCGCAGCCCGCGGGCATGCCCGCCCCGCGCAGATCTATAGTAAAAACACAGTTTGTTTCGACAGTAAATAACTTGACGACTTAAGTCTCCGTTGTCTTCTGCGCGTTTCCTCTTTTTGTTCTTCTCGTCGCTCGATGGAACTGGGGGGAAATCCCTCTCTACTCGTCACGTGGGGCTGACCAGGATTCAAAGCCTGCAACTGCCTAACACGCCACTTCTTTTCTTCATAAATACGGGCCCACGTCATAACGCCCTCTGCGTCCCAATGCGGAGTGTCTTTTAATGTTGACGGTGTCCCAATGACGGTGTCGCGGCCTCTACCCTCACGCCGGTGTCCGTGCCAATGTGACGAATATCCCACCTCACTATGTGTGGAATTTGTCTTTATTTGTATCTTTATATTTGGTGAGAAGTTCATTTTCGAAGTTATTATGCGCAATCAAAGAATAGCGTCTCACTTGGTTTTCTGGGTGATCCGTCAGGGTATGCGAATTATAGGATCTCATCTATATTGATATCTTGCAAAACGTACCCGCCACGGAATTCTATGCAGGCATTTACTGCCTTTGCCGGTATTTTTGTTCTCATGTACCGTCCTCCATTTTAAGCTGGGCTTCCCCGCTGATAGCCTATCCCATTGCCTGTCCTATCCGTTGTAACGGCGCGATACAGACATGTTTACCCGGCCGCTGGGCTCCGCCGGCTTTCCATTCACTCTCCATTCCCTGGCAGAACTCCTCATTGAAACTCATTTTGTGGACGGTACCCGTGGGATCCCCTGGAGCATGGGCAGGGGGGAGGGTGACTAGGGGTAAAAGGAGGGAGGGGAGGCGATAAATGCCCGCTGCAGAACCAAACCAAGGCAGCGAGGGGTGGGAGGGCGCGGGGGGGGGGGGGGGTTAGAGCGTTTTATTGACCACAGAAGAAGGCATCCCCTAAACCCAGATCCCGCCCCGGCGGACTCCCGGTGGACTATGGCAATGGTTGTGGAGGGTTAAGTAACTTAGGGAGTCTTACGGTGTCGAGAATGTTGGAGCGACCGGGTACGTAAAGCGGCCCTCCCGACCGGGTACATAGAGCGGCCCTCCCGACCGGGTACATAGAGCGGCCCTCCCGACCGGGTACGTAGAGCGGCCCTCCCGACCGGGTACGTAGAGCGGCCCTCCCGACCGGGTACATAGAGCGGCCCTCCCGACCGGGTACGTAGAGCGGCCCTCCCGACCGGGTACGTAGAGCGGCCCTCCCGACCGGGTACGTAGAGCGGCCCTCCCGACCGGGTACATAGAGCGGCCCTCCCGACCGGGTACATAGAGCGGCCCTCCCGACCGGGTACGTAGAGCGGCCCTCCCGACCGGGTGCATAAAGCGGCCCTCCCGACCGGGTACGTGGAGCGGCTCTCCCGACCGGGTACGTAGAGCGGCCCTCCCGACCGGGTACGTAGAGCGGCCCTCCCGACCGGGTACGTAGAGCGGCCCTCCCGACCGGGTACGTGGAGCGGCCCTCCCGACCGGGTACGTGGAGCGGCCCTCCCGACCGGGTACGTAGAGCGGCCCTCCCGACCGGGTACGTAGAGCGGCCCTCCCGACCGGGTACGTAGAGCGGCCCTCCCGACCGGGTACGTAGAGCGGCCCTCCCGACCGGGTACGTAGAGCGGCCCTCCCGACCGGGTACGTAGAGCGGCCCTCCCGACCGGGTACATAGAGCGGCCCTCCCGACCGGTACGTGGAGCGGCCCTCCCGACCGGGTACGTAGAGCGGCCCTCCCGACCGGGTACATAGAGCAGCCCTCCCGACCGGGTACGTAGAGCGGCCCTCCCGACCGGGTACGTAGAGCGGCCCTCCCGACCGGGTACATAGAGCGGCCCTCCCGACCGGGTACGTGGAGCGGCCCTCCCGACCGGGTACATAGAGCGGCCCTCCCGACCGGGTGCATAAAGCGGCCCTCCCGACCGGGTACGTAGAGCGGCCCTCCCGACCGGGTACGTGGAGCGGCTCTCCCGACCGGGTACGTAGAGCGGCCCTCCCGACCGGGTACATAGAGCGGCCCTCCCGACCGGGTACATAGAGCGGCCCTCCCGACCGGGTACGTAGAGCGGCCCTCCCGACCGGGTACGTAGAGCGGCCCTCCCGACCGGGTGCGTAGAGCGGCCCTCCCGACCGGGTACGTAGAGCGGCCCTCCCGACCGGGTACGTAGAGCGGCCCTCCCGACCGGGTACATAGAGCGGCCCTCCCGACCGGGTACGTAGAGCGGCCCTCCCGACCGGGTACATAGAGCGGCCCTCCCGACCGGGTGCATAAAGCGGCCCTCCCGACCGGGTACGTAGAGCGGCCCTCCCGACCGGGTACGTGGAGCGGCTCTCCCGACCGGGTACGTAGAGCGGCCCTCCCGACCGGGTACATAGAGCGGCCCTCCCGACCGGGTACATAAAGCGGCCCTCCCGACCGGGTACGTGGAGCGGCCCTCCCGACCGGGTACGTGGAGCGGCCCTCCCGACCGGGTACGTAGAGCGGCCCTCCCGACCGGGTACGTAGAGCGGCCCTCCCGACCGGGTACGTAGAGCGGCCCTCCCGACCGGGTACGTAGAGCGGCCCTCCCGACCGGGTACGTAGAGCGGCCCTCCCGACCGGGTACGTAGAGCGGCCCTCCCGACCGGGTACATAGAGCGGCCCTCCCGACCGGGTGCATAAAGCGGCCCTCCCGACCGGGTACGTAGAGCGGCCCTCCCGACCGGGTACGTGGAGCGGCTCTCCCGACCGGGTACGTAGAGCGGCCCTCCCGACCGGGTACATAGAGCGGCCCTCCCGACCGGGTACATAAAGCGGCCCTCCCGACCGGGTACATAGAGCGGCCCTCCCGACCGGGTACGTAAAGCGGCCCTCCCGGACTAGAGCGGCCCTCCCGACCGGGTACGTAGAGCGGCCCTCCCGACCGGGTACGTAGAGCGGCCCTCCCGACCGGGTACGTAGAGCGGCCCTCCCGACCGGGTACGTGGAGCGGCCCTCCCGACCGGGTACGTAAAGCGGCCCTCCCGACCGGGTACGTAGAGCGGCCCTCCCGACCGGGTACGTAAAGCGGCCCTCCCGACCGGGTACGTAGAGCGGCCCTCCCGACCGGGTACGTAGAGCGGCCCTCCCGACCGGGTACGTAGAGCGGCCCTCCCGACCGGGTACGTAGAGCGGCCCTCCCGGACTAGAGCGGCCCTCCCGACCGGGTACGTAGAGCGGCCCTCCCGACCGGGTGCGTAAAGCGGCCCTCCCGACCGGGTACGTAGAGCGGCCCTCCCGACCGGGTACGTAGAGCGGCCCTCCCGACCGGGTACGTAGAGCGGCCCTCCCGACCGGGTACGTAAAGCGGCCCTCCCGACCGGGTACGTAGAGCGGCCCTCCCGACCGGGTGCGTAAAGCGGCCCTCCCGACCGGGTGCGTAGAGCGGCCCTCCCGACCGGGTACGTAGAGCGGCCCTCCCGACCGGGTACGTAAAGCGGCCCTCCCGACCGGGTACGTAGAGCGGCCCTCCCGACCGGGTACGTAGAGCGGCCCTCCCGACCGGGTACGTAGAGCGGCCCTCCCGACCGGGTACGTAGAGCGGCCCTCCCGACCGGGTACATAGAGCGGCCCTCCCGACCGGGTACGTAGAGCGGCCCTCCCGGACTAGAGCGGCCCTCCCGACCGGGTGCGTAGAGCGGCCCCCCCGACCGGGTGCGTAGAGCGGCCCTCCCGACCGGGTACGTAAAGCGGCCCTCCCGACCGGGTACGTAGAGCGGCCCTCCCGACCGGGTACGTAGAGCGGCCCTCCCGACCGGGTACGTAGAGCGGCCCTCCCGACCGGGTACGTAAAGCGGCCCTCCCGACCGGGTACGTAGAGCGGCCCTCCCGACCGGGTACGTAGAGCGGCCCTCCCGACCGGGTACGTAGAGCGGCCCTCCCGACCGGGTACGTAAAGCGGCCCTCCCGACCGGGTACGTAGAGCGGCCCTCCCGACCGGGTACGTAGAGCGGCCCTCCCGACCGGGTACATAGAGCGGCCCTCCCGACCGGGTACGTAGAGCGGCCCTCCCGGACTAGAGCGGCCCTCCCGACCGGGTGCGTAGAGCGGCCCTCCCGACCGGGTGCGTAGAGCGGCCCTCCCGACCGGGTACGTAAAGCGGCCCTCCCGACCGGGTACGTAGAGCGGCCCTCCCGACCGGGTACGTAGAGCGGCCCTCCCGGACTAGAGCGGCCCTCCCGACCGGGTGCGTAGAGCGGCCCTCCCGACCGGGTGCGTAGAGCGGCCCTCCCGACCGGGTACGTAAAGCGGCCCTCCCGACCGGGTACGTAGAGCGGCCCTCCCGACCGGGTACGTAGAGCGGCCCTCCCGGACTAGAGCGGCCCTCCCGACCGGGTGCGTAGAGCGGCCCTCCCGACCGGGTGCGTAGAGCGGCCCTCCCGACCGGGTACGTAGAGCGGCCCTCCCGACCGGGTGCGTAGAGCGGCCCTCCCGACCGGTTACGTAAAGCGGCCCTCCCGACCGGGTACGTGGAGCGGCCCTCCCGACCGGGTACGTAGAGCGGCCCTCCCGACCGGGTACATAGAGCGGCCCTCTCGACTGGGTATCTAAAGCGGCCCTCCCGACCGGGTGCGTAGAGCGGCCCTCCCGACCGGGTGCGTAGAGCGGCCCTCCCGACCGGGTGCGTAGAGCGGCCCTCCCGACCGGGTACGTAGAGCGGCCCTCCCGACCGGGTGCGTAGAGCGGCCCTCCCGACCGGTTACGTAAAGCGGCCCTCCCGACCGGGTACGTGGAGCGGCCCTCCCGACCGGGTACGTAGAGCGGCCCTCCCGACCGGGTACATAGAGCGGCCCTCTCGACTGGGTATCTAAAGCGGCCCTCCCGACCGGGTGCGTAGAGCGGCCCTCCCGACCGGGTGCGTAGAGCGGCCCTCCCGACCGGGTACATAGAGCGGCCCTCCCGACCGGGTGCGTAGAGCGGCCCTCCCGACCGGGTACATAGAGCGGCCCTCCCGACCGGGTGCGTAGAGCGGCCCTCCCGACCGGGTACGTAGAGCGGCCCTCCCGACCGGGTACGTAGAGCGGCCCTCCCGACCGGGTACGTAGAGCGGCCCTCCCGACTAGGTGCATAGAGCGGCCCTCCCGACCGGGTACATAGAGCGCCCCTACCGACCGGGTACGTAGAGCGGCCCTCCCGACCGGGTACGTAGAGCGGCCCTCCCGACCGGGTACGTAGAGCGGCCCTCCCGACCGGGTACGTAGAGCGGCCCTCCCGACCGGGTACGTAGAGCGGCCCTCCCGACCGGGTACGTAGAGCGGCCCTCCCGACCGGGTACGTAGAGCGGCCCTCCCGACTAGGTGCATAGAGCGGCCCTCCCGACCGGGTACATAGAGCGCCCCTCCCGACCGGGTACGTAGAGCGGCCCTCCCGACCGGGTACGTAGAGCGGCCCTCCCGACCGGGTACGTAGAGCGGCCCTCCCGACCGGGTACGTAGAGCGGCCCTCCCGACCGGGTACGTAGAGCGGCCCTCCCGACCGGGTACGTAGAGCGGCCCTCCCGACCGGGTACGTAGAGCGGCCCTCCCGACCGGGTACGTAGAGCGGCCCTCCCGACCGGGTACGTAGAGCGGCCCTCCCGACCGGGTACGTAGAGCGGCCCTCCCGACCGGGTACGTAGAGCGGCCCTCCCGACCGGGTACGTAGAGCGGCCCTCCCGACCGGGTACGTAGAGCGGCCCTCCCGACCGGGTACATAGAGCGGCCCTCCCGACCGGGTACGTAGAGCGGCCCTCCCGACTAGGTGCATAGAGCGGCCCTCCCGACCGGGTACATAGAGCGCCCCTCCCGACCGGGTACGTAGAGCGGCCCTCCCGACCGGGTACATAGAGCGCCCCTCCCGACCGGGTACGTAGAGCGGCCCTCCCGACCGGGTACGTAGAGCGGCCCTCCCGACCGGGTGCATAGAGCGGCCCTCCCGACCGGGTGCATAGAGCGGCCCTCCCGACCGGGTGCATAGAGCGGCCCTCCCGACCGGGTACGTAGAGCGGCCCTCCCGACCGGGTACGTAGAGCGGCCCTCCCGACCGGGTGCATAGAGCGGCCCTCCCGAATGGGTACGTAGAGCGGCCCTCCCGACCGGGTACATAGAGCGGCCCTCCCGACCGGGTACATAGAGCGGCCCTCCCGACCGGGTACATAGAGCGGCCCTCCCGACCGGGTACATAGAGCGGCCCTCCCGACCGGGTACGTAGAGCGGCCCTCCCGACCGGGTACGTAGAGCGGCCCTCCCGACCGGGTACGTGGAGCGGCCCTCTCGACCGGGTGCATAGAGCGGCCCTCCCGACCGGGTACGTAGAGCGGCCCTCCCGACCGGTTACGTAGAGCGGCCCTCCCGACCGGGTACGTAGAGCGGCCCTCCCGACCGGTTACGTAGAGCGGCCCTCCCGACCGGGTACGTAGAGCGGCCCTCCCGACCGGGTGCGTAGAGCGGCCCTCCTGACCTGGTTTGGCCGGATTACTGACGCTTCCACAAGAGAGGAACAACATCCCCTGTGAATCCCTCTCTGCACTTTCTGGTCACTGTCTGAGCTACGGCGTATCGGTCTCCGTATATATTTCAAAGGTGATATTATGCCTGGTCATATATATATTGTTGTTATTTATTTCCTTTATGGGTATGAAATGCCTACATCTAGAAGAATGTGTTCAGGCAATGTCTGCTTTGTGTAATAAAAATATGCTTAAGCTAAATGCCTACAGGCTCAACAGAGACCGTCTGTATTTAAAGTCCTCAAAGAACTCAGCCAACATTTAAGTAACATCTCACATTTCTTTTAAAGTTGCATATTGAGCTCTTTCCCACCAAAACTAAGCCCAGGCGAAATTTATATCCAAATATGCAGAAAACTCGATTGTTTCATTCTGTAAATTCAGAAACCTAATAAACATCGCCGTTTCCTCTGTGATGTGGTAAACTTGTCTATCCCAGGACACCACAGAACTCTGTCGCGGCACTGCTACTTATAACAAAGCATCGCGAAGCACACAAACTGATGACGTTTACCACTAAGGTGAAAACTTGTGGTAAATTGATATCACGGGCAAGGCTCAGAGACTCGTCGGCAGTCTGGCATGCGTGGAGTATAGACAAAAGAAAATTTGGATGACTCAAGAACTGATTGTTATTTGTATTTTGACCTCTTTAGTTTAGGCGGGAAAGAGCTCGATATGGAAGATATACGGACACAACAAACTGTCGGTTCATGGCCAAAAGGGAGACCCAAAGGCTTGCCATATCGTGGTAGCAGCTGAAGTTTTCTGTCTGGTCGCATTTATCTGATGTAGATACATATTATGAGTGACAAGAGATGTGTCATTGTCCGTGTTCAACACTCCCTAGAGATCACTCCATCACGGACACAGTGAGGGCTTGGAGAGGCGTCACGTGATGAACCTGGTCGAGCCGTGTGGAAGTAGGTGTGGACCCCGTGGCGGTAGCCACGTGGCACGGACGTGACTGGAGCTAAATATAGCCACATACTACGCCCCCTGCGCTGAGGGCGACGGTACCATAGACACGCCGTGTGACATCTGGACGTTGATTCTAATGGAGAGGAAAACTAATATTGCCCCAGGCTAGATATCGTGTTAATGTTGATGAATCGCCTCAGTTACACACGTGGAGATGGAGAGTCTGTGAGCTATGGTCCCCCACTACCCCTGTCAGCAACAAAACTGACCAGAAATTGTCAAGATAATAAATATTGACGTGAATTCAAAAAAGCTTCATTGCTGAAAATAATCCTTACCGCCTTGTTTCCATAAGACGGCCGCATAAGGCGTGACAGCTTAGGAGGACGCAGAGCCCCCTCTCTGGCCATATTGCCATTCCAGTGACATCACCCACGTCATTTAGACATCTGTATGGCGTACTTATATCTCAGGAAAATTAGAGCTGCCTTGGCAATAACAGCTGGGCCGCGATGTCCACGCGATGTGTGTTCAGTTGGACAGTTTGGGGTTTATATTCCATCTGTAGAAAACACTGTGAGGCCACTAAACACCAGGCTTGGGGCGGTGTTTGTTCACGGCCACTAACCAGGGCATTCCTCTCCCTGTCGTTCCCTCCCTGAGAGCTGTATACCATGGCGCCCGAATCAATACGGGCCAGGCGTACCCGCGTCATCAACACCTCTATCAAAGTAAGTAAGTCCTCAAATAGATTGCTGGTCTGTGAAAATTAGATATCCTCGTAAATTCCTCAGCCTTATTTGAGGACGAGCCTGCTGGCAGCCATGTTGTTGAAGACATCGTCATCAACTTTACCTTGATGACGATGTATTTGACTCATTGAATACTTTCTATGACTCCATTAATGGTCCTGGGTGATATTGCACGTCTGCCTTGTTGTACCGCTCATAATGTTCATCGCCTACATGATATGTTTATCAAAATCTGGCGATTGCTTCACAATTTGTCCACATTTACAATAATATGATAAGTTACATTTACTCTGTGAAATGTTCAGTTTGGATACCTTGGTGGTGTCCACAAATTGGTTTCAGTCACCCTACCCGCGGTGTAGCCGCTGGCACTGGGATAGGGTACTCACCCCGCACTGATGCATACGACCCCTGAGCCAGAAAAAAAACCCAAACCGCACCACTTGGGATGCGAGTCACTCAGCCATTACGGAGCGCGAGGACGACTTGCTACAAACGATGACAACTACGGAACTGACAGACACTTCCCCTAAAGGGCAATTAAGCAAACGTTATCGGAGGAGATTGTTTCCGATGGCTGATAAAAACTCAGTCAGAAGGAAAAATAGTGCGGGATGTGGCGTCGTCACTGACGACCGTTAAGACCAGAGACTGTTGTTTGAATGCGTTAACGTTCAAGTCTAGCAGTTTCAACATGCTGACATGGTGACACTGGCCCAACATGCTGACATGGGGACACTGGCCCAACATGCTGACATGGTGACACTGGCCCAACATGCTAACATGGTGACACTGGCCCAACATGCTGACATGGTGTCACTGACCCAACATGCTGACATGGTGACACTGGCCCAACATGCTGACATGGTGACACTGGCCCAACATGCTGACATGGTGACACTGGCCCAACATGCTAACATGGTGACACTGGCCCAACATGCTGACATGGTGACACTGGCCCAACATGCTAACATGGTGACACTGGCCCAACATGCTGACATGGTGACACTGGCCCAACATGCTGACATGGTGACACTGGCCCAACATGCTGACATGGTGACACTGGCCCAACATGCTGACATGGTGACACTGGCCCAACATGCTAACATGGTGACACTGGCCCAACATGCTAACATGGTGACACTGGCCCAACATGCTGACATGGTGACACTGGCCCAACATGCTGACATGGTGACACTGGCCCAACATGCTAACATGGTGACACTGGCCCAACATGCTGACATGGTGACACTGGCCCAACATGCTAACATGGTGACACTGGCCCAACATGCTGACATGGTGACACTGGCCCAACATGGTGACATGGTGACACTGGCCCAACATGCTAACATGGTGACACTGGCCCAACATGCTGACATGGTGACACTGGCCCAACATGCTAACATGGTGACACTGGCCCAACATGCTGACATGGTGACACTGGCCCAACATGCTAACATGGTGACACTGGCCCAACATGCTAACATGGTGACACTGGCCCAACATGCTGACATGGTGACACTGGCCCAACATGCTGACATGGTGACACTGGCCCAACATGCTAACATGGTGACACTGGCCCAACATGCTGACATGGTGACACTGGCCCAACATGCTAACATGGTGACACTGGCCCAACATGCTGACATGGTGTCACTGACCCAACATGCTGACATGGTGACACTGGCCCAACATGCTGACATGGTGACACTGGCCCAACATGCTGACATGGTGACACTGGCCCAACATGCTAACATGGTGACACTGGCCCAACATGCTGACATGGTGACACTGGCCCAACATGCTAACATGGTGACACTGGCCCAACATGCTGACATGGTGACACTGGCCCAACATGCTGACATGGTGACACTGGCCCAACATGCTGACATGGTGACACTGGCCCAACATGCTGACATGGTGACACTGGCCCAACATGCTGACATGGTGACACTGGCCCAACATGCTGACGTGGTAACGGGTCCTCACAGTTTAGAGGGCTAATCTGTGGCGTGTTTCATCCGTTCATCCTTCTCTTGGATTTTCCTTGTCCCAGTTTAGCCTTTTTGTGGACTAAGGCGGCCTAAGCATCAATTTCCTTTCACCCAGACCCAGCATGCTAACATGGTCATCCCTGGGCAACCCGTTCAGACCATAGAACAAGTCCACGGTCTGTTGACACCCACTAATGTCCGGTATGCTGTGCCAGGGCAGCCCAAACGGCCGGTGTGTGGTTCGTATCCCACCAGTGCAAATGACTGTTTTTGCACGATTAAGATCCCAGGTGTCTCTTGGGGAATAGGAGGGGGTTACTCCCGTAGATACAGGTCCCTGATTAAGATCCCAGGTGTCTCTTGGGGAATAGGAGGGGGTTACTCCCGTAGATACAGGTCCTTATTCCTTCCCCATTGGCACGATAATAACCTACGCGAGTTAAAGCGTCCTACATAAAGAAATCGACCAATCACTTCCACCGTCTGTAAACACCCACTAATACTAAAACACTTTACTTTGAATTCTTGGTCGTGCTTTTTCTTTTGCGGTGCAAGGTTTGTTCGAGATTACTATTTGAAATCCACCCTGGACCGTCTCAAATGCTGTCAGGTACTATTTCCTTGGCATTTGAATTTTTGTAAGTGAAGGCTCTTTGGTTGGTCTGCCTTTGATCCCTGTATCGGTGTCGGGTAACCCACGCACGTGTTAACGCATAGCCAATAGGTGGCGCCACCGTCTGGGGTGCCGTTCAAACAGTCCAATTGACACGGGGACGGTACGGTGTCTGGACAAGAGAAACACTCACCAATAGACACTGTATATACCGGTTATTTCATTTTCTCGGCCTGTGAGATTGCCCCTTAAGCCGGAAGTCAACCGTGACAACTGTGCTCGGATATCTGTAAGCTACAAGCACTGAGGGGCAGAGAGAAAGGCCTGTATGAGCTGATCCTGGTAGTCGTAACCTAGTGCCATGTCTATGGGGAACAGAGCTATGAGTAGCAGTGCGTGGTCGCGCACATAACCACCCCGCAGTGTAGAATTTTGAATGGTGAGCAGTACCTGAGCTTCGGGGGCTTGAAGACAGAGCTGAGCAATACGTGGGTGGATGCGCCGTGTTCTGTCCATGCGGGTGCTACACCCCGAGTCAGTTCTTCGAAGAGCAGGAATAGTAACGCTGGGGACCTGGCGACGCGCTTGGCGCCACGCCCAATGTAGACGCAAAACGAGTCGGACTTTTAAAGGTAAAATCGATCGTGCGAATAACATGTACATGTGTGTACTATATATTTATACATACTTTGATCAATTCTTCTGAATTGCTGGTCGTATTTTTTTTTTTTTTTTTTTTTTAAAGTAAGGTAAAACTTTTTCGGACTCGTGTTTGCCATGTAAACATGGCGCGCGGAGGTTTGTTTCGTTTTGTGTGCTTTCTTTTGTAACTGCTTTGCCAGGACGCCTACTGTATGTACTGTGCTGCCACGCGTAATAAGGTGAACTCACACATAGATAAGTTGGTGAGAAGGATAATGGTTAAGGTGAGGTGGAATGTTGCACAAACATCGGTCAGGGGCACCGTCAAGGGCTTTTCTCGTGCACATTGTAAATAATTGCTTTTTCCAAAAAAAAATTGTTCTCACTTATATGCCTCGCCTACAATTTTTTCGATAATGAACACAGTTCAAAATTGGACCTTTTCCCTCGACAAACTCCACTATATGCAATGTGATCTATATGCAGGATGAGCTTTAGAGTGCCCGATTAACCGAATAAATGAGTCAATTTTCAATCTGTAGTATGAATGTTAGAGGACTAGGCTCCACACTAAAAAGGACAGACGTTTTGAATTGGGTGCAAAGTCAAAATGCGTCAGTGATCTGTTTCCAAGACGTTCACTTCCATGCAGACGTTCAAAGTACTCTATCTGAGATTTTTAATGGAGAAATATTTGTTAACTCGCCGTCGACACAGGCACGTGGGATAGCTGTACTTATCAGAGACAACTTTGAGTACAAGGTTCACAGAGTTGAAAAGGACGAAACGGGGAATTTAATCATTTTAGATATAACAATATGTGGCAATAGATTAATACTTGTTAACATTTACGGACCGAATAGAGACAATCCAGCATTTTATAAGGAAGTTTGGAAACGAGTTGACGAGTTAGATAATGCAAGTATAATTATGTGTGTGGATTGGAATTTGGTCTTGGACTTTGAAATGGATACTTTGGGTTATAAACAGGAGAATAATGTCGGTGCAAGGAAGGAAGTGCTAAATTTCATGGAAAAACTTGAGCTAATCGATTGTTGGAGAGTAAACAATCCAAAAACAAAGCGTTACACGTGGACAAACCAGCAATGAAGCATACTTCATTGCTGAAAGATAAAGAATACGTTGAGCTAATTAAAGAAACGATAACAAATACTGTTGATATGTATAGAGACCCTAACACCCTGATGGACGATTCAGGCAACGTACCGTTCGTAATAGATGACCAGATGTTTGTTGAAATGCTTAAATTAGAGATAAGAGGTAAATCCATTAGCTATAGCAGCTTTAAGAAGAGGGAGAATTTAAAGGAAGAAAAACAGCTGCAGCGGGAAATAGACGCAATGGACTCGTCAGCTAACGCCAATTCAGAACTTAACTGCCTTAAAATGCAACTAGAGCAGCTAAGACTTCCTAGGATACGAGGCATCTTCAAAAGATCTAGGTCACTCTACTACGAAGAAGGAGAGAAGCCTACAAATTTTTTTTGCAACTTGGAAATAAGATATTAGGTTAGTAAATTGATAAATAGATTAAATGTGGATGGAAAAGAGGTGGTGGATCCAAGACGAATTTTAATAGAGCAGATGAACTATTACAAAACATTGTACTCCAATAGAGACGACCCGGCGGCTTCCACCAACCTAACGTACTTTTTGAATGCCAGACATATTAAGCCACTCAACATCGAACAAACTGGTATTTGTGAGAAGGACATTGATAGCCACGAAGCGGCGACTACATTAAAGAACATGAAAAATAACAAGTCACCAGGCAGTGACGGTATACCAGTAGAATTATACAAATTTTTCTGGAAGGAACTTGGTACCTACCTCATGAGGAGCTTTCAATATGCCTATAAATCTGGATCTCTTTCAATTACGCAAAAGCAGGGGGTCATAACGTGCTTACCTAAAGGCGACAAGCCACGTGAATACATGAAAAACTGGCGACCAATTACCTTGCTGAACTCAGATTATAAACTTTTATCAGGCATTTTATCCAACAGAATGAAACAAATTCTGCCGCATGTAATAAGCCCAGAGCAAAAAGGTTTTCTAAAGGAAAGATACATTGGAGAAAATACTAGATTAATTTACGATATCATGCACTATGCAATTGCAAATAAACAGTCTGGTATGTTGCTCCTGATTGACTTTGAAAAAGCTTTCGACACCCTTAGTTGGAATTATATAAATCATGTGTTAAAAATATATGGCTTTGGATGCAAATTTAGACGTTGGTACAATACCCTGTATAGCAGTTGTGAAAGTTGTGTTATAAACAATGGCGTTTTTTCTAGTTTCTTTCGCCTCGGTCGAGGATGTCGACAGGGAGACCCCCTCTCGCCATACCTATTTATATTATCTATTGACCCGTTAGCCAACGCCATTAAGAACGACTGTACAATTAAGGGTTTCATGATTGATGGAAAAGAGTATAAAATAGGTCAATATGCAGACGACACCTTTTTGCTAGTAGATGGGAGAGATGTATCCCTTAGAAATGCCTTGAAGGTTTTGAAACTGTTTTACGTGTGTTCGGGATTAAAAATTTATATAGACAAGACGAACGCCATTTGGTTGGGACCACGTAACCCAATTACTAAGGGGGTGTTTTTCGATCTGCCTCTAATTTGGGTCAATGAATTTCAATTACTAGGCATAAGGTTTAGCAACGAGCTTCAGAATATTGTAAGTTTAAACTATGAACCCAAATTGGCTGCATTTGAAAGTGTACTAAATTTATACGGAAAACGAAATATATCAGTGAGGGGGAGGGCAAATGTAGTTAAAACTTTAGCCCTTCCAAAACTAATACATCTCATGAGTGTTTTACCAAACCCAGGGCAACACTATATTGATCGAATGAATCGTTCCATACGGGTTTTATTTGGAAAAACAAAAAACCCAAGGTTTCCCTTAACAGACTAGTCCAAGAGGAAAAAAATGGAGGTATAAAGCTGCCGCATATTCCATCCTTCTTAGATGCTGTCAAAATGTCATGGGTTAGAAAAATTATTGTGAATGAAGGAGCGTGGCAAGATTTGTTTTGCAGCACGATTTGCAGCGAACATGCACTCGTTTGGGACCTAGATACGAAGTCACTAAGGTATTTTGTTAATATATGCAACCCTTTCAGGGCAGATGTTTTCAGAGCGTGTCTAAACCTAAAAAATAGCATGTACAATGGTTCAAACGAGAATGTCTTAGAACGACCGCTTTGGAATACTTACTTTATGAGAAATAAGAACCTAATAAAGAGAAAAAAGTATTATAGAGAAAGGTGTAACTTACATGAACGACCTTGTGAACAATGAAGGGTCGCTATTAGACTGGAAAGAATTTACATATAAATATAGCATTAACATTAACTTTGTTGACTTCTATGGAATAATGCATGCCATACCAAAAGAATGGCGAGATCAATGTTTCAATAAGGGACATAAGTTACTAGATGTGCCACAAACCTTTTTAAATTATATATCTACGTCAACATGCTTATGTAATAAGGTTAACAACATTTTGGTGGAGTCCTTGCAGTATACCACGAATAACGAAAGTAAGTGGTCAGAGGTGTTAGGAATAGAAATTGATAAAAGTAAATGGTGTGATATATATACTAGAGCACCAAAGGCTACTGTAGACGAGAGGACTCGGAGCTTCCAGTTTTTAGTTTTGCAAAGAGCTTTAATAACAAATCGTTTCTTGCACAGAAGTAAATTAGCTACTTCAGAGATGTGCGTTTTCTGTTCAGTTTCGTCAGAAACAATTGAGCACCTTCTCTTTGAATGCCCATTTGTGAGACCCATTTGGCAAGAGTTAGAACATTGGCTCGAGGTCGCATCAGCCCAGACCATATGTACCCGATTTACACTAATATCAAGTATGTTTGGAGTAGTTTGGTCCCCACATAGCGAACTTATTAATCATTTGACTTTAATTGTTAAAAAATATATATATTACTGCAAGTGGTCTAACACAGTTCCAGTTTTTCAGGCTGAGAAGAACTATATAAAGCATTACTATAGGCTCGAAAAGAGCGCGGTAGAAAGGAAGCTGAACTTAAGTACAGATTAGTTTTATAAGAAATGGAGACCACTATCAGTTTTATAAGAAATGGAGACCACCATCAGACTCTATGTAACACAAAGCGAATAATGTCATGTTTTTTTTTGTTTTTACTGCGTATGTTTTTCTTTCATTCCTGCTTTGTATGATTTATAAGTGCATTATAGTGAAATAAAAAAATAAAAAAAGAGAAAAAAGAGAAACACTCACCCCACTGTGGGGTAAAGCTTTACAAAGGTCGAGGCTTTTTTTGGGGTCTTTTCTGGGGTACATCAAATAAAACCCTTCGACGCCTTCTTGGTCCGTGTGGTGGAATGTCTCTACGTGTATATGGGGCATTGACCAATACAAATACATTTAATGTGATTGAATCGATTTTATGGGGTTATTTTGATCAAATTGCGATTTAATTACTTCATTTGATCACATTGCGATTTCATGACTTCAATTGATCACATTGCGAGTTAATGACTTCATTTTGATTACATTGCCAGTTAATGACTTCATTTGGATTACATTGCCATTTAATGACTTCATTTGGATTACATTGCCAGTTAATGACTTCATTTGGATTACATT
Source organism: Arenicola marina (assembly GCA_964019135.1). Taxonomy (NCBI): domain Eukaryota; kingdom Metazoa; phylum Annelida; class Polychaeta; family Arenicolidae; genus Arenicola; species Arenicola marina. Next base: position 58,154,016 of record OZ025249.1, on the reverse strand, counting down.
GCCATTTAATGACGGTTAAATTATGTCGGTTATGGTCCTCGGTATATCGCACATTTATATTTTTGTTGGTATAAATGACAGGTACAGCATTAAAATGCTCCGATGATCCGCCCACTACGTCGGTTATTACATCGTGTGAGATGTGGTGATGGCACACGTAAGGTCAAAGCTCAAAGAAAAGTGGTGTTCAATTATAGCATCGCTGAGCCAGCTCAGTTGGACAACCAGTGTCACTCTGAAAACCAAATTTCAGAGAGACAAATGTGTGCAATGTGCAGTTCGCCTCGTTCCTGATCCAACGGCGTGCGACTGGCGCGGACTAACGGCTCGCTACCCCCGGCCGTGTGCTCATGGCTTTACTTGCAGCTGGCGATTAAATTAATCGGATTTTACAATACTTGCTTTGTTTTAATTTTCTCAAATGTACTTTTTGAGAGTGGTCTAATACAAAACTTGAGCACCATCGAACCGGCTTCATACCGCAACATTGATTTCCCAATTGGCCGTTAAATACCGTCCTAGAGGAGGCGCAAACAGGCGCCGCTGCTTAAAGGCTCCATAACCCCGGCCCTCACAACCATCATCAGCCCCCCCCCCTTCCCCTCCTCACATGCATGACCCATCCCTCTCCCCACCCCCGTCGCCAGTTTTGAGACAGCTCGCATTTAATCGAAGAAGTTTTGTCTCGACCACAGTACCGGACATTCACATTCTGTCCGCGCTTAGAGCGGCCCTCCCGACCGGGTGCGTAGAGCGGCCCTCCAGACCGGGTGCGTAGAGCGGCCCTCCCGACCGGGTGCGTAGAGCGGCCCTCCCGACCGGGTACGTAGAGCGGCCCTCCCGACCGGGTACGTAGAGCGGCCCTCCCGACCGGGTACGTAGAGCGGCCCTCCCGACCGGGTGCGTAGAGCGGCCCTCCCGACCGGGTACGTAGAGCGGCCCTCCCGACCGGGTACGTAGAGCGGCCCTCCCGACCGGGTGCGTAGAGCGCCCCTACCGACCGGGTACGTAGAGCGGCCCTCCCGACCGGGTACGTAGAGCGGCCCTCCAGACCGGGTGCGTAGAGCGGCCCTCCCGACCGGGTGCGTAGAGCGGCCCTCCCGACCGGGTACGTAGAGCGGCCCTCCCGACTGGGGACGTAGAGCGGCCCTCCCGACCGGGTGCGTAGAGCGGCCCTCCCGACTGGGTACGTAGAGCGGCCCTCCCGACTGGGTACGTAGAGCGGCCCTCCTGACCTGGTGCGTAGAGCGGCCCTCCAGACCGGGTGCGTAGAGCGGCCCTCCCGACCGGGTGCGTAGAGCGGCCCTCCCGACCGGGTACGTAGAGCGGCCCTCCCGACTGGGGACGTAGAGCGGCCCTCCCGACCGGGTGCGTAGAGCGGCCCTCCAGACCGGGTGCGTAGAGCGGCCCTCCCGACCGGGTGCGTAGAGCGGCCCTCCCGACCGGGTACGTAGAGCGGCCCTCCCGACTGGGGACGTAGAGCGGCCCTCCCGACCGGGTGCGTAGAGCGGCCCTCCCGACTGGGTACGTAGAGCGGCCCTCCCGACTGGGTACGTAGAGCGGCCCTCCCGACCGGGTACGTAGAGCGGCCCTCCCGACCGGGTGCGTAGTGCGGCCCTCCCGACTGGGTACGTAGAGCGGCCCTCCCGACTGGGTACGTAGAGCGGCCCTCCTGACCTGGTTTGGCCGGATTACTGACGCTTCCACAAGAGAGGAACAACATCCCCTGTGGATCCCTCTCTGCACTCTCTGGTCACTGTCCGAGCTACGGCGTATCGGTCCCCGTATATATTTCAAAGGTGATATTGTTTTTGTTGATTTCATTTGGGTATGAAAGCCTAGAGCTAAAGTATGTGTATAGGCAATGTCTGCTTTTCAATTGCGTAATAAAAATAGATTTAAGCTAAATGCCCACAGGCTCAAATTAGTATTTAAATAACATGTCACACTGTTTATTTTAATGAAGTGCTGGTTTATATATATTGCGGTTATTACCAACACCGTGATATTAGATATCAGAAATAGACGGCGCAATGATGTGATCATGGCTCCTGCCTGTGAGAGGTTGTGGACCGAACCATCAACATGGCTGCTCCGGTAGTCAAACAAAGATATATGTGATGCAACTTTGAAAGCATGTTTTTAATTTTAAGGACAACTTGTCGTAAACAGTAGTAAACTGTATTGACCTGTGACACAAACATGGTAGTAATGATTTCCTCGTATACAGCCTCTTCCGAGACCTAAACCTTAGCCATTGATCTGGCGTTACATCCTTACGACCTCCTTCTGCAACCCATGACCCCTCTCTTCCCTGACCCTTCCCATTGTCGCTGTATGACCTTTACAGGTCAAAGCGTCCTACATGAGGCAAGTAACCGACCCCTGGCGGCCTCCGTGGGTAGCATGTGTCCCGAGAGACGGCACGCCAGCTGGTTGTGGGTTTAGACCCCCCGTGGGTCTGCGGCCGAGTCGTTGGCCCAATGTAGCCTTACTGTGGCGAACAGCGACCCAAAATACAAACCACCCAGAAACCAAGTCATCAAAGCTCCCCCATAACGACAACGTAACATGCTTGTGGCATCTCTCCAAGGCAGAAAGATGGACGGTATACGCACAGAGAAAACTGTCGGTTCATGGCAACAAGGGAGACCCAAAAGCTTATAAACATTGCCATATCGTGGTAGCAGCTGAAGTTTTCTGTCTGGTCGTATTTATCTGATGTAGATACATATTATGAGTGACAAGAGATGTGTCATTGTCCGTGTTCAACACTCCCTAGAGATCACTCCATCACGGACACAGTGAGGGCTTGGAGAGGCGTCACGTGATGAGCCTGGTCGAGCCGTGTGGAAGTAGGTGTGGACCCCGTGGCGGTAGCCACGTGGCACGGACGTGACTGGATCTAAATATAGCCACATACTACGCCCCCTGTGCTGAGGGCGACGGTACCATAGACACGCCGTGTGACATCTGGACGTTGATTCTAATGGAGAGGAAAACTAATATTGCCCCAGGCTAGATATCGTGTGGATGTTGATGAATCGCCTCAGTTACACACGTGGAGATGGAGAGTCTGTGAGCTATGGTCCCCCACTACCCCTGTCAGCAACAAAACTGACCAGAAATTGTCAAGATAATAAATATTGAAGTGAATTCAGAAAAACTTCACCGCTAAAATAATCCTTACCGCTTTGTTTCCATAAGACGGCCGCATATAGCGCTGAGAACGCAGAACCGGGCCCTCTCTGGCCGTATTGGCATCCCAGTCTTACAGCTGCCTTGGCAATAACAGCTGGGCCGCGATGACCAGGCGATGTGTGTCCAGTTAGACAGTTTGGAGTTTATATTCCATCTGTAGAAAACACTGTGTTCTCAACGTGAGGCCACTAAACACCAGCCTTAGTCGAGGACGAGGCTGATGGCAGCCATGTTGTTGAAGACTTCGCCATGGGACAGGGAGAGTGAGGATAACTTTACCTTGATGATGATGTATTTGACATATTGAATACTTTCTATGACTCCATTAATAGTCATGGGTGATACACACTCCGCTATTGCTATTATAAATACAGGATGTGCAATCCCCCCCGTACCGTCTTGTAGATGAAATACCCGGGTTTTTTTTATGTGGATCAAATTATCTTTCCGAATTTTTCCCTGTGTGTGGAGACTGCATGAAAATGCGGTCGCTAACATGATCATTATTCATATGGCATTCCGGTACACAGCGTTGGCAGCACCATAATGAATAATGCACGGGTTGGGGACTTTTACATTGAACATCTGTCTTGTTGTAAGGCTCATAATGTCCATCGCTTACATCATATGTTTCTCAAAATCTGGCGATTGCTTATTTGTCTACATTTACGATAATATGATACATTTACTTTGTGAAATGTTTGATTTGAATGCTTTGGGGGTTGTCCAGAAATAGGTTTCAGTCACCCTACCGGCGGGGTAGCCGCTAGCACTGGGATAAGGTACTTACCCCGCCATCATACGGACGACTCCTGAGCCATAATAGAAGTTTAGTTTCACAAAACCGCACCACTTGGGATGCGAGTCACTCAGCCATTACGGAGCGCGAGGACGACTTGCTACAAACGATGACAACTACGGAACTGACAGACACTTCCCCTAAAGGGCAATTAAGCAAACGTTATCGCAGAAGACTGTTTCTGACGTAGAAGAGCTTCTGGCAGGTCATAGGATGGCTGATAACAACTCATTGTCAGATGTACAAATAGTGCGGGATCTGGCGTCATCACTGACGACCGTTAAGACCAGATACTTTGTTGTTTGAATGCGTTAATGTTGAAGTCTAGCAGTTCCGACATGCTGACATGGTGACACTGACCCAACATGCTGACATGGTGACACGGGCCCAACATGCTGACATGGTAACACTGGCCCAACATGCTGACATGGTGAGACTGGCCCAACATGCTGACATGGTAACACTGGCCCAACATGCTGACATGGTGACACTGGCCCAACATGCTGACATGGTGACACTGGCCCAACATGCTGACATGGTGACACTGGCCCAACATGCTGACATGGTGACACTGGCCCAACATGCTGACATGGTGACACTGGCCCAACATGCTGACATGGTGACACTGGCCCAACATGCTGACATGGTGACACTGGCCCAACATGCTGACATGGTGACACTGGCCCAACATGCTGACATGGGGACACTGGCCCAACATGCTGACATTGTGACACTGGCCCAATATGCTGACATGGTGACACTGGCCCAACATGCTGACATGGTAACACTGGCCCAACATGCTGACATGGGGACACTGGCCCAACATGCTGACATGGTCACACTGACCCGACATGCTGACATGGTGATTCTGGCCCAACATGCTGACATGGTGATTCTGGCCCAATATGCTGACATGGTGACACTGGCCCAACATGCTGACATGGTGACACTGGCCCAACATGCTGACATGGTGACACTGGCCCAACATGCTGACATGGGGACACTGGCCCAACATGCTGACATTGTGACACTGGCCCAATATGCTGACATGGTGACACTGGCCCAACATGCTGACATGGTAACACTGGCCCAACATGCTGACATGGGGACACTGGCCCAACATGCTGACATGGTCACACTGACCCGACATGCTGACATGGTGATTCTGGCCCAACATGCTGACATGGTGATTCTGGCCCAATATGCTGACATGGTGACACTGGCCCAACATGCTGACATGGTGACACTGGCCCAACATGCTGACATGGTAACACTGGCCCAACATGCTGACATGGGGACACTGGCCCAACATGCTGACATGGTGACACTGGCCCAACATGCTGACATGGTGACACTGGCCCAACATGCTGACATGGTAACACTGGCCCAACATGCTGACATGGGGACACTGGCCCAACATGCTGACATGGTGTCACTGGCCCAACATGCTGACATGGTGACACTGGCCCAACATGCTGACATGGTGACACTGGCCCAACATGCTGACATGGTAACACTGGCCCAACATGCTGACATGGTGATTCTGGCCCAACATGCTGACATGGTGTCACTGGCCCAACATGCTGACATGGTGACACTGGCCCAACATGCTGACATGGTGACACTGGCCCAACATGCTGACATGGTCACACTGGCTCAACATGCTGACATGGTGACACTGGCCCAACATGCTGACATGGTGACACTGACCCAACATGCTGACATGGCGACACTGGCCCAACATGCTGACATGGTAACACTGGCCCAACATGCTGACATGGTGATTCTGGCCCAACATGCTGACATGGTGATTCTGGCCCAACATGCTGACATGGTGACACTGGCCCAACATGCTGACATGGTGACACTGGCCCAACATGCTGACATGGTGACACTGGCCCAACATGCTGACATGGTGACACTGGCCCAACATGCTGACATGGTGACACTGGCCCAACATACTGACATGGTGACACTGGCCAAACATGCTGACATGGTAACACTGGCCCAACATGCTGACATGGGGACACTGGCCCAACATGCTGACATGGTGACACTGGCCCAACATGCTGACATGGTGACACTGGCCCAACATGCTGACATGGTAACACTGGCCCAACATGCTGACATGGTGACACTGGCCCAACATGCTGACATGGTAACACTGGCCCAACATGCTGACATGGTGACACTGGCCCAACATGCTGACATGGTGACACTGGCCCAACATGCTGACATGGTGACACTGGCCCAACATGCTGACATGGTGACACTGGCCCAACATGCTGACATGGTGACACTGGCCCAACATGCTGACATGGTAACACTGGCCCAACATGCTGACATGGGGACACTGGCCCAACATGCTGACATGGGGACACTGGCCCAACATGCTGACATGGTAACACTGGCCCAACATGCTGACATGGTGACACTGGCCCAACATGCTGACATGGTGACACTGGCCCAACATGCTAACATGGTGACACTGGCCCAACATGCTGACATGGTGACACTGGCTCAACATGCTGACATGGGGACACTGGCCCAACATGCTGACATGGTGACACTGGCCTAACATACTGACATGGTGACACTGGCCCAACATGCTGACATGGTGACACTGGCCCAACATGCTGACATGGTGACACTGGCCCAACATGCTGACATGGTGACACTGGCCCAACATGCTGACATGGTGACACTAGCCCAACATGCTGACATGGTGACACTGGCCCAACATGCTGACATGGTAACGGGTCCTCACAGTTTAGAGGGCTAATCTGTGGCGTGTTTCATCCGTTCGTCCTTCGCCTGCATTTTGCTTGGCCCAGTTTAGCCTTTTTGTGGACTAAGGCGGTCTAAGCATCAATTTCCTTTCACCCAGACCCAGCATGCTAACATGGTCATCCCTGAGCGACCCGTTCAGACCATAGAATAAGTCCACGGTCTGTTGACACCCACTAATGTCCGGTATGCTCTGCCAGGGCAGCCCAAACTGCCGGTGCGTGGTTCGTATCCCACCAGTGCAAATGACTGTTTCTGCCTGATTAAGATCCCATGTCTGTCTTGGGGAGTAGGAGGGGGTTACTCCCGTAGATACAGGTCCCTGATTAAGATCCCATGTCTGTCTTGGGGAGTAGGAGGGGGTTACTCCCGTAGATACAGGTCCCTGATTAAGATGCCATGTCTGTCTTGGGGAGTAGGAGGGGGTTACTCCCGTAGATACAGGTCCCTGTTCCTTTCCATTGGCGCGACATTAACCTACGCGAGTTAAAGCGTCCTACATAAAGAAATCAACCAATCACTTCCACCGTCTGTAAACACCCACTAATACTAAAACACTTTACTTTGAATTCCTTATCGTGCTTTTTTCTTTGGCGGTGCAAGGTTTGTTCGAGTTTACTATTTGAAATCCACCCTGGACCGTCTCAAATGCTGTCAGGTACTATTTCCTTGGCATTTGAATTTTTGTAAGTGAAGGCTCCTTGGTTGGTCTGCCTTTCATCGGTGTCGGGTAACCCACGCACGTGTTAACGCATAGCCAATAGGTGGCGCCACCGTCTAAGGTGCCGTTCAAACAGTCCAATTGACACGGGGACGGTACGGTGTCTGCACAGGAGAAACACTCACCCCACTGTGGGGTAGACCTTTACAAAGGTCGAGGCTTTTTGTGGGGTCTCTTCTGGGGTACATCAAATAAAACCTTGCCAGTCGACGCCTTCTTGGTCTGTGTGTAGGAATGTCTCTGCGTGCCTGCGTGGGCATTGATCAATACAAATACATTTAATGTTATTGAAATGATATTTAATGGCGTTATTTTGATCACAGTGCCAGTTAATGAGTTCATTTTCATTATATTGCCATTTAATGATATCATTTGGATTACATTGCCATTTTATGACTTCATTTCGATTACATTGCCATTTAATGACTTCATTTGGATTACCTTGCCATTTAATTATGTCGGCTTTGGCCCTCGGTATATCGGACACATAGACGTATATCGGTGTCAATGACAGGTACAGCATTAAAATGCTCCGATGATCCGCCCACTACGTCGGTTATTACATCGTGTTAGATGTGGTGATGGCACACGTAAGGTCAAAGCTCAAAGAAAAGTGTTCAATTATAGCATCGCTGAGCCAGCTCAGTTGGACAACCAGTGTCACATCGAAAAATGTGTTTTCATGTACAATTCGCCTCGTTCCTGATCCCACGGCGTGCGACTGGCACGGACTAAACGCGGACTGTGGATACCCCCAGTGAACCGTGTGCTGACACCGGCCAGTGAACCGTGTGCTGACACCGCCCAGTGAACCGTGTGCTGACACCGGCCAGTGAACCGTGTGCTGACACCGCCCAGTGAACCGTGTGCTGACACCGCCCAGTGAACCGTGTGCTGACACCGCCCAGTGAACCGTGTGCTGACACCGGCCAGTGAACCGTGTGCTGACACCGCCCAGTGAACCGTGTGCTGACGCCGCCCAGTGAACCGTGTGCTGACACCGGCCAGTGAACCGTGTGCTGACAGTGTGCTGACACCGCCCAGTGAACCGTGTGCTGACACCGCCCAGTGAACCGTGTGCTGATACCGGCCAGTGAGCCGTGTGCTGATACCACCCAGTGAACCGTGTGCTGACACCGCCCAGTGAACCGTGTGCTGACACCGCCCAGTGAACCGTGTGCTGACACCGCCCAGTGAACCGTGTGCTGATACCGCCCAGTGAACCGTGTGCTGACACCGCCCAGTGAACCGTGTGCTGACACCGCCCAGTGAACCGTGTGCTGACACCGCCCAGTGAACCGTGTGCTGACACCGCCCAGTGAACCGTGTGCTGACACCGCCCAGTGAACCGTGTGCTGACACCGCCCAGTGAACCGTGTGCTGACACCGCCCAGTGAACCGTGTGCTGACACCACCCAGTGAACCGTGTGCTGACACCGCCCAGTGAACCGTGTGCTGATGCCGCCCAGTGAGCCGTGTGCTGATACCGCCCAGTGAACCGTGTGCTGACACCGCCCAGTGAACCGTGTGCTGACACCGCCCAGTGAACCGTGTGCTGATACCGCCCAGTGAACCGTGTGCTGACACCGCCCAGTGAACCATGTGCTGATACCGCCCAGTAAACCATATTCTGATGCCGCTCAGTGAGCCTTGTGCTGATACCGCCCAGTGAACCATGTGCTGATACCGCCCAGTAAACCATATTCTGATGCCGCTCAGTGAGCCTTGTGCTGATACCGCCCAGTGAACCGTGTGCTGATACCGCCCAGTGAGCCGTGTGCTGATACCGCCCAGTAAACCATGCGCTGATACCGCCCAGTGAACCGTGTGCTGACACCGCCCAGTGAACCATGTGCTGATACCGCCCAGTAAACCATATTCTGATGCCGCTCAGTGAGCCTTGTGCTGATACCGCCGAGTGAACCATGTGCTGATACTGCCCATGTGAACCATGTGCTGATACCGTCCAGTGAACCATGTGCTGATACCGCCCAGTGAACCGTGTGCTGATACCGCCCAGTAAACCGTGTGCTGATACCGCCCAGTGAGCAGTGTGCTGATACCGCCCAGTGAACCATGTGCTGATACCGCCCAGTGAACCGTGTGCTGATACCGCCCAGTGAACCATGTGCTGATACCGCCCAGTGAACCGTGTGCTGATACCGCCCAGTGAACCGTGTGCTGATACCGCCCAGTGAACCATGTGCTGATACCGCCCTGTGAACCATGTGCTGATACCGCTCAGTGAGCCGTGTGCTGATACCGCCCAGTGAACCGTGTGCTGACACCGCCCAGTGAACCGTGTGCTGATACCGCCCAGTGAACCGTGTGCTGACACCGCCCAGTGAACCGTGTGCTGACAGCGCCCAGTGAACCGTGTGCTGATACCGCCCAGTGAGCCGTGTGCTGATACCGCCCAGTGAACCGTGTGCTGATACCGCCCAGTGAACCGTGTGCTGACACCGCCCAGTGAACCGTGTGCTGACAGCGCCCAGTGAACCGTGTGCTGATACCGCCCAGTGAGCCGTGTGCTGATACCGCCCAGTGAACCGTGTGCTGACACCGCCCAGTGAACCGTGTGCTGACAGCGCCCAGTGAACCGTGTGCTGATACCGCCCAGTGAGCCGTGTGCTGATACCGCCCAGTGAACCGTGTGCTGACACCGCCCAGTGAACCGTGTGCTGACACCGCCCAGTGAACCGTGTGCTGATACCGCCCAGTGAACCGTGTGCTGATACCGCCCAGTGAACCATGTGCTGATACCGCCCAGTGAACCATGTGCTGATACAGCCCAGTGAACCATGTGCTGATACCGCCCAGTGAACCATGTGCTGATACCGCCCAGTGAACCGTGTGCTGATACCGCCCAGTAAACCGTGTGCTGATACCGCCCAGTGAGCAGTGTGCTGATACCGCCCAGTGAACCATGTGCTGATACCGCCCAGTGAACCGTGTGCTGATACCGCCCAGTGAACCATGTGCTGATACCGCCCAGTGAACCGTGTGCTGATACCGCCCAGTGAACCGTGTGCTGATACCGCCCAGTGAACCATGTGCTGATACCGCCCTGTGAACCATGTGCTGATACCGCTCAGTGAGCCGTGTGCTGATACCGCCCAGTGAACCGTGTGCTGACACCGCCCAGTGAACCGTGTGCTGATACCGCCCAGTGAACCGTGTGCTGACACCGCCCAGTGAACCGTGTGCTGACAGCGCCCAGTGAACCGTGTGCTGATACCGCCCAGTGAGCCGTGTGCTGATACCGCCCAGTGAACCGTGTGCTGATACCGCCCAGTGAACCGTGTGCTGACACCGCCCAGTGAACCGTGTGCTGACAGCGCCCAGTGAACCGTGTGCTGATACCGCCCAGTGAGCCGTGTGCTGATACCGCCCAGTGAACCGTGTGCTGACACCGCCCAGTGAACCGTGTGCTGACAGCGCCCAGTGAACCGTGTGCTGATACCGCCCAGTGAGCCGTGTGCTGATACCGCCCAGTGAACCGTGTGCTGACACCGCCCAGTGAACCGTGTGCTGACACCGCCCAGTGAACCGTGTGCTGATACCGCCCAGTGAACCGTGTGCTGATACCGCCCAGTGAACCATGTGCTGATACCGCCCAGTGAACCATGTGCTGATACAGCCCAGTGAACCATGTGCTGATACCGCCCAGTGAACCGTGTGCTGATACCGCCCAGTGAACCGTGTGCTGACAGCGCCCAGTGAACCATGTGCTGATACCGCCCAGTGAACCGTGTGCTGATACCGCCCAGTGAACCGTGTGCTGACAGCGCCCAGTGAACCGTGTGCTGATACCGCCCAGTGAACCATGTGCTGATACCGCCCAGTGAACCATGTGCTGATATCGCCCAGTGAGCCGTGTGCTGATACCGCCCAGTGAACCATGTGCTGATACCGCCCAGTGAACCGTGTGCTGATACCGCCCAGTGAACCGTGTGCTGACACCGCCCAGTGAACCATGTGCTGATACCGCCCAGTGAACCATGTGCTGATATCGCCCAGTGAGCCGTGTGCTGATACCGCCCAGTAAACCGTGTGCTGATACCGCCCAGTGAGCAGTGTGCTGATACCGCCCAGTAAACCGTGTGCTGATACCGCCCAGTGAGCAGTGTGCTGATACCGCCCAGTGAGCCGTGTGCTGATACCGCCCAGTGAACCATGTGCTGATATCGCCCAGTAAACCGTGTGCTGATACCGCCCAGTAAACCGTGTGCTGATACCGCCCAGTGAGCCGTGTGCTGATACCGCCCAGTAAACCGTGTGCTGATACCGCCCAGTGAACCGTGTGCTGATACCGCCCAGTGAGCCGTGTGCTGATACCGCCCAGTGAACCATGTGCTGATACCGCCGAGTGAACCATGTGCTGATACTGCCCATGTGAACCATGTGCTGATACCGTCCAGTGAACCATGTGCTGATACCGCCCAGTGAACCATGTGCTGATACTGCCCATGTGAACCATGTGCTGATACCGTCCAGTGAACCATGTGCTGATACCGCCCAGTGAACCATGTGCTGATACCGCCCTGTGAACCATGTGCTGATACCGCTCAGTGAGCCGTGTGCTGATACCGCCCAGTGAACCGTGTGCTGATATCCCCCAGTGAACCATGTGCTGATACCGCCCAGTGAACCGTGTGCTGATACCGCCCAGTGAACCATGTGCTGATACCGCTCAGTGAGCCGTGTGCTGATACCGCCCAGTGAACCGTGTGCTGATATCGCCCAGTGAACCATGTGCTGATACCGCCCAGTGAACCGTGTGCTGATACCGCCCAGTGAACCATGTGCTGATACCGCCCAGTGAACCATGTGCTGATACCGCTCAGTGAGCCGTGTGCTGATACCGCCCAGTGAACCATGTGCTGATACCGCCCAGTGAGCCATGTGCTGATACCGCCCAGTGAACCATGTGCTGATACCGCTCAGTGAGCCGTGTGCTGATACCGCCCAGTGAACCATGTGCTGATACCGCCCAGTGAACCATGTGCTGATACCGCCCTGTGAACCATGTGCTGATACCGCCCTGTGAACCATGTGCTGATACTGCCCAGTGAACCATGTGCTGATACCGCCCAGTGAACCATGTGCTGATACCGCCCTGTGAACCATGTGCTGATACCGCCCAGTGAACCATGTGCTGATACCGCTCAGTGAGCCGTGTGCTGATACCGCCCAGTGAACCATGTGCTGATACCGCCCAGTGAGCCATGTGCTGATACCGCCCAGTGAACCATGTGCTGATACCGCTCAGTGAGCCGTGTGCTGATACCGCCCAGTGAACCATGTGCTGATACCGCCCAGTGAACCATGTGCTGATACAGCCCAGTGAACCATGTGCTGATACCGCTCAGTGAGCCTTGTGCTGATACCGCCCAGTGAGCCATGTGCTGATACCGCCCAGTGAGCCGTGTGCTGATACCGCCCAGTGAGCCATGTGCTGATACCGCCCAGTGAACCATGTGCTGATACCGCCCAGTGAACCATGTGCTGATACCGCCCTGTGAACCATGTGCTGATACCGCCCAGTGAACCATGTGCTGATACCGCTCAGTGAGCCTTGTGCTGATACCGCTCAGTGAGCCGTGTGCTGATACCGCCCAGTGAACCGTGTGCTGACACCGCCCAGTGAACCGTGTGCTGATGCCGCCCAGTGAACCGTGTGCTGACACCGCCCAGTGAACCGTGTGCTGATACCGCCCAGTGAACCGTGTGCTGACACCGCCCAGTGAACCGTGTGCTGACACCGCCCAGTGAACCGTGTGCTGACACCGCCCAGTGAACCGTGTGCTGACACCGCCCAGTGAACCGTGTGCTGATACCGCCCAGTGAACCATGTGCTGATACCGCCCAGTGAACCATGTGCTGATACCGCTCAGTGAGCCTTGTGCTGATACCGCCCAGTGAACCATGTGCTGATACCGCTCAGTGAACCATGTGCTGATACCGCCCAGTGAACCATGTGCTGATACCGCTCAGTGAGCCTTGTGCTGATACCGCCCAGTGAACCATGTGCTGATACCGCTCAGTGAGCCTTGTGCTGATACCGCCCAGTGAACCATGTGCTGATACCGCCCAGTGAGCCATGTGCTGATACCGCCCAGTGAACCATGTGCTGATACCGCTCAGTGAGCCTTGTGCTGATACCGCCCAGTGAACCATGTGCTGATACCGCTCAGTGAGCCTTGTGCTGATACCGCCCAGTGAACCATGTGCTGATACCGCTCAGTGAACCATGTGCTGATACCGCCCAGTGAACCATGTGCTGATACCGCTCAGTGAGCCTTGTGCTGATACCGCCCAGTGAACCATGTGCTGATACCGCTCAGTGAGCCTTGTGCTGATACCGCCCAGTGAACCATGTGCTGATACCGCCCAGTGAGCCTTGTGCTGATACCGCCCAGTGAACCATGTGCTGATACCGCCCTGTGAACCATGTGCTGATACCGCTCAGTGAGCCGTGTGCTGATACCGCCCAGTGAACCGTGTGCTGATATCCCCCAGTGAACCATGTGCTGATACCGCCCAGTGAACCGTGTGCTGATACCGCCCAGTGAACCATGTGCTGATACCGCCCAGTGAACCATGTGCTGATACCGCCCAGTGAACCATGTGCTGATACCGCCCAGTGAACCGTGTGCTGATACCGCCCAGTGAACCATGTGCTGATACCGCCCAGTAAACCATGTGCTGATACCGCCCAGTGAGCCTTGTGCTGATACCGCCCAGTGAACCATGTGCTGATACCTGAAAATTATGATGCATAAATGTGTTATATCTTTGAGTCTGTAAAACAACAATTTCAACATAAAACTGCGCGGTTTAGTTACATCGCGCGCGGACGTGATAGCGAGCCGCGGTCGACATCACACAAAAAATACCGAACAGCGAACAGGCGCAGGGATATAAAGCCGGCTTATAACTTATATATAACTTATATAAAGCCGGCTTATAACTTCTGCTCCTGTGACTAAATTGCGTCTCCGGATAGCCCACAGGCTTTCAGGGTTTAAATTTAGGACCGACTATACTTATTTGACATGGCGAAGAGGTTGGTAATACAAACAGATACAGAATATATTATTTTAAAACCTAAGTCAATACCCGCGTTAAGTTACATGTTTTGCTACTTAACTCTTTCCCACTCACGGACGCCTTTTGTCGCCTTCACGCTAAGGCGTCAAAAGGCGTCCGTGACTGGGAAAGAGTTAAACAAGGAAGCCTTTGCAGCTGATCCCAAACGGAAATAATCATGGACTAAAACACCAACTATCGCTCGGGTTACGCAATACCGAACAGATGACGTCACGCAGGCGATGCCTGCAGCTCGAGATTCAGGCTTCAGATGGCTCAGCAGCATGAGGTGCGAATGGTTTTCCTTGCAGCTGGCGAATAAATCAATGGGATTTTGCAATACGCTTTTTGTTTCAATTTGCTAAACTTTTGTACTTTTTGATAGTGGATTAATACAAAACTTGAGCACCATCGAACCGAATTCATACCGCCACATTGGTTTCCCAAATGACCGTGAAATACCTTCATAGAGGAGGCGCAACCAGGTGCTTAAAGCCTCCATAGCCCCGGCCCTCACACCCAACATGACCCCCCCCCCTCCCCCCGCCTCACACCCATCCCTCTCCCCACCCCGTCGCAAGTCTTGAGACAGCTCGCATTTAATCGAACAAGTCCTGTCTCGACCACAGTACCGGACATTCACATCCCGTCCGCGCTTTATGTGACATTACTCTGCGTTCTCCAATATTGCGAATATCGGAATTGTCGCTGGCCTCTGGTCGTCTCGAGACACTGAGCTCCTGTACGTCAGTGTGTGATGGATCGGCAGCCAGCGAATTGTGTGGGACTCCCTGGCTGACAAGGTCACGTGGGTTTAAATCGATGTCCCACTCCCAGACCGGGCGCAAAGGTGACGCACACATTATGTACTGACCGATAGGTGGCGCTAGCCGGCTGACCGATAGGTGGCGCTAGAGGGCTGACCGATATGTGGCGTTAGCGGGCTGACCGATAGGTGGCGCTAGCGTCCAGACCGATAGGTGGCGCTAGCGGGCTGACCGATAGGTGGCGCTAGCCAGCTGACCGATAGGTGGCGCTAGCCAGCTGACCGATAGGTGGCGTTAGCGGGCTGACCGATAGGTGGCGCTAGCGGGCTGACCGATAGGTGGCGTTAGCGGGCTGACCGATAGGTGGCGCTAGCGTCCTGACCGATAGGTGGCGCTAGCGGGCTGACCGATTGTTGGCTCCAGCGGGCTGACCGATAGGTGGCGCTAGCGTCCTGACCGATAAGTGGCGCTAGCGAGCTGACCGATAGGTGGCGCTAACGGGCTGACCGATAGGTAGCGCTAGCGGGCTGACCGATAAGTGGCGCTAGCAGGCTGACCGATAGGTGGCGCTCACGGGCTGACCGATAGGTGGCGCTCACGGGCTGACCGATAGGTGGCGCTAACGTGCTGACCGATAGGGGCGCTAGCAGGCTGAACAATAGGTGGCGCAAGCAGGCTGACCGATAGATGGCGCTAGTGTCCTGCCCGATAGGTGGCGCTAGTGTCCTGCCCGATAGGTGGCGCTAGCGGGCTGACCGATAGGTGGCGCTAGCGGGCTGACCGATAGGTGGCGCTAGCGGGCTGTCCGATAGGTGGCGCTAGCGTCCTGACCGATAGGTGGCGCTAACGGGCTGACCGATAGGTGGCGCTAACGTGCTGACCGATAGGTGGCGCTAGCGGGCTGAACAATAGGTGGCGCTAGCAGGCTGACCGATAGGTGGCGCTAGCAGGCTGACCGATAGGTAGCGCTAGCGGGCTGACCCATAGATGGCGCTAGTGTCCTGCCCGATAGGTGGCGCTAGTGTCCTGCCCGATAGGTGGCGCTAGCGGGCTGACCGATAGGTGGCGCTAGCGGGCTGACCGATAGGTGGCGCTAGCGGGCTGGCCGATAGGTGGCGCTAGCGTCCTGACCGATAAGTGGCGCTAACGGGCTGACCGATAGGTGGCGTTAACGTTCTGAAAGACATTCTCCTCGTCCAGGTGGCGTCATACTCCAGATCACCCTACATTAAGGTGGCCCCGAGCGGCTTGGAAAAAAAGAAGAAAGTGACCCTGTGGCAGTGATGCGGACAGGACAGCCTTTCCGGTCGATGTGTCTTTTCAGACCTCTCGCTGTGGTAGGAGGTCTCGTATTTTCTTGTGTTGTCTCGACTCGACTCGACTCGACTCGACTCGACTCGACTCGACTCGACTCGACTCGACTCGACTCGACTCGACTCGACTCGACGACGACGGGGAAGAAGGATGTTTACATCATCGACAGAACTGGTCCATCTGGTTGTTTACATCACCGAGAGAACTGGTCCATCTGGTTGTTTACAGCAAGCACCGAGAGAACTGGTCCATCTGGTTGTTTACATCACCGAGAGAACTGGTCCATCTGGTTGTTTACAGCAAGCACCGAGAGAACTGGTCCATCTGGTTGTTTACATCACCGAGAGAACTGGTCCATCTGGTTGTTTACAGCAAGCACCGAGAGAACTGGTCCATCTGGTTGTTTACATCACCGAGAGAACTGGTCCATCTGGTTGTTTACAGCAAGCACCGAGAGAACTGGTCTATCTGGTTGTTTACATCAACGAGAGAACTGGTCCATCTGGTTGTTTACAGCACCGAGAGAACTGGTCCATCTGGTTGTTTACAGCAAGCACCGAGAGAACTGGTCCATCTGGTTGTTTACAGCAAGCCCCGAAAAAACTGGTCCATCTGGTTGTTTACAGCAAGCACCGAGAGAACTGGTCCATCTGGTTGTTTACATCACCGAGAGAACTGGTCCATCTGGTTGTTTACAGCACCGAGAGAACTGGTCCATCTGGTTGTTTACAGCAAGCACCGAGAGAACTGGTCCATCTGGTTGTTTACAGCAAGCCCCGAAAAAACTGGTCCATCTGGTTGTTTACAGCAAGCACCGAGAGAACTGGTCCATCTGGTTGTTTACATCACCGAGAGAACTGGTCCATCTGGTCGTTTACATCACCGAGAGAACTGGTCCGTCTGGCTGTTTACATCACCGAGAGAACTGGTCCGTCTGGTTGTTTACATCACCGAGAGAACTTGTCCATCTGGTTGTTTACATCACCGAGAGAACTGGTCCATCTGGTTGTTTACATCACCGAGAGAACTGGTCCATGGCTCAGTTCTGTAGGTACCAGATGGAACCCTGGGTCCGATCCATGTGTGGACCCCCTAGTGGACACCTGGGTCAAGCCCCTGGGTCAATTCCCTAGGTCAGACCCCTGGGTCACCCCGTGGGGCAAGTCCCTGGGTCAGACTCGTGGGGCAAGCCCCTGGGTCCGATCCTTAGATCAGACCTTTGGGTCAGAACCCTGGTTCAGAACCCTAGTTTAGGTCCTTGGGTCAGACCCCTGGGTCAGACCCCTGGGTCAGACCCCTGGGTCAGACCCCTGGGTCGGACCCCTGAGCGGCCACGTGGCTGGGGTGCCAGGTAACAGTCGGTGTGACTGTGACTGTACCTAAGCGGCAGGTGGTGACTGGTGTCCGCTTCACTCTCTTCTAAATATTTACATCTTTAATTTTATTGATTGAAAAAAGTTGATTGATTTAGGGAGGAGCAGGTGGTTTGTCGCTCTGGTTCGGGTTGTGGTGAGGGGGAGGGCAGAAGGGGGGGGGGTTGAGGCGGTGGTCAGTGCTGGTGGCAGATGTCTGGGGTCTTTGTGTTGTACTTTATGCGGTGTGTGTTGGGGGCGAGGAGGGGGGGGGCATGGGATCTGCTTACGCCCGCAGCCATCCACAGGTATTATCCCTGATATGTCACAAGTAGGTTTGCTGTCATTTTTCAAATTCCTGTGAAATGCCTAAAAAATTCCATTTCAATTAGTCATAAATATATGCAGATATTACTTCGTTATGCGCACTGATGCATTGCCACATGCCTGACAGGCACTCGGGAGGCCTTTATTGCACCACGGGTGAGTGGTGGACGGGACGGCGGCTGGGGGCGGTACGGCTGGGGGCGGTACGGCTGGGGGCGGTACGGCTGGGGGCGGTACGGCTGGGGGCGGTACGGCTGGGGGCGGTACGGCTGGGGGCGGTACGGCTGGGGACGGTACGGCTGAGGGCGGTACGGCTGAGGGCGGTACGGCTGAGGGCGGTACGGCTGGGGACGGTACGGCTGGGGACGGTACGGCTGGGGACGGTACGGCTGGGGACGGTACGGCTGCGGACGGTACGGCTGCGGACGGTACGGCTGGGGGCGGTACGGCTGGGGGCGGTACGGCTGAGGGCGGTACGGCTGAGGGCGGTACGGCTGAGGGCGGTACGGCTGAGGGCGGTACGGCTGAGGGCGGTACGGCTGAGGGCGGTACGGCTGAGGGCAGTACGGCTGGGGACGGTACGGCTGGGGACGGTACGGCTGGGGACGGTACGGCTGGGGGCGGTACGGCTGGGGGCGGTACGGCTGGGGACGGTACGGCTGATGGTGGTACGGCTGGGGGGCTGTACGGCTGAGGACGGTACGGCTGATGACGGTACGGCTGATGACGGTACGGCTGATGACGGTACGGCTGATGACGGTACGGCTGATGACGGTACGGGCTGATGACGGTACGGCTGGGGGATGTACGGCTGTGGGAGGTACGGCTGATGACGGTACGGCTGATGCCGGTACGGGCTGATGACGGTACGGCTGATGACGGTACGGCTGATGACGGTACGGCTGATGACGGTACGGCTGATGACGGTACGGCTGGCGGAGGTACGGCTGATGACGGTACGGCTGATGACGGTACGGCTAATGACGGTACGGGCTAATGACGGTTCGGGCTGATGACGGTACGGCTGAGGGTGGTACGGCTGATAACGGTACGGCTGATGACGGTACGGGCTGATGACGGTAGGATTGATGACAGTACGGCTGAAGACGTTACGGCTGATGACGGTACGGATGGAACCACAGCTGGGGAGATCGGATCAGTGGTGATGGATGACGTGGTCAATTGATCCAGCCACTATGTTACCTCAGCCGGTCGATCGGCGCCTGATTGTAATACATTCACCATTTAGGATAGAGACACGATGATTTATTTATTTTGACTCGCTACGCAGTCAACGTCGGTCCTGGCAGGAACCCTCTCCCTGGACCCCCCTCTCCATGGGCCCCCCTGTCTGGCTTCCCATCTCTGGGCCCCCCTCCCTGGGCCCCCCTCTCTGGGCCCCCCTCTCTGGACCCCCCTCTCTGGGCCCCCACCTCTCTGGGCCCCCCTCCCTGGGCCTCCCTCTCTGGGCCCCCCTCTCTGGGCCCCCC
Organism: Arenicola marina; assembly: GCA_964019135.1. Classification (NCBI taxonomy): domain Eukaryota; kingdom Metazoa; phylum Annelida; class Polychaeta; family Arenicolidae; genus Arenicola; species Arenicola marina. The sequence continues at coordinate 58,134,166 of OZ025249.1, read as the reverse complement.
TCTCTGGGCCCCCACCTCTCTGGGCCCCCCTCTCTGGGACCCCCTCTCTGGGCCCCCCTCTCTGGGCCCCCACCTCTCTGGGTCCCCCTCCCTGGACCCCCCTGTCCGGGCCCCCTTCTCTGCCCCCCTTCTCTATGGGCCCCCCTCTCTAGACCCACCTCTCTGGGTTCCCCTCTGTGGCCCCACCTCTCTGGGTTCCCCTCTCCGGGTCCCCCTCTCTGCCCCCACCTCTCTGGGTTCCCCTCTCTGGACCTCCCTCTCTGGGCCCCCCTCTCTAGACCCACCTCTCTGGGTTCCCCTCTGTGGCCCCACCTCTCTGGGTTCCCCTCTGTGGCCCCACCTCTCTGGGTTCCCCTCTCCGGGCCCCCCTCTCTGCCCCCACCTCTCTGGGTTCCCCTCTCCGGGCCCCCCTCTCTGCCCCCACCTCTCTGGGTTCCCCTCTCTGGACCCCCCTTTCTGGGCCCCCCTCTCTGCCCCCCCGCCCCCCCCTCTCTGGACCCCCCTCTCCGGGCCCCCCTCTCCGGGCCCCCCTCTCTGGCCCTACCTCTCTGGACCCCATTCTCTAAGCCCCCCGGTCTAGACCCCCCTCTCTGGGCCCCCCTCTCTAGACCCCCCTCTCTGGGCCTCCCTCTCCGGACCCCCTTCTCTGCCCCCCCCCCCTCTCTGGGCCCCCCTCTCTAGACCCCCCTCTCTGGGTTCCCCTCTCTGCCCCCACCTCTCTGGTTTTCCCTCTCTGGCCCCACCTCTTTGGGCCCCCCTCTCTGGACCCCCCTCTCTGGACCCCCCTCTCTGGGCCCCCCTCTCTGGGCCCCCCTCTCTGGACCCCCCTGTCTGGGCCCCCCTCTCTGGACCCCCCTGTCTGGGCCCCCCTCTATGGACCCCCCTGTCTGGGCCCCCCTCTCTGGCCCCACCTCTTTGGGCCCCCCTCTCTGGACCCCCCTCTCTGGGCCCCCCTCTCTGGGCCCCCCTCTCTGGACCCCCCTCTGTGGGCCCCCCTCTCTGGACTGGGCCCCCCTCTCTGGGCCCCCACTCTGGGCCCCCCTCTCTGCCCCCCTCTCTCTGGGCCCCCCTCGGTGCCCCCACCTCTCTGGGCCCCGCTCTCTGCCCCCCCCCCTCGGTGAGCGGCCCCGTACCACCTGTCACAGGTACGGGTAAATACCAGATGTTGAATGCAATCACACAGATCGAGCGACAATTATCGATTTCAACTTGATTCGCTCTGTATATTATATGTGTGCTTGGGGGCTGGGGGCACAGGAGGGTGGTGGGGGGGGGGGGGCGGTGTTGGGAGGGGAATAAAGGGCCGCGATGCGAATATTGGATCAGTCTGGTATGACTGCGAGCTTGCAAAAGCTGATTTAAACTACATAAGTAGTCAATTAATATGATGGGCCTAGTTTCTGGCTCTCGGCTAGAAACATGGGCTTGGAGGTTACCAGAGAGATGAGACCAGACACGTGTGATGATATATCGTCTCTTATCGGTTACACCCGGCAAGCTTAATTCAACGGAGATGTTGCTGAGCTCTGGCCGCATGGTATCGTCAGGTAATTAGGTTTTGGTTAATTACCTCCACGGCTTGTCGTACCCAGTCTGTCCACGGCCAGGGTTAGCGCTGTCTTATGGCGCCTCAACACGATTGGACGTGTGGCGGTCACGTGACCATCGGCTGTCCCTCGTGGTTGACAGGCACTGACCGCCGTGTCCTGTCACCTCACCTCGGTCCAGGTGTCCGTGAGGCCATAGCAGTCACAGTGACACTTGGGACGCTGTCCATCTTCAGTCAACACCTTGGTCGCTGTCCACCTGCAGTCAACACCTTGGTCGCTGTCCATCGTCAGTCAACACTTTGGTCGCTGTCTATCGTCAGTCAACACTTTGGTCGCTGTCTATCGTCTGTCAACACTTTGGTCGTTGTGTATCGTCCATCAACACTTTGGTCGCTGTCTATCGTCAGTCAACACCTTGGTCGCTGTCCATCGTCAGTCAACACTTTGGTCGCTGTCTATCGTCAGTCAACACTTTGGTCGCTGTCCACCTTCAGTCAACACTTTGGTCGCTGTCTATCGTCAGTCAACACTTTGGTCGCTGTCCATCGTCAGTCAACACTTTGGTCGCTGTCTATCGTCAGTCAACACTTTGGTCGCTGTCCATCGTCAGTCAACACTATGGTCGCTGTCCACCTTCAGTCAACACTTTGGTCGCTGTCTATCGTCAGTCAACACTTTGGTCGCTGTGTATCGTCAGTCAACACTTGGTCGCTGTCCATCGTCAGTCAACACTTTGGTCGCTGTCCATCGTCAGTCAACACTTTGGTCGCTGTCCATTGTCAGTCAACACTTTGGTCGCTGTCCATCGTCAGTCAACACTTTGGTCGCTGTGTATCGTCAGTCAACACTTTGGTCGCTGTCTATCGTCAGTCAACACTTTGGTCGCTGTCCATCGTCAGTCAACACTATGGTCGCTGTCCACCTTCAGTCAACACTTTGGTCGCTGTCTATCGTCAGTCAACACTTTGGTCGCTGTGTATCGTCCATCAACACCTTGGTCGCTGTCTATCGTCAGTCAACACTTTGGTCGCTGTCTATCGTCAGTCAACACCTTGGTCGCTCCCCATCGTCAGTCAACACTTTGGTCGCTGTCTATCGTCAGTCAACACTTTGGTCGCTGTCCACCTTCAGTCAACACCTTGGTCGCTGTCCACCTTCAGTCAACACTTTGGTCGCTGTCTATCGTCAGTCAACACTTTGGTCGCTGTCCATCGTCAGTCAACACTATGGTCGCTGTCCACCTTCAGTCAACACTTTGGTCGCTGTGTATCGTCAGTCAACACTTTGGTCGCTGTCCACCTTCAGTCAACACTTTGGTCGCTGTCTATCGTCAGTTAACACTTTGGTCGCTGTGTATCGTCCATCAACACTTTGGTCGCTGTCAATCGTCAGTCAACACTTTAGTCGCTGTCCACCTTTAGTCAACACTTTGGTCGCTGTGTATCGTCAGTCAACACTTTGGTCGCGGTGTATCGTCAGTCAACACTTTGGTCGCTGTCCACCTTCAGTCAACACTTTGGTCGCTGTCTATCGTCAGTCAACACTTTGGTCGCTGTGTATCGTCCATCAACACTTTGGTCGCTGTCCATCGTCAGTCAACACTTTAGTCGCTGTCCACCTTCAGTCAACACTTTGGTGGATGTGTATCGTCAGTCAACACGTTGGTCGCTATCCACCTTCAGTCAACACTTTGGTCGCTGTCCATCGTCAGTCAACACTTTGGTCGATGTCCACCTTCAGTCAACACTTTGGTCGCTGTCCATCGTCCGTCAACACTTTGGTCGCTGTCCACCTTCAGTCAACACTTTGGTCGTTGTCCATCTTCAGTCAACACTTTGGTCGCTGTGTATCGTCAGTCAACACGTTGGTCGCTATCCACCTTCAGTCAACACTTTGGTCGCTGTCCATCGTCAGTCAACACTTTGGTCGATGTCCACCTTCAGTCAACACTTTGGTCGCTGTCCATCGTCCGTCAACACTTTGGTCGCTGTCCATCGTCAGTCAACACTTCGGTCGCTGTCCACCTTCAGTCAACACTTTGGTCGCTGTTTATCGTCAGTCAACACGTTGGTCGCTATCCACCTTCAGTCAACACTTTGGTGGATGTGTATCGTCAGTCAACACGTTGGTCGCTATCCACCTTCAGTCAACACTTTGGTCGTTGTCCATCTTCAGTCAACACTTCGGTCGCTGTGTATCGCCCATCAACACGTTGGTCGCTATCCACCTTCAGTCAACACTTTGGTCGCTGTCCATCGTCCGTCAACACTTTGGTCGCTGTCCATCTTCAGTCAACACTTTGGTCGCTGTCCGATAGGGAGCGCCACCAATTGGTCGATGTCGATACATATAGCGCCTCCTGGCGGTGCCGGTGACGGCTCAGAGTTGGGACAGATCAAATCTAATCCTTCGCTTCGTACTCAATGTTGCCGATCAATAGTCCTTTTTTCTACTGTATGTGTCCCTGGTGAAAAAAAAACTCCATTTCGTTTAAATTTGTAATTAAATGATATCCCCGAAATACTGCCGCAGTCTATCGACTAGAGCGCTATGTGAGCGACGCCGTTGATCATCGCTTGCAGATCTTGGCGACTGGAATTCGAAAAACGCCAATATTCAAGCGAGACTCACGTGACGGGTATGATGAAGTATGCGGCGGTGTTCGGGTGAACAGGGGCCCCCGTGGTCGCCTAGTGGGTAGCGCGTTCCACATGACAAGGGGTGCTCGGCCAACCCAAGCGGCCGGTGCCTGCTTCCAATCCCAGATGTGCAAATGTCGGTTTCTACATCAGAAAGATCCCAAAACTTTCTTTACCAGAATTAGGGAGCTGCTCCCGGAGACATGGGTCCTCTCTACCTTGACCTTGACGGTCGCGACATGACCTACATAATGACATGGAACAGAACTGTAATATTCCCTTCAAATTGTGTGATTAACAGCTGATCGTTAGTTACGTGTTCTACGTCACAGATTCGTGTGCAATCCACTGTTTTGTTGCACGGTTTGGGGGCAAGCTCCAGGCAATGAATTGTAGTGACACGATTAAATTACTCGTCCTTTAGTGTATAAAAATTAAAAATTAAATGTAACAGTTTTACATCTCCACATTTTTTGGTGGGAAATAAACGATTGTTTAAATATCTTTAATAAGACAAAAACCAAATCGGGACCAACCTGTGAGATTTGTGTGTGCCGTGTGTGCCGAGTTGACAACCAGATGTTGACAATCAAAGGTTGAGAACCAGATGTTCGCAATCAGATGTTCACAACCAGATGTTAACAACCAGAGGTTGACAACCAGATGTTGACAACCAGATGTTCACAACCAGATGTTGTCGACCAATTTCTCTGTCCCTTGAACCCTCTGTAGCCAGCGTTTCGGGCTGGGTGAAGGTTGAAGCGGCGGAATGGGCTAGGAGAGGGGTCGAGCTGCGAGGGGGGGGCGGTGATGGAGGTGTGGCGGGTGATTGACATAGAGGGGGGCGGCGGCGGCGGCGACGGGTCAGTGGGAGGTGTGGGTTGGTCAGGGAATAGTCCTCTGGGAGGGAGGTCGATTGCAACATGGCACGTGGGGCTTTGAGAGGGCAACGACAGTGAATAAAGGGTTGTGGTTAGATGGAGTGTGGGGGGGGGGGGAGTAGTGGTTGAGTGAGGATTCCTGTCCTGGGAGTGAGGGGGGAGGGTGTTGGCTGTAAAAGCAGTCCTGCCCTGTGGGTGCGGGAGAAGTTTGTTGGCTGTAGAAGCAGTCCTGTCCTGGGTGTGTGTGTGTGGTGGGGCTATAAATGGGTTCCTGGCGTCCGCTGTGACGTCCAGCCATCATGGCGCAATGCTAGTCACGTCAGGCGAGGTTTGCCTTAGGTTTTAGCGTCTCAGCGCGGACAAATCTTCTTCTGTCTGCCTGGTCTGGTCTTCATACGGAGGTGAGCGATAGACTGTCCGCCAGCCCTCCCGTTCACATCTTTCGTGTCAGCGACGTCACCTACTCCCGTCTGAACCGTCTGTCTGGATCTTAACGTTACCGTCTGAACCGTCTGTCTGGATCTTAACGTTACCGTCTGAACCGTCTGTCTGGATCTTAACGTTACCGTCTGAGCCGTCTGTCTGGATCTTAACGTTACCGTCTGAACCGTCTGTCTGGATCTTAACGTTACCGTCTGAGCCGTCTGTCTGGATCTTAACGTTACCGTCTGAACCGTCTGTCTGGATCTTAACGTTACCGTCTGAGCCGTCTGTCTGAATCTTAACGTTACCGTCTGAGCCGTCTGTCTGGATCTTAACGTTACCGTTTGAGCCGCTTGTCTGCATCTTAACTTTATCGCCTGAACCGTCTGTCTGGATCTTAACGTTACCGTCTGAACCGTCTGTCTGGATCTTAACGTTACCGTCTGAACCGTCTGTCTGGATCTTAACGTTACCGTCTGAACCGTCTGTCTGGATCTTAACGTTACCGTCTGAACCGTCTGTCTGGATCTTAACGTTACCGTCTGAACCGTCTGTCTGGATCTTAACGTTACCGTCTGAGCCGCTTGTCTGCATCTTAACTTTACCGTCTGAACCGTCTGTCTGGATCTTAACGCTACCGTCTGAACCGTCTGGCGAGATCTTAACGTTACCGTCTGAACCGTCTGGCCAGATCTTAACGTTACCGTCTGAACCGCGTGTCTAAACCTTAACGTTACCGTCTGAACCGCGTGTCTAAACCTTAACGTTACTGTCTGAACCGTCTGGCGAGATCTTAACGTTACCGTCTGAACCGCGTGTCTAAACCTTAACGTTACCGTCTGAACCGTCTGTCTGGATCTTAACGTTACCGTCTGCCGGGATCTTAACGTTACCGTCTGAACCGTCTGTCTGGATCTTAACGTTACCGTCTGAACCGTTTGTCTGGATCTTAACGTTACCGTCTGAACCGTCTGTCTGGATCTTAACGTTACCGTCTGAACCGTCTGTCTGGATCTTAACGTTACCGTCTGAGCCGCTTGTCTGCATCTTAACTTTACCGTCTGAACCGTCTGTCTGGATCTTAACGCTACCGTCTGAACCGTCTGGCGAGATCTTAACGTTACCGTCTGAACCGTCTGGCCAGATCTTAACGTTACCGTCTGAACCGCGTGTCTAAACCTTAACGTTACCGTCTGAACCGCGTGTCTAAACCTTAACGTTACTGTCTGAACCGTCTGGCGAGATCTTAACGTTACCGTCTGAACCGCGTGTCTAAACCTTAACGTTACCGTCTGAACCGTCTGTCTGGATCTTAACGTTACCGTCTGCCGGGATCTTAACGTTACCGTCTGAACCGTCTGTCTGGATCTTAACGTTACCGTCTGAACCGTTTGTCTGGATCTTAACGTTACCGTCTGAACCGTCTGTCTGGATCTTAACGTTACCGTCTGAACCGTCTGTCTGGATCTAAAAGTAGCCTTTTGATGGGCGCAGGGAACGTCTCGTTACTTTAGCTAAATCTCTTGATTTCGTCTACTTTTTTCCCCATGGTTTGGCCCTTGACTTTCTTGAATTGCACTTTACGTGCCACGTGGTCCACGGTATGTAATTCAACCCCCAAGCACCCCCAGGCGGAGCCCCTGCCACACAGCCGTCACCTGGCGGTCGGCGGCAAAGCCAACATTTCCGAACCGCCCCCAGCTTTGTAGCCGATTTATTCTTGCGCTGGTGAACCGGTCTGACTGGTCTGACAAACAAGGACGTGCCGTGACGGAAGGGGGCCTCCCTGGTGTAGAGGTAAGGACGTGCCTCTGACACGACGGAAGGGGGCCTCCCTGGTGTAGAGGTAAGGACGTGCCTCTGACACGACGGAAGGGGCCCTCCCTGGTGTAGAGGTAAGGACGTGCCTCTGACACGACGGAAGGGGGCCCTCCCTGGTGTAGAGGTAAGGACGTGCCTCTGACACGATGGAAAGGGCCCTCCCTGGTGTAGAGGTAAGGACGTGCCTCTGACACGACGGATAGGGCCCTCCCTGGTGTAGAGGTAAGGACGTGCCTCTGACACGACGGAAGGGGGCCCTCCCTGCTGTAGAGGTAAGGACGTGCCTCTGACACGACGGAAGGGGGCCTCCCTGGTGTAGAGGTAAGGACGTGCCTCTGACACGACGGAAGGGGGCCTCCCTGGTGTAGAGGTAAGGACGTGCCTCTGACACGACGGAAGGGGCCCTCCCTGGTGTAGAGGTAAGGACGTGCCTCTGACACGACGGAAGGGGGCCTCCCTGGTGTAGAGGTAAGGACGTGCCTCTGACACGACGGAAGGGGCCCTCCCTGGTGTAGAGGTAAGGACGTGCCTCTGACACGATGGAAAGGGCCCTCCCTGGTGTAGAGGTAAGGACGTGCCTCTGACACGACGGATAGGGCCCTCCCTGGTGTAGAGGTAAGGACGGTCCTCTGACACGACGGAAGGGGGCCCTCCCTGGTGTAGAGGTAAGGACGTGCCTCTGACACGACGGAAAGGGCCCTCCCTGGTGTAGAGTTAAGGACGTGCCTCTGACACGACGGAAAGGGCCCTCCCTGGTGTAGAGGTAAGGACGTGCCTCTGACACGATGGAAAGGGCCCTCCCTGGTGTAGAGGTAAGGACGTGCCTCTGACACGACGGAAGGGGCCCTCCCTGGTGTAGAGGTAAGGACGTGCCTCTGACACGACGGAAGGGGGCCTCCCTGGTGTAGAGGTAAGGACGTGCCTCTGACACGACGGAAGGGGCCCTCCCTAGTGTAGAGGTAAGGACGTGCCTCTGACACGACGGAAAGGGCCCTCCCTGGTGTAGAGGTAAGGACGTGCCGCTGACACGACGGAAAGGGCCCTCCCTGGTGTAGAGGTAAGGACGTGCCTCTGACACGACGGAAAGGGCCCTCCCTGGTGTAGAGGTAAGGACGTGCCTCTGACACGACGGAAAGGGCCCTCCCTGGTGTAGAGGTAAGGACGTGCCTCTGACACGACGGAAAGGGCCCTCCCTGGTGTAGAGGTAAGGACGTGCCTCTGACACGACGGAAGGGGCCCTCTCTGGTGTAGAGGTAAGGACGTGCCTCTGACACGATGGAAGGGGCCCTCCCTGGTGTAGAGGTAAGGACGTGCCTCTGACACGACGGAAGGGGCCCTCCCTGGTGTAGAGGTAAGGACGTGCCTCTGACACGATGGAAGGGGCCCTCCCTGGTGTAGAGGTAAGGACGTGCCTCTGACACGACGGAAGGGGCCCTCCCTGGTGTAGAGGTAAGGACGTGCCTCTGACACGACGGAAGGGGGCCCTCTCTGGTGTAGAGGTAAGGACGTGCCTCTGACACGACGGAAAGGGCCCTCCCTGGTGTAGAGGTAAGGACGTGCCTCTGACACGACGGAAAGGGCCCTCCCTGGTGTAGAGGTAAGGACGTGCCTCTGACACGACGGAAGGGGCCCTCCCTGGTTTAGAGGTAAGGACGTGCCTCTGACACGACGGAAGGGCCCTCCCTGGTGTAGAGGTAAGGACGTGCCTCTGACACGACGGAAAGGGCCCTCCCTGGTGTAGAGGTAAGGACGTGCCTCTGACGCGACGGAAAGGGCCCTCCCTGGTGTAGAGGTAAGGACGTGCTTCTGACACGACGGAAGGGGGCCTCCCTGGTGTAGAGGTAAGGACGTGCTTCTGACACGACAGAAGGGGGCCTCCCTGGTGTAGAGGTAAGGACGTGCCTCTGACACGATGGAAGGGGCCCTCCCTGGTGTAGAGGTAAGGACGTGCCTCTGACACGACGGAAAGGGCCCTCCCTGGTGTAGAGGTAAGGACGTGCCGCTGACACGACGGAAAGTGCCCTCCCTGGTGTAGAGGTAAGGACGTGCCTCTGACACGACGGAAGGGGGCCCTCCCTGGTGTAGAGGTAAGGACGTGCCGCTGACACGACGGAAAGTGCCCTCCCTGGTGTAGAGGTAAGGACGTGCCTCTGACACGACGGAAGGGGGCCCTCCCTGGTGTAGAGGTAAGGACGTGCCGCTGACACGACGGAAGGGGCCCTCCCTGGTGTAGAGGTAAGGACGTGCCTCTGACACGACGGAAAGGGCCCTCCCTGGTGTAGAGGTAAGGACGTGCCTCTGACACGACGGAAAGGGCCCTCCCTGGTGTAGAGGTAAGGACGTGCCTCTGACACGACTGAAAGGGCCCTCCCTGGTGTAGAGGTAAGGACGTGCCTCTGACACAACGGAAGGGGGCCCTCCCTGGTGTAGAGGTAAGGACGTGCCTCTGACACGACGGAAAGGGCCCTCCCTGGTGTAGAGGTAAGGACGTGCCTCTGACACGACGGAAAGGGCCCTCCCTGGTGTAGAGGTAAGGACGTGCCTCTGACACGACGGAAGGGGCCCTCTCTGGTGTAGAGGTAAGGACGTGCCTCTGACACGACGGAAAGGGCCCTCCCTGGTGTAGAGGTAAGGACGTGCCTCTGACACGACGGAAAGGGCCCTCCCTGGTGTAGAGGTAAGGACGTGCCTCTGACACGACGGAAAGGGCCCTCCCTGGTGTAGAGGTAAGGACGTGCCTCTGACACGACGGAAGGGGCCCTCCCTGGTTTAGAGGTAAGGACGTGCCTCTGACACGACGGAAAGGGCCCTCCCTGGTGTAGAGGTAAGGACGTGCCTCTGACACGACGGAAAGGGCCCTCCCTGGTGTAGAGGTAAGGACGTGCTTCTGACACGACGGAAGGGGGCCTCCCTGGTGTAGTGGTAAGGACGTGCCTCTGACACGACGGAAGGGGGCCTCCCTGGTGTAGAGGTAGGGACGTGCCTCTGACACGATGGAAGGGGCCCTCCCTGGTGTAGAGGTAAGGACGTGCCTCTGACACGACGGATAGGGCCCTCCCTGGTGTAGAGGTAAGGACGTGCCTCTGACACGACGGAAGGGGGCCCTCCCTGGTGTAGAGGTAAGGACGTGCCTCTGACACGACGGAAGGGGGCCCTCCCTAGTGTAGAGGTCCGGGCCACTACAAACCTAAAAAAACAATTGATTTCATTTCGTTTCAACCCGATGTGGTGTTTTATGCCATGTTTGTGCAGATATACAATTATTTGAAGCCTGCTTGTGGGGTTCAATGCAGACGTGATGACGTCATCAATGATAACCCCACGACCAGACGGCGACCCAGCCTCACAATAGGGGGCGCGGGTTGGGGGGGGGGGGTGGATAGAGTTATTGTTACAGCAACAACACGTGACTGGACGCCACAACGGCGGTGACCTTGGGAGTGATGTATGACTCTATACATGGGGGACGGGATGTATCATGGGCCTGGAATACACGGTCAGTATTACGTATAGTGAGTGGACTAGATTGGAATAACACACGGATGTCTGTCTGGCTCCGCATGCTGACGCGAACTGCCACCTCCCTCCCTCTGCTATGCTGGTGGGGGTCCCGTGTCATTGCTGACGAGATATTGGGTGTAGAGTGGGTCCCTAATTATTGTCACACTTGACGATTCCACGCAACCAAAGAATGTCACGCAATCTCATGGTTTAACAAAGGACTTTTCCACTTCAGTGGGGTGGTGGGGTCTACGGCTGCTCGGGTTGGCTTTATAATGGGCTAATGGACATGGGGCTGTGGGGTTGCAAGCTAAATGGCTCTCTCTATGGTTGTGTTGGATATTTGCGCTGGGATGGTTTGGCCATGGACGAGGTGACTGCTATTGATGGTTTGGCCATGGACGAGGTGACTGCTATAGATGGTTTGGCCATGGACGAGGTGACTGCTATAAATGGTTTGGCCATGGACCGACTGCTATAGATAGTTTGGCCATGGACGAGGTGACTGCTATAGATGGTTTGGCCATGGACGAGGTGACTGCTATAGATGGTTTGGCCATGAACGAGGTGACTGCTATAGATGGTTTGGCCATGGACCGACTGCTATAGATAGTTTGGCCACGGACGAGGTGACTGCTATAGATGGTTTGGCCATGGACGAGGTGACTGCTATAGATGGTTTGGCCATGAACGAGGTGACTGCTATAGATGGTTTGGCCATGGACGAGGTGACTGCTATAGATGGTTTGGCCATGGACGAGGTGACTGCTATAGATGGTTTGGCCATGCACGAGGTGACTGCTATAGATGGTTTGGCCATGGACGAGGTGACTGCTATAGATGGTTTGGCGATGGACGAGGTGACTGCTATAGATGGTTTGGCCATGGACGAGGCGACTGCTATAGATGGTTTAGTCATGGACAAGGTGACTGCTATAGATGGTTTGGCCATGAACGAGGTGACTGCTATAGATGGTTTGGCGATGGACGAGGCGACTGCTATAGATGGTTTGGCCATGGACGAGGTGACTGCTATAGATGGTTTGGCCATGGACAAGGTGACTGCTATAGATGGTTTGGCCATGGACGAGGTGACTGCTATAGATGGTTTGGCGATGGACGAGGTGACTGCTATAGATGGTTTGGCCATGGACGAGGTGACTGCTATAGATGGTTTGGCCATGGACGAGGTGACTGCTATAGATGGTTTGGCCATGGACGAGGCGACTGCTATAGATGGTTTGGCCATGGACGAGGCGTCTGCTATAGATGGTTTGGCCATGGACAAGGTGACTGCTATAGATGGTTTGGCCATGAATGAGGTGACTGCTATAAATTGTTTGGCCATGGACGAGGTGACTGTTATAGATGGTTTGGCCATGGACGAGGTGACTGCTATAGATGGTTTGGCGATGGACGAGGTGACTGCTATAGATGGTTTGGCCATGGACGAGGCGACTGCTATAGATGGTTTGGTCATGGACAAGGTGACTGCTATAGATGGTTTGGCCATGAACGAGGTGACTGCTATAGATGGTTTGGCCATGGACGAGGTGACTGCTATAGATGGTTTGGCCATGGACGAGGTGACTGCTATAGATGGTTTGGCCATAGACGAGGTGACTGCTATAGATGGTTTGGCGATGGACGAGGTGACTGCTATAGATGGTTTGGCCATGGACGAGGTGACTGCTATAGATGGTTTGGCCATGGACGAGGCGACTGCTACAGATGGTTTGGCCATGGACGAGGTGACTGCTATAGATGGTTTGGCCATGGACGAGGCGACTGCTATGGATGGTTTGGCCATGGACGAGGTGACTGCTATAGATGGTTTGGCCATGAACGAGGTGACTGCTATAGATGGTTTGGCCATGGACGAGGTGACTGCTATAGATGGTTTGGCCATGGACCGACTGCTAATAATGGTTTGGCCATGGACGAGATGACTGCTATAGATGGTTTGGCCATGGACGAGGTGACTGCTATAGATGGTTTGGCCATGGACGAGGTGACTGCTATAGATGGTTTGGCCATGAACGAGGTGACTGCTATAGATGGTTTGGCCATGGACGAGGTGACTGATATAGATGGTTTGGCCCTGAACGAGGTGACTGCTATAGATGGTTTGGCCATGGACGAGGTGACTGCTATAGATGGTTTGGCCATGGACGAGGTGACTGCTATAGATGGTTTGGCCATGGACCGACTGCTATAGATGGTTTGGCCATGGACGAGGTGACTGCTATAGATGGTTTGGCCATGGACGAGGTGACTGCTATAGATGGTTTGCCATGAACGAGGTGACTGCTATAGATGGTTTGGCCATGGACGAGGTGACTGCTATAGATGGTTTGGCCATGGACGAGGTGACTGCTATAGATGGTTTGGCCATGGACGAGGCGACTGCTATAGATGGTTTGGCCATGGACGAGGCGTCTGCTATAGATGGTTTGGCCATGGACAAGGTGACTGCTATAGATGGTTTGGCCATGAACGAGGTGACTGCTATAGATGGTTTGGCCATGGACGAGGTGACTGCTATAGATGGTTTGGCCATGGACGAGGTGACTGCTATAGATGGTTTGGCCATGGACGAGGTGACTGCTATAGATGGTTTGGCGATGGACGAGGTGACTGCTATAGATGGTTTGGCCATGGACGAGGCGACTGCTGTAGATGGTTTGGTCATGGACAAGGTGACTGCTATAGATGGTTTGGCCATGAACGAGGTGACTGCTATAGATGGTTTGGCCATGGACGAGGCGACTGCTATAGATGGTTTGGCCATGGACGAGGTGACTGCTATAGATGGTTTGGCCATGGACGAGGTGACTGCTATAGAGGTTTGGCCATGGACCGACTGCTATAGATGGTTTGGCCATGGACAAGGTGACTGCTATAAATGGTTTGGCCATGGACGAGGTGACTGCTATAGATGGTTTGGCCATGAACGAGGTGACTGCTAGAGATCGTTTGGCCATGGACGAGGTGACTGCTATAGATGGTTTGGCCATGGACGAGGTGACTGCTATAGATGGTTTGGCCATGGACGAGGCGACTGCTATAGATGGTTTGGCCATGGACGAGGCGTCTGCTATAGATGGTTTGGCCATGGACAAGGTGACTGCTATAGATGGTTTGGCCATGAACGAGGTGACTGCTATAGATTGTTTGGCCATGGACGAGGTGACTGCTATAGATGGTTTGGCCATGGACGAGGTGACTGCTATAGATGGTTTGGCGATGGACGAGGTGACTGCTATAGATGGTTTGGCCATGGACGAGGCGACTGCTATAGATGGTTTGGTCATGGACAAGGTGACTGCTATAGATGGTTTGGCCATGAACGAGGTGACTGCTATAGATGGTTTGGCCATGGACGAGGTGACTGCTATAGATGGTTTGGCCATGAACGAGGTGACTGCTATAGATGGTTTGGCCATAGACGAGGTGACTGCTATAGATGGTTTGGCGATGGACGAGGTGACTGCTATAGATGGTTTGGCCATGGGCGAGGTGACTGCTATAGATGGTTTGGCCATGGGCGAGGCGACTGCTATAGATGGTTTGGCCATGGACGAGGTGACTGCTATAGATGGTTTGGCCATGGACGAGGCGACTGCTATGGATGGTTTGGCCATGGACGAGGTGACTGCTATAGATGGTTTGGCCATGAACGAGGTGACTGCTATAGATGGTTTGGCCATGGACGAGGTGACTGCTATAGATGGTTTGGCCATGAACGAGGTGACTGCTATAGATGGTTTGGCCATGGACGAGGTGACTGCTATAGATAGTTTGGCCATGGACCGACTGCTAATAATGGTTTGGCCATGGACGAGATGACTGCTATAGATGGTTTGGCCATGGACGAGGTGACTGCTATAGATGGTTTGGCCATGGACGAGGTGACTGCTATAGATGGTTTGGCCATGAACGAGGTGACTGCTATAGATGGTTTGGCCATGGACGAGGTGACTGATATAGATGGTTTGGCCCTGAACGAGGTGACTGCTATAGATGGTTTGGCCATGGACGAGGTGACTGCTATAGATGGTTTGGCCATGGACGAGGCGTCTGCTATAGATGGTTTGGCCATGGACGAGGCGACTGCTATAGTTGGTTTGGCCATGGACGAGGTGACTGCTATAGATGGTTTGGCCATGGACGAGGTGACTGCTATAGATGGTTTGGCCATGAACGAGGTGACTGCTATAAATGATTTGGCCATGGACGAGGTGACTGCTAAAGATGGTTTGGCCATGGACGAGGCGACTGCTATGGATGGTTTGGCCATGGACGAGGTGACTGCTATAGATGGTTTGGCCATGGACGAGGTGACTGCTATAGATGGTTTGGCCATGGACGAGGTGACTGCTATAGATGGTTTGGCCGTGGACGAGGTGACTGCTATAGATGGTTTGGCCACGGACAAGGTGACTGCTCTAGATGGTTTGGCCATGGACGAGGTTACTCCTATAGATCGTTTGGCCATGGCCGAGGTGAGTGCTATAGATGGTTTTGCCATGGACGACGCGACTGCTATAGATGGTTTGGCCGTGGACGAGGTGACTGCTATACATGGTTTAGCCATGGATGAGGTGACTGCTATAGATGGTTTGGCCATGGACGAGGCGACTGCTATAGATGGTTTGGCCATGGACGAGGTGACTGCTATAGATGGTTTGGCCATGGACGAGGCGACTGCTATGGATGGTTTGGCCATGGACGAGGTGACTGCTATAGATGGTTTGGCCATGGACGAGGTGACTGATATAGATGGTTTGGCCATGGACGAGGTGACTGCTATAGATGGTTTGGCCATGGACGAGGTGACTGCTATAGAGGTTTGGCCATGGACCGACTGCTATAGATGGTTTGGCCATGGACAAGGTGACTGCTATAAATGGTTTGGCCATGGACGAGGTGACTGCTATAGATGGTTTGGCCATGAACGAGGTGACTGCTAGAGATCGTTTGGCCATGGACGAGGTGACTGCTATAGATGGTTTGGCCATGGACGAGGTGACTGCTATAGATGGTTTGGCCATGGACGAGGCGACTGCTATAGATGGTTTGGCCATGGACGAGGCGTCTGCTATAGATGGTTTGGCCATGGACAAGGTGACTGCTATAGATGGTTTGGCCATGAACGAGGTGACTGCTATAGATTGTTTGGCCATGGACGAGGTGACTGCTATAGATGGTTTGGCCATGGACGAGGTGACTGCTATAGATGGTTTGGCGATGGACGAGGTGACTGCTATAGATGGTTTGGCCATGGACGAGGCGACTGCTATAGATGGTTTGGTCATGGACAAGGTGACTGCTATAGATGGTTTGGCCATGAACGAGGTGACTGCTATAGATGGTTTGGCCATGGACGAGGTGACTGCTATAGATGGTTTGGCCATGAACGAGGTGACTGCTATAGATGGTTTGGCCATAGACGAGGTGACTGCTATAGATGGTTTGGCGATGGACGAGGTGACTGCTATAGATGGTTTGGCCATGGGCGAGGTGACTGCTATAGATGGTTTGGCCATGGGCGAGGCGACTGCTATAGATGGTTTGGCCATGGACGAGGTGACTGCTATAGATGGTTTGGCCATGGACGAGGCGACTGCTATGGATGGTTTGGCCATGGACGAGGTGACTGCTATAGATGGTTTGGCCATGAACGAGGTGACTGCTATAGATGGTTTGGCCATGGACGAGGTGACTGCTATAGATGGTTTGGCCATGAACGAGGTGACTGCTATAGATGGTTTGGCCATGGACGAGGTGACTGCTATAGATAGTTTGGCCATGGACCGACTGCTAATAATGGTTTGGCCATGGACGAGATGACTGCTATAGATGGTTTGGCCATGGACGAGGTGACTGCTATAGATGGTTTGGCCATGGACGAGGTGACTGCTATAGATGGTTTGGCCATGAACGAGGTGACTGCTATAGATGGTTTGGCCATGGACGAGGTGACTGATATAGATGGTTTGGCCCTGAACGAGGTGACTGCTATAGATGGTTTGGCCATGGACGAGGTGACTGCTATAGATGGTTTGGCCATGGACCGACTGCTATAGATGGTTTGGCCATGGACGAGGCGACTGCTATAGTTGGTTTGGCCATGGACGAGGTGACTGCTATAGATGGTTTGGCCATGGACGAGGTGACTGCTATAGATGGTTTGGCCATGAACGAGGTGACTGCTATAGATGATTTGGCCATGGACGAGGTGACTGCTAAAGATGGTTTGGCCATGGACGAGGCGACTGCTATGGATGGTTTGGCCATGGACGAGGTGACTGCTATAGATGGTTTGGCCATGGACGAGGTGACTGCTATAGATGGTTTGGCCATGGACGAGGTGACTGCTATAGATGGTTTGGCCGTGGACGAGGTGACTGCTATAGATGGTTTGGCCACGGACAAGGTGACTGCTCTAGATGGTTTGGCCATGGACGAGGTTACTCCTATAGATCGTTTGGCCATGGCCGAGGTGAGTGCTATAGATGGTTTTGCCATGGACGACGCGACTGCTATAGATGGTTTGGCCGTGGACGAGGTGACTGCTATACATGGTTTAGCCATGGATGAGGTGACTGCTATAGATGGTTTGGCCATGGACGAGGCGACTGCTATAGATGGTTTGGCCATGGACGAGGTGACTGCTATAGATGGTTTGGCCATGGACGAGGCGACTGCTATGGATGGTTTGGCCATGGACGAGGTGACTGCTATAGATGGTTTGGCCATGGACGAGGTGACTGATATAGATGGTTTGGCCATGGACGAGGTGAGTGCTATAGATGGTTTGGCCATGGACGAGGTGACTGCTATAGATGGTTTGGCCATGGACGAGGTGACTGATATAGATGGTTTGGCCATGGACGAGGTGACTGCTATAGATGGTTTGGCCATGGACGAGGTGACTGCTATAGAGGTTTGGCCATGGACCGACTGCTATAGATGGTTTGGCCATGGACAAGGTGACTGCTATAAATGGTTTGGCCATGGACGAGGTGACTGCTATAGATGGTTTGGCCATGAACGAGGTGACTGCTAGAGATCGTTTGGCCATGGACGAGGTGACTGCTATAGATGGTTTGGCCATGGACGAGGTGACTGCTATAGATGGTTTGGCCATGGACGAGGCGACTGCTATAGATGGTTTGGCCATGGACGAGGCGTCTGCTATAGATGGTTTGGCCATGGACAAGGTGACTGCTATAGATGGTTTGGCCATGAACGAGGTGACTGCTATAGATTGTTTGGCCATGGACGAGGTGACTGCTATAGATGGTTTGGCCATGGACGAGGTGACTGCTATAGATGGTTTGGCGATGGACGAGGTGACTGCTATAGATGGTTTGGCCATGGACGAGGCGACTGCTATAGATGGTTTGGTCATGGACAAGGTGACTGCTATAGATGGTTTGGCCATGAACGAGGTGACTGCTATAGATGGTTTGGCCATGGACGAGGTGACTGCTATAGATGGTTTGGCCATGAACGAGGTGACTGCTATAGATGGTTTGGCCATAGACGAGGTGACTGCTATAGATGGTTTGGCGATGGACGAGGTGACTGCTATAGATGGTTTGGCCATGGGCGAGGTGACTGCTATAGATGGTTTGGCCATGGGCGAGGCGACTGCTATAGATGGTTTGGCCATGGACGAGGTGACTGCTATAGATGGTTTGGCCATGGACGAGGCGACTGCTATGGATGGTTTGGCCATGGACGAGGTGACTGCTATAGATGGTTTGGCCATGAACGAGGTGACTGCTATAGATGGTTTGGCCATGGACGAGGTGACTGCTATAGATGGTTTGGCCATGAACGAGGTGACTGCTATAGATGGTTTGGCCATGGACGAGGTGACTGCTATAGATAGTTTGGCCATGGACCGACTGCTAATAATGGTTTGGCCATGGACGAGATGACTGCTATAGATGGTTTGGCCATGGACGAGGTGACTGCTATAGATGGTTTGGCCATGGACGAGGTGACTGCTATAGATGGTTTGGCCATGAACGAGGTGACTGCTATAGATGGTTTGGCCATGGACGAGGTGACTGATATAGATGGTTTGGCCCTGAACGAGGTGACTGCTATAGATGGTTTGGCCATGGACGAGGTGACTGCTATAGATGGTTTGGCCATGGACCGACTGCTATAGATGGTTTGGCCATGGACGAGGCGACTGCTATAGTTGGTTTGGCCATGGACGAGGTGACTGCTATAGATGGTTTGGCCATGGACGAGGTGACTGCTATAGATGGTTTGGCCATGAACGAGGTGACTGCTATAGATGATTTGGCCATGGACGAGGTGACTGCTAAAGATGGTTTGGCCATGGACGAGGCGACTGCTATGGATGGTTTGGCCATGGACGAGGTGACTGCTATAGATGGTTTGGCCATGGACGAGGTGACTGCTATAGATGGTTTGGCCATGGACGAGGTGACTGCTATAGATGGTTTGGCCGTGGACGAGGTGACTGCTATAGATGGTTTGGCCACGGACAAGGTGACTGCTCTAGATGGTTTGGCCATGGACGAGGTTACTCCTATAGATCGTTTGGCCATGGCCGAGGTGAGTGCTATAGATGGTTTTGCCATGGACGACGCGACTGCTATAGATGGTTTGGCCGTGGACGAGGTGACTGCTATACATGGTTTAGCCATGGATGAGGTGACTGCTATAGATGGTTTGGCCATGGACGAGGCGACTGCTATAGATGGTTTGGCCATGGACGAGGTGACTGCTATAGATGGTTTGGCCATGGACGAGGCGACTGCTATGGATGGTTTGGCCATGGACGAGGTGACTGCTATAGATGGTTTGGCCATGGACGAGGTGACTGATATAAATGGTTTGGCCATGGACGAGGTGAGTGCTATAGATGGTTGGCCATGGACGAGGTGACTGCTATAGATGGTTTGGCCATGAACGAGGTGACTGCTATAGATGGTTTGGCCATGGACGAGGTGACTGATATAGATGGTTTGGCCCTGAACGAGGTGACTGCTATAGATGGTTTGGCCATGGACGAGGTGACTGCTATAGATGGTTTGGCCATGGACGAGGTGACTGCTATAGATGGTTTGGCTATGGACCGACTGCTATAGATGGTTTGGCCATGGACGAGGTGACTGCTATAGATGGTTTGGCCATGGACGAGGTGACTGCTATAGATGGTTTGGCCATGGACGAGGTGACTGCTATAGATGGTTTGCCATGAACGAGGTGACTGCTATAGATGGTTTGGCCATGGACGAGGTGACTGCTATAGATGGTTTGGCCATGGACGAGGTGACTGCTATAGATGGTTTGGCCATGGACGAGGCGACTGCTATAGATGGTTTGGCAATGGACGAGGCGTCTGCTATATATGGTTTGGCCATGGACAAGGTGACTGCTATAGATGGTTTGGCCATGAACGAGGTGACTGCTATAGATGGTTTGGCCATGGACGAGGTGACTGCTATAGATGGTTTGGCCATGGACGAGGTGACTGCTATAGATGGTTTGGCCATGGACTGCTATAGATGGTTTGGCCATGGACGAGGTGACTGCTATAGATGGTTTGGCCATGGACGAGGCGACTGCTATAGATGGTTTGGTCATGGACAAGGTGACTGCTATAGATGGTTCGGCCATGAACGAGGTGACTGCTATAGATGGTTTGGCCATGGACGAGGCGACTGCTATAGATGGTTTGGCCATGGACGAGGTGACTGCTATAGATGGTTTGGCCATGGACGAGGTGACTGCTATAGAGGTTTGGCCATGGACCGACTGCTATAGATTGTTTGGCCATGGACGAGGTGACTGCTATAAATGGTTTGGCCATGGACGAGGTGACTGCTATAGATGGTTTGGCCATGAACGAGGTGACTGCTATAGATGGGTTGGCCATGGACGAGGTGACTGCTATAGATGGTTTGGCCATGGACGAGGTGACTGCTATAGATGGTTTGGCCATGGACGAGGTGACTGCTATAGATGGTTTGGCCATGGACGAGGTGACTGCTATAGATGGTTTGGCTATGGACCGACTGCTATAGATGGTTTGGCCATGGACGAGGTGACTGCTATAGATGGTTTGGCCATGGACGAGGTGACTGCTATAGATGGTTTGGCCATGGACGAGGTGACTGCTATAGATGGTTTGCCATGAACGAGGTGACTGCTATAGATGGTTTGGCCATGGACGAGGTGACTGCTATAGATGGTTTGGCCATGGACGAGGTGACTGCTATAGATGGTTTGGCCATGGACGAGGCGACTGCTATAGATGGTTTGGCCATGGACGAGGCGTCTGCTATAGATGGTTTGGCCATGGACAAGGTGACTGCTATAGATGGTTTGGCCATGAACGAGGTGACTGCTATAGATGGTTTGGCCATGGACGAGGTGACTGCTATAGATGGTTTGGCTATGGACAAGGTGACTGCTATAGATGGTTTGGCGACGGACGAGGTGACTGCTATAGATGGTTTGGCCATGGACGAGGCGACTGCTATAGATGGTTTGGTCATGGACAAGGTGACTGCTATAGATGGTTCGGCCATGAACGAGGTGACTGCTATAGATGGTTTGGCCATGGACGAGGCGACTGCTATAGATGGTTTGGCCATGGACGAGGTGACTGCTATAGATGGTTTGGCCATGGACGAGGTGACTGCTATAGAGGTTTGGCCATGGACCGACTGCTATAGATTGTTTGGCCATGGACGAGGTGACTGCTATAAATGGTTTGGCCATGGACGAGGTGACTGCTATAGATGGTTTGGCCATGAACGAGGTGACTGCTATAGATGGTTTGGCCATGGACGAGGTGACTGCTATAGATGGTTTGGCCATGGACGAGGTGACTGCTATAGATGGTTTGGCCATGGACGAGGCGTCTGCTATAGGTGGTTTGGCCATGGACAAGGTGACTGCTATAGATGGTTTGGCCATGAACGAGGTGACTGCTATAGATGGTTTGGCCATGGACGAGGTGACTGCTATAGATGGTTTGGCCATGGACAAGGTGACTGCTATAGATGGTTTGGCGACGGACGAGGTGATTGCTATAGATGGTTTGGCCATGGACGAGGCGACTGCTATAGATGGTTTGGCCATGGACGAGGCGACTGCTATAGATGGTTTGGTCATGGACATGGTGACTGCTATAGATGGTTTGGCCATGAACGAGGTGACTGCTATAGATGGTTTGGCCATGGACGAGGTGACTGCTATAGATGGTTTGGCCATGGACGAGGTGACTGCTATAGAGGTTTGGCCATGGACCGACTGCTATAGATTGTTTGGCCATGGACGAGGTGACTGCTATAAATGGTTTGGCCATGGACGAGGTGACTGCTATAGATGGTTTGGCCATGAACGAGGTGACTGCTATAGATGGTTTGGCCATGGACGAGGTGACTGCTATAGATGGTTTGGCCATGGACGAGGTGACTGCTATAGATGGTTTGGCCATAGACGAGGTGACTGCTATAGATGGTTTGGCGATGGACGAGGTGACTGCTATAGATGGTTTGGCCATGGGCGAGGTGACTGCTATAGATGGTTTGGCCATGGACGAGGCGACTGCTATAGATGGTTTGGCCATGGACGAGGTGACTGCTATAGATGGTTTGGCCATGAACGAGGTGACTGCTATAGATGGTTTGGCCATGGACGAGGTGACTGCTATAGATGGTTTGGCCATGAACGAGGTGACTGCTATAGATGGTTTGGCCATAGACGAGGTGACTGCTATAGATGGTTTGACGATGGACGAGGTGACTGCTATAGATGGTTTGGCCATGGGCGAGGTGACTGCTATAGATGGTTTGGCCATGGACGAGACGACTGCTATAGATGGTTTGGCCATGGACGAGGTGACTGCTATAGATGGTTTGGCCATGGACGAGGCGACTGCTATGGATGGTTTGGCCATGGACGAGGTGACTGCTATAGATGGTTTGGCCATGAACGAGGTGACTGCTATAGATGGTTTGGCCATGGACGAGGTGACTGTTATAGATGGTTTGGCCATGAACGAGGTGACTGCTATAGATGGTTTGGCCATGGACGAGGTGACTGCTATAGATGGTTTGGCCATGGACCGACTGCTATAGATGGTTTGGCCAGGGACGAGGTGACTGCTATAGATGGTTTGGCCATGGACGAGGCGACTGCTATAGTTGGTTTGGCCATGGACGAAGTGACTGCTATAGATGGTTTGGCCATGGACGAGGTGACTGCTATAGATGGTTTGGCCATGAACGAGGTGACTGCTATAGATGATTTGGCCATGGACGAGGTGACTGCTATAGATGGTTTGGCCATGGACGAGGCGACTGCTATGGATGGTTTGGCCATGGACGAGGTGACTGCTATAGATGGTTTGGCCATGGACGAGGTGACTGCTATAGATGGTTTGGCCATGGACGAGGTGACTGCTATAGATGGTTTGGCCGTGGACGAGGTGACTGCTATAGATGGTTTGGCCACGGACGAGGTGACTGCTATAGATGGTTTGGCCATGGACGAGGTTACTCCTATAGATCGTTTGGCCATGGCCGAGGTGAGTGCTATAGATGGTTTTGCCATGGACGACGCGACTGCTATAGATGGTTTGGCCGTGGACGAGGTGACTGCTATACATGGTTTAGCCATGGATGAGGTGACTGCTATAGATGGTTTGGCCATGGACGAGGTGACTGCTATAGATGGTTGGCCATGGACGAGGTGACTGCTATAGATGGTTTGGCCATGTACGAGGTGACTGCTATAGATGGTTTGGCCATGGACGAGGTGACTGCTATAGATGGTTTGGACATGGACGAGGTGACTGCTATGGATGGTTTGGCCATGGACGAGGTGACTGCTATAGATGGTTTGGCCATGGACGAGGTGACTGCTATAGATGGTTTGGCCATGGACGAGGTGACTGCTATAGATGGTTTGGCCATGGACGAGGTGACTGCTATAGATGATTTGGCCATGGACGAGGTGACTGCTATAGATGGTTTGGCCATGGACGAGGCGGCTGCTATAGATGGTTTGGCCATGGACGAGGTGACTGCTATAGATGATTTGGCCATGGACGAGGCGACTGCTATAGATGGTTTGGCCATGGACGAGGTGACTGCTATAGATGGTTTGGCCATGGACGAGGCGACTGCTATAGATGGTTTGGCCATGGACGAGGTGACTGCTATAGATGGTTTGGCCATGGACGAGGCGACTGCTATAGATGGTTTGGCCATGGACGAGGTGACTGCTATAGATGGTTTGGCCATGGACGAGCTGAGTGCTGCAGGTTGAGGAGGTGATAATGTGCGGGATGGCCGGGCCGTGTTGCCGCAGCGTGGCGATGGTAGTTCTGTCAGTCCTGTGGGCGCCCATGACGGGGAATACAGATGCCGAGCCCTCGCTGGCCGGTCCGCAGACAGACTAGCTCCGCTGACTGGCTGACGGGCCGGCTCATTGGCTGGCTCGCTGGCCTGCCTTGGCGGGGCGGGCTGCGGGGGACGGTGTGGGGGGTGGGGCTGGCCGGCCCCGTCCGACCCTCGGCCGCCGACAGCTGTTACTGACGGCCGCCGCCGGGCGCGCCACTGTGCCGGTCAGTTCAGTTGTCGGCGCTCAGTGGCCGAAAGGACAACCCAGCGTCAGCCAGTGTATACCTTCCCGACGGCCCCAGCGTCGGCCAGTGGATCCCCTGCCGTGAGTGCTGTGAGGAGGTAGTCTAGCGGACGTCCCGTGGATCAGTGTGTGACAGAACGGAACGTAAGTGGGTCCGGCCCCCGGGGCCTGGATCAGCCGCCGGTCGCTGGGTGTCGCCTGGAGGGGGGGGGGACGCCGGCTGGTGGTGTCATTAGAAGGATACCTTGTGGATGTTGTGCAGGACATCGTGAAAGAGCCAACGACGGTCAGGGAGGGCGACTGTGTCTCTTGCTAAGGTAAAGAGGGTCCTACCCCACCCAGGGCGGGAAGACAGGGCTCTGCCCCACCCAGTGGAGGGGGTGGGGGTGGCGCCATACCCCATCCAGGGCGGAAAGAGAGCGCTCTGCCTCACCCAGGGTGGGAAGAGAGGGCCCTCCCTCACCAAGGGTGGGAAGAGAGCGCCTTTCCTCACCCAGGGCGGGAAGAGAGCGCCCTACCTCACCCAGGGCGGGACGAGTTTGCCCTACCTCACCCAGGGCGGGAAGAGAGCGCCCTACCTCACCCAGGGCGGGAAGAGAGCGCCCTACCTCACCCAGGGCGGGAAGAGAGCGCCCTACCTCACCCAGGGCGGGACGAGTTTGCCCTACCTCACCCAGGGCGGGAAGAGAGCGCCCTACCTCACCCAGGGCGGGAAGAGAGCGCCCTACCTCACCCAGGGCGGGAAGAGAGCGCCCTACCTCACCCAGGGCGGGAAGAGAGCGCCCTACCTCACCCAGGGCGGGAAGAGAGCGCCCTACCTCACCCAGGGCGGGAAGAGAGCGCCCTACCTCACCCAGGGCGGGACGAGTTTGCCCTACCTCACCCAGGGCGGGAAGAGAGCGCCCTACCTCACCCAGGGCGGGAAGAGAGCGCCCTACCTCACCCAGGGCGGGACGAGTTTGCCCTACCTCACCCAGGGCGGGAAGAGAGCGCCCTACCTCACCCAGGGCGGGACGAGTTTGCCCTACCTCACCCAGGGCGGGAAGAGAGCGCCCTACCTCACCCAGGGCGGGAAGAGAGCGCCCTACCTCACCCAGGGCGGGAAGAGAGCGCCCTACCTCACCCAGGGCGGGAAGAGAGCGCCCTAACTCACCCAGGGCGGGAAGAGAGCGCCCTACCTCACCCAGGGCGGGAAGAGAGCGCCCTACCTCACCCAGGGCGGGAAGAGAGCGCCCTACCTCACCCAGGGCGGGACGAGTTTGCCCTACCTCACCCAGGGCGGGAAGAGAGCGCCCTACCTCACCCAGGGCGGGAAGAGAGCGCCCTACCTCACCCAGGGTGGGAAGAGAGCGCCCTACCTCACCAGGGCGGGAAGAGAGCGCCCTACCTCACCCAGGGCGGGAAGAGAGCGCCCTACCTCACCCAGGGCGGGAAGAGAGCGCCCTACCTCACCCAGGGTGGGAAGAGAGCGCCCTATCTCACCCAGGGCGGGAAGAGAGCGCCCTACCTCACCCAGGGCGGGAAGAGAGCGCCCTACCTCACCCAGGGCGGGAAGAGAGCGCCCTACCTCACCCAGGGCGGGACGAGAGCGCCCTACCTCACCCAGGGCGGGAAGAGAGCGCCCTACCTCACCCAGGGCGGGAAGAGAGCGCCCTACCTCACCCAGGGTGGGAAGAGAGCGCCCTACCTCACCAGGGCGGGAAGAGAGCGCCCTACCTCACCCAGGGCGGGAAGAGAGCGCCCTACCTCACCCAGGGCGGGAAGAGAGCGCCCTACCTCACCCAGGGTGGGAAGAGAGCGCCCTACCTCACCCAGGGCGGGAAGAGAGCGCCCTACCTCACCCAGGGCGGGAAGAGAGCGCCCTACCTCACCCAGGGCGGGACGAGAGCGCCCTACCTCACCCAGGGCGGGAAGAGAGCGCCCTACCTCACCCAGGGCGGGAAGAGAGCGTACACCCCTCTCACGATCGTTGTACTCCCCTCACAGGTGTTCTCAGCCCCCCCCCCACCCCGCACACACACTAACACCACACCCCACCCACGCCCCACACTCCTACACCCCCTCCCATCTTGTTGCCGTCCCCTGAGAGGTTAATTTCCCCGTCGCTCCGTCGACGACGGCCGCTGATGCCGACGGCGTGACACGTCGGACGTCACGGCGACGAATGACAGCTACGGGAGGCCGCCGCGTCGACACAAAAGAGTGCCTCGACGGCCGCCGCACAGCGCGCATGGATACAACAGTCGCCGATGCCTTTCAGCGGTTGACCTTTTGACGCCGACGTCCTTGTTGACGTCCCGCACTACCCGGATGTTGTGCCTTCTAAACACAGTGACGCGTCGACCCGTGTACGACTAGTCAACCCAGCTTTTTCTATCGGTTTATTGCTCTTGTTTTGAAGCGCCCGTGCAAAACCTGTTGCTGTGGTTATCATACGGGTATCCTGTTGGCCGCAGGGGGCTCAGGCAGTCGCCATGTACAATAAATGTCACATCGGCTCAGCGTTGATATGCTGTATCCACCCCAGCTGTGACCTCGACGGCGACCCCTGATTGGTGGACCCGGATTGTGGTGTCCTCTTTTGGGTATTGCCGGACTTGTGTTAAAGCGTGGCTGTGTACGCGATCCACCCGGGCCGGACGTGTGTTAAAGCATGGCTGTGTACGCGATCCACCCGGGCCGGACGTGTGTTAAAGCGTGGCTGTGTACGCGATCCACCCGGGCCGGACGTGTGTTAAAGCGTGGCTGTGTACGCGATCCACCCGGGGCCGGACGTGTGTTAAAGCGTGGCTGTGTACGCGATCCACCCGGGCCGGACGTGTGTTAAAGCGTGGCTGTGTACGCGATCCACCCGGGGCCGGACGTGTGTTAAAGCATGGCTGTGTACGCGATCCACCCGGGGCCGGACGTGTGTTAAAGCGTGGCTGTGTACGGGATCTACCCTGGGCCGGACGTGTGTTAAAGCGTGGCTGTGTACGCGATCCACCCGGGGCCGGACGTGTGTTAAAGCGTGGCTGTGTACGCGATCCACCCGGGGCCGGACGTGTGTTAAAGCATGGCTGTGTACGCGATCCACCCGGGCCGGACGTGTGTTAAAGCGTGGCTGTGTACGCGATCCACCCGGGGCCGGACGTGTGTTAAAGCGTGGCTGTGTACGCGATCCACCCGGGGCCGGACGTGTGTTAAAGCATGGCTGTGTACGCGATCCACCCGGGCCGGACGTGTGTTAAAGCGTGGCTGTGTACGCGATCCACCCGGGGCCGGACGTGTGTTAAAGCGTGGCTGTGTACGGGATCTACCCGGGGCCGGACGTGTGTTAAAGCGTGGCTGTGTATGGGATCCACCCGGGGCCGGACATGTGTTGAAGCGTGGCTGTGTACGGGATCTACCCTGGGTCGGATGTGAGTTAAAGCGTGGCTGTGTATGGGATCTACCCGGGGCCGGACGTGTGTTAAAGCGTGGCTGTGTACGCGATCCACCCGGGGCCGGACGTGTGTTAAAGCATGGCTGTGTACGCGATCCACCCGGGCCGGACGTGTGTTAAAGCGTGGCTGTGTACGCGATCCACCCGGGGCCGGACGTGTGTTAAAGCGTGGCTGTGTACGCGATCCACCCGGGCCGGACGTGTGTTAAAGCGTGGCTGTGTATGTGATCCACCCGGGGCCGGACGTGTGTTAAAGCGTGGCTGTGTACGCGATCCACCCGGGGCCGGACGTGTGTTAAAGCATGGCTGTGTACGCGATCTACCCGGGGCCGGACGTGTGTTAAAGCGTGGCTGTGTACGCGATCCACCCGGGGCCGGACGTGTGTTAAAGCGTGGCTGTGTACGCGATCCACCCGGGCCGGACGTGTGTTAAAGCGTGGCTGTGTACGCGATCTACCCGGGGCCGGACGTGTGTTAAAGCGTGGCTGTGTACGCGATCCACCCGGGGCCGGACGTGTGTTAAAGCATGGCTGTGTACGCGATCTACCCGGGCCGGACGTGTGTTAAAGCGTGGCTGTGTACGCGATCCACCCGGGGCCGGACGTGTGTTAAAGCGTGGCTGTGTATGTGATCCACCCGGGGCCGGACGTGTGTTAAAGCGTGGCTGTGTATGGGATCCACCCGGGGCCGGACATGTGTTAAAGCGTGGCTGTGTACGGGATCTACCCTGGGTCGGATGTGAGTTAAAGCGTGGCTGTGTATGGGATCTACCCGGGGCCGGACGTGTGTTAAAAGCGTGGCTGTGTACGCGATCCACCCGGGCCGGACGTGTGTTAAAGCGTGGCTGTGTACGCGATCCACCCGGGGCCGGACGTGTATTAAAGCATGGCTGTGTACGCGATCCACCCGGGCCGGACGTGTGTTAAAGCGTGGCTGTGTACGCGATCCACCCGGGGCCGGACGTGTGTTAAAGCGTGGCTGTGTACGCGATCCACCCGGGGCCGGACGTGTGTTAAAGCATGGCTGTGTACGCGATCCACCCGGGCCGGACGTGTGTTAAAGCGTGGCTGTGTACGCGATCCACCCGGGCCGGACGTGTGTTAAAGCGTGGCTGTGTACGCGATCCACCCGGGCCGGACGTGTGTTAAAGCGTGGCTGTGTACGCGATCCACCCGGGCCGGACGTGTGTTAAAGCGTGGCTGTGTACGCGATCCACCCGGGGCCGGACGTGTGTTAAAGCGTGGCTGTGTACGCGATCCACCCGGGGCCGGACGTGTGTTAAAGCATGGCTGTGTACGCGATCCACCCGGGCCGGACGTGTGTTAAAGCGTGGTTGTGTACGCGATCCACCCGGGGCCGGACGTGTGTTAAAGCATGGCTGTGTACGCGATCCACCCGGGCCGGACGTGTGTTAAAGCGTGGCTGTGTACGCGATCCACCCGGGGCCGGACGTGTGTTAAAGCATGGCTGTGTACGCGATCCACCCGGGCCGGACGTGTGTTAAAGCGTGGCTGTGTACGCGATCCACCCGGGGCCGGACGTGTGTTAAAGCGTAGCTGTGTACGCGATCCACCCGGGGCCGGACGTGTGTTAAAGCGTGGCTGTGTACGCGATCCACCCGGGCCGGACGTGTGTTAAAGCGTGGCTGTGTACGCGATCCACCCGGGCCGGACGTGTGTTAAAGCGTGGCTGTATACGGGATCTTGCTTCCTTTCTTAAAGAAGTAACTCTAAGAGTTGACAATCGCAGAATGCCGGAGAAGAAAGCCCCGGGGACTGATTGGTCTGATCTGACAGGTTGTACAGTGCTATTACCTTTAAAGCCAACATCCCTAAGACGAGGTTTTTGTTTTGTGTGTGAGATTTAACGAGGGAGATTGGACGGCTATATGCTCTGTATATATAGAGCGGTCGGTCGGTTTGAATGAGCGATTACGATCAGGGCCCAGCTGTCACTGAGGAGACCTCGAGTGCTGCCGGCTGGGCCAACGTCCCTCAATCACTTCAGCTTAACGGTCGAGCGACTCTCGGCGCCTTGTGGCGTCACGCGTCTGTCTCGTCGGGTCGGGGACGTGTTTGATGACGTCACATCGGGGCTAGCCCCAACCATTCTTGATAGGTGTATGCCATTTAAGGAGTAACCCTTTACTATTTAAAGGGTGCTCCTTAAATGACGGGTTCCCCTTCATTATGTTAGGTACTCCTTAAATATTTAACGGGTTCCGCTTCATTATGTAAGGTACTCCTTAAATATTTAACGGGTTCCCCTTCATTATGTAAGGTACTCCTTAAATATTTAACGGGTTCCGCTTCATTATTTAACGGATATGCCTTAAAGTTAAGGGTATCGGACTGTAAACACAACAAGACTAACTCCTTAACCCTTATGATGTCATAGAGGTGCCTGGTGGCGGGTACATGGGTTGTGCGGCGCTGTCATAGAGGTGTCTGGTAGCGGGTACATGGGTTGTGCGGCGCTGTCATAGAGGTGTCTGGTAGCGGGTACATGGGTTGTGCGGCGCTGTCATAGAGGTGCCTGGTGGCGGGTACATGGGTTGTGCGGCGCTGTCATAGAGGTGTCTGGTAGCGGGTACATGGGTTGTGCGGCGCTGTCATAGAGGTGCCTGGTAGCGGGTACATGGGTTGTGCGGCGCTGTCATAGAGGTGTCTGGTAGCGGGTACATGGGTTGTGCGGCGCTGTCATAGAGGTGTCTGGTAGCGGGTACATGGGTTGTGCGGCGCTGTTATAGAGGTGTCTTGTAGCGGGTACATGGGTTGTGCGGCGCTGTCATAGAGGTGCCTGGTAGAGGGTACATGGGTTGTGCGGCGCTGCCATAGAGGTGCTTGGTAGCGGGTACATGGGTTGTGCGGCGCTGTCATAGAGGTGTCTGGTAGAGGGTACATGGGTTGTGCGGCGCTGTCATAGAGGTGCCTGGTAGCGGGTACAGGGGTTGTGCGGCGCTGCCATAAAAGTGCCTGGTAGCGGGTTAAGGGGTTGTGCAGTCCGTGTGGAAAGTGCCAGCATCAATCCACGCGGCTTGCCTTGTAGGACTTGAAGAGGAACCGGAAACGACGTGGCACCCATTGCATCCTGGAACGTTTAAAATGGACGGCGCACTTTGAAGAACGGCATTTCACCTGTATCCAAAGGACTGCGGTAACCAAGCGGGATATCGATCCGGGGGGCGTGATGTGTCCGTGAGGGGGCGCCCCCTTCCCCCACGGCTGTGTAACCCTGGTATCTGGGTGAGGTGGGGGCCAAGCCGGTAGGGGTCGGCCCCCTAACCCTCGCCAGGGCCCTGCATATTCGGGTAACAGCTGAGGGAGAGAGACCGAGAGAGAGCGCGTGCTCTGCGCAGTTGTAAACCCCAAGGTCGTTTGACATGGACATCAGCAGTCAGCAGTCAGGACTCGATGGGTTCGATTAAAATATGAAACCAAGTCAACAATAGTTTTCTGGCTTCACAGGTCTCTCTCGCTCACGGGTCTCTCTCTCGCTCACGGGTCTCTCTGGCTCATGGGTCTCTCTCTCGCTCACGGGTCTCTCTCTCGCTCACGGGTCTCTCTGGCTCATGGGTCTCTCTCTCGCTCACGGGTCTCTCTCTCGCTCACGGGTCTCTCTGGCTCACGGGTCTCTCTCGCTCACGGGTCTCTCTCTCGCTCACGGGTCTCTCTGGCTCATGGGTCTCTCTCTCGCTCACGGGTCTCTCTCTCGCTCACGGGTCTCTCTGGCTCACGGGTCTCTCTGGCTCACGGGTCTCTCTGGCTCACGGGTCTCTCTGGCTCATGGGTCTCTCTCGCTCACGGGTCTCTCGCTCACGGGTCTCTCTCTCGCTCACGGGTCTCTCTGGCTCACGGGTCTCTCTGGCTCACGGGTCTCTCTGGCTCACGGGTCTCTCTGGCTCATGGGTCTCTCGCTCACGGGTCTCTCTCGCTCACGGGTCTCTCTCTCGCTCACGGGTCTCTCTGGCTCACGGGTCTCTCTGGCTCACGGGTCTCTCTGGCTCATGGGTCTCTCTGGCTCACGGGTCTCTCTGGCTCATGGGTCTCTCTCTCGCTCACGGGTCTCTCTCTCGCTCACGGGTCTCTCTCGCTCACGGGTCTCTCTGGCTCACGGGTCTCTCTGGCTCACGGGTCTCTCTCGCTCACGGGTTTCTCTCTCGCTCACGTTCTCTCTCGCTCACGGGTCTTTCTCTCGCCCCCTCATCTCTCTCGCTCACAGGTATCTCGCTCACGGGTCTCTCTCGCTCACGGGTCTGTCTCGCTCACGGGTTTCTCTCTCGCTCACGGGTCTCTCTGGCTCACGGGTCTCTCGCTCACGGGTCTCTCGCTCAGGGGTCTCTCTGGCTCATGGGTCTCTCTCTCGCTCACGGGTCTCTCTCTCGCTCACGGGTCTCTCTGGCTCACGGGTCTCTCTCGCTCACGGGTCTCTCTCTCGCTTACGGGTCTCTCGGGCTCACGGGTCTCTCTCTCGCTCACGGGTCTCTCTGGCTCACGGGTCTCTCTCGCTCACGGGTCTCTCTCTCGCTCACGGGTCTCTCTGGCTCATGGGTCTCTCTGGCTCACGGGTCTCTCTGGCTCATGGGTCTTTCTCGCTCACGGGTTTCTCTCTCGCTCACGGGTCTCTCGCTCACGGGTCTCTCTCGCTCACGGGTCTCTCT
The DNA here is from genome assembly GCA_964019135.1 of Arenicola marina. Taxonomy (NCBI): domain Eukaryota; kingdom Metazoa; phylum Annelida; class Polychaeta; family Arenicolidae; genus Arenicola; species Arenicola marina. The sequence continues at coordinate 58,101,614 of OZ025249.1, read as the reverse complement.
CTCGCTCACGGGTCTCTCTGGCTCACGAGTCTCTCTCGCTCACGGGTCTCGCTCACGGGTCTCTCTCGCTCACGGGTCTCTCTGGCTCACGGGTCTCTCTGGCTCACGGGTCTCTCTCGCTCACGGGTCTCTCTCGCTCACGGGTCTCTCTCGCTCACGGGTCTCTCGCTCACGGGTCTCTCTCTCGCTCACGGGTCTCTGGCTCACGGGTCTCTCTGGCTCACGGGTCTCTGGCTCATGGGTCTCTCTGGCTCACGGGTCTCTCTGGCTCATGGGTTTCTCTCTCGCTCACGGGTTTCTCTCTCGCTCACGGGTCTCTCTCGCTCACGGGTCTTTCGCGCTCACAGGTCTCTCTCGCTCACGGGTCTCTCTCTCGCTCACCGGTCTCTCTCGCTCACGGGTCTCTCTGGCTCACGGGTCTCTCTGGCTCACGGGTCTCTCTCGCTCGCGGGTCTCTCTCGCTCACGGGTCTCTCTCTCGCTCACGGGTCTCTCTCTCGCTCACGGGTCTCTCTCGCTCACGGGTCTCTCTCGCTCACGGGTCTCTCTCGCTCACGGGTCTCTCTCTCGCTCACGGGTCTCTCTCTCCCTCACGGGTCTCTCTCGCTCACGGGTCTCTCTCGCTCACGGGTCTCTCGCTCACGGGTCTCTCTCGCTCACGGGTCTCTCTCGCTCACGGGTCTCTCTGGCTCACGGGTCTCTCTCGCTCACGGGTCTCTCTCGCTCACGGGTCTCTGTCTTGCTCACGGGTCTCTCTCGCTCACGGGTTTCTCTCTCGCTCACGGGTCTCTCTCTCGCTCACGGGTCTCTGTCTTGCTCACGGGTCTCTCTCGCTCACGGGTCTCTCTCTCGCTCACGGGTCTCTGTCTTGCTCACAGGTCTCTCTCGCTCACGGGTTTCTCTCGCTCACGGGTCTCTCTCTCGCTCACGGGTCTCTGTCTTGCTCACGGGTCTCTCTCGCTCACGGGTCTCTGTCTTGCTCACGGGTCTCTCTGGCTCACGGGTCTCTCTCTCGCTCACGGGTCTCTCTCGCTCACGGGTCTCTCTCGCTCACGGGTCTCTGGCTCACGGGTCTCTCTCTCGCTCACGGGTCTCTCTCTCGCTCACGGGTCTCTCTGGCTCACGGGTCTCTCTCTCGCTCACGGGTCTCTCTCTCGCTCACGGGTCTCTCGGGCTCACGGGTCTCTCTCTCGCTCACGGGTCCCTCTCGCTCACGGGTCTCTCTCTCGCTCACGGGTCTCTCTCGCTCACGGGTCTCTCTCGCTCACGGGTCTCTCTGGCTCATGGGTCTCTCTGGCTCACGGGTCTCTCTCTGGCTCACGGGTCTCTCTCTCGCTCACGGGTCTCTCTCGCTCACGGGTCTCTCTGGCTCACGGGTCTCTCTGGCTCACGGGTCTCTCGCTCACGGGTCTCTCTCGCTCACGGGTCTCTCTCTCGCTCACGGGTCTCTCTCGCTCACGGGTCTCTCTCTCGCTCACGGGTCTCTCTCGCTCACGGGTCTCTCTCGCTCACGGGTTTCTCTCGCTCACGGGTCTCTCTCTCGCTCACGGGTCTCTGTCTTGCTCACGGGTCTCTCTCGCTCACGGGTCTCTCGCTCACGGGTCTCTCTCTCGCTCACGGGTCTCTGTCTTGCTCACGGGTCTCTCTGGCTCACGGGTCTCTCTCTCGCTCACGGGTCTCTCTCGCTCACGGGTCTCTCTCGCTCACGGGTCTCTGGCTCACGGGTCTCTCTCTCGCTCACGGGTCTCTCTCTCGCTCACGGGTCTCTCTGGCTCACGGGTCTCTCTCTCGCTCACGGGTCTCTCTCTCGCTCACGGGTCTCTCGGGCTCACGGGTCTCTCTCTCGCTCACGGGTCCCTCTCGCTCACGGGTCTCTCTCTCGCTCACGGGTCTCTCTCGCTCACGGGTCTCTCTCGCTCACGGGTCTCTCTGGCTCATGGGTCTCTCTGGCTCACGGGTCTCTCTCTGGCTCACGGGTCTCTCTCTCGCTCACGGGTCTCTCTCTCGCTCACGGGTCTCTCTGGCTCACGGGTCTCTCTGGCTCACGGGTCTCTCGCTCACGGGTCTCTCTCGCTCACGGGTCTCTCTCTCGCTCACGGGTCTCTCTCGCTCACGGGTCTCTCTCTCGCTCACGGGTCTCTCTCGCTCACGGGTCTCTCTCTCGCTCACGGGTTTCTCTGGCTCACGGGTCTCTCTCTCGCTCACGGGTCTCTCTCTCGCTCACGGGTCTCTGGCTCACGGGTCTCTCTGGCTCACGGGTCTCTCTCTCGCTCACGGGTCTCTCTTTCGCTCACGGGTCTCTCTCGCTCACGGGCTCTCGCTCACGGGTCTCTCTCGCTCACGGGTCTCTCTTGCTCTCAGGTCTATCTCTTGCTGACGGCTCTCTCTCGCTGACTTCTGTCGCGCCGAGTTTGTATGCAGCAGTTATTATGTCTAATGTCATGATGTGTGTTATTTCTACGGCCTGACGTATTAGGTTGTCGCTACAGCCACAGCCCGACCTGCCTGATGTAAAACAACAGCCCATGGTTTACCGACCTACCCACCGTGTGCGCAAAGCAGGACTGAATACCGTAATAACCCTGCTTCAATGGCTGCGGCACTACATGTATTAGTGTCATGTGTACGTCGTTGTGGGCAAAAAGGGGAATCCAAAATGACCCATGGGCTCCAATTGCGGTGTCCGATTTCAAAACAAATGTCTGCGTATTCATGAAGGATGGAGCGAGCCATTGAATCCCTGTAGTACCCCCCCAACCCCTCCCTCCATAGAATGGCTGCCCGCCGCGTCCTCCAGAGCTGTGACTTGTAGGCCTAATAATTATCATTGTGTGCTCTGTGTGGCGTCACAACGGGTCGTATCAATATAAATGCCTTCAGTTGTAATTACTTGCATTATTGATTGACGAGCCATCCGCGGGTCCTTGTTTATCACACGACCCCCCCCCCCCCCCCGCCCCTGCCTCCTGACCCTCCTCCCGGGGACGGCCTCCGCTGTCCCCTACATGACCGATTCTGTCCAGCCCTGGGTGAGGCTTGCGACAGCCAGAGGTATCCCGATGCTGGTCTGTGTGGGGGTGGGGGTGGGGGTGATGGGTGGGGCGACGGCGGGGTGGGGGGGGGGGGGGTGCGCCGCCCCGCAGCTGTCACTCGGCCGTCAGGGGTCTAGATCACTTAGATCAGGGCCTGCGGACTGTGATATCGACTTGCGGGTGAGGCGGGCTGACAGGAAGCACTCCGCCACTCACTGTCAGACATCTTACCTCAGCTTCGCATTTACTCGGGTCTAATAGCAGAAAAAACGCGATACTGCTACAGTGTTGTCGCTGTTCGTCCTTTTCCAATGATATGAAAAAATTAAAAAAAGGTTCAGTAGCAAACGAAGTGTCTTTGCTGGGTTGCAGGTTGTGTGATATCGGCCTGTGGAGGCCTAGGCCTGGGGCTGGTAGCGTCGGACATCTGTGGATAGCTGTACCAAGGTCCAGGAAGGGAGCCGAGCATTGGGCTGACATCCCTTGTTTGGCTGTGGGTTAAGACTACGCCACACGACAATCCCGTGGATACTGTGGATTCAGAAACATCTGAGGCAATTCCTGGAGTAGCAGAAGATATCTCCATCGGATATTCAGATATAAAGGACAAACTTTGGTTTGTGTACATTCCGGAATAAGCGAGACAATCCCTGGAGTGTAAACCCGGATTAAGAGAGACATTTTGAGAGGATATTCCGGACAAAGTGAGATTATCCTGTTGAGGGGGTATTCTGGATTAAGTGGACAAACTCTGCAGAGGACATTTCGGATACAACAATTCCTGGAGTGTATATTCCCGATTAAGTCACGTGCTCATGGATCGGATCTCAGTGAATAGGTTCTCGTTTCGGCGGAAGGGGAGCCACAGGAATAAAGGCGACAAGGCGCGCGACGAGAACGCGTACGACTATGAGCAGATGACGTACCTGAGGTAAGGCACTTAGGGCAATGCGTCCAACGTAGATTACATACCTAGGGCAATGGCGTCAAACGTAGATTACATACCTAGGGCAATGGCGTCAAACATAGATTACATACCTAGGGCAATGGCGTCAAACGTAGATTACATAACTAGGGCAATGGCATCAGACGTAGATTACATACCTAGGGCAATGGTGTCAAACGTAGATTACATACCTAGGGCAATGGCATCAAACATAGATTACATACCTAGGGCAATGGCATCAAACGTAGATTACATACCTAGGGCAATGGTGTCAAACGTAGATTACATACCTAGGGCAATGGCATCAAACGTAGATTACATACCTAGGGCAATGGCGTCAAACGTAGATTACATACCTAGGGCAATGGCATCAATCGTAGATTACATACCTAGGGCAATGGCGTCAAACGTAGATTACATACCTAGGGCAATGGCGTCAAACATAAATTACATACCTAGGGCAATGGCGTCAAACGTAGATTACATACCTAGGGCAATGGCGTCAAACATAGATTACATACCTAGGGCAATGGCGTCCAACATAGATTACATACCTAGGGCAATGGCGTCAAACGTAGATTACATACCTAGGGCAATGGCGTCAAATGTAGATTACATACCTGGGGGAATGGCGTCCAACGTAGATTACATATCTAGGGCAATGGCGTCAAACGTAGATTACATATCTAGGGCAATGGCGTCCAACGTAGATTACATACCTAGGGCAATGGCGTCAAACGTAGATTACATATCTAGGGCAATGGCGTCCAACGTAGATTACATAACTAGGGCAATGGCGTCAAATGTAGATAACATACATAGGGCAATGGCGTCCAACGTAGATTACATACCTAGGGCAATGGCGTCCAACGTAGATAACATACCTGTAAATGCAATCAAGTTAGATTATAATTACTTGGGAATTTCATGGTTGCTATTACAGGAAATATCAAGCAAGGGATCGTTTAGCATTACACTTGAATGTAATCCTGATTACGATTACGTATAGTCTCGGCATCACGGCTGCTTGAAGCGGGTCTTTATTATATTACTATAATATATTCTGATATGGTCCTTGCTCTGGTCCTGCGGGGTGGTTCCTCAGCGCCAGATGTATTGCTGTTGTACCTTGCCAGTGGTGTGGAGAGGTCGGGAGGGGGTGGGGAGGGGGTGGGGTAGGCGATAGTAGTGACCACGTCTTAATTGTCATAGCCTAATGCTAATGGAACACTGGTATTAAACATTGACGAGTCCATTTGGTTTTGGCCCTTTGTGGCGTCAGATCTGACGCTGGTCCTGGCTACACGAGCGATTCTAACGTTTCATGGTAAAAGCGAGAAAACAGCGAGATCTCTATATATCTACCAGCGAACCACTGCCCTAAACCCCCAAGTAAGAAACAACAAGGTTACAACAACACTTTCTCCTGTACATATCAGCCTAAAACAAATTATTGTTTATTAATTTAACTATCATGGCCCTAAATTGTTATACTGTTTTTTTCACCGGGTAAAGTGTGTCATCTTATTGTAATATTGTGGACCAATTGTGAACTAATTTACTTTGACGCTATTGTGCTGTACGGCTTGTAACTTTCACCGGTGACTGGTATCACGAATGGCGTCACGACTGGCGTCTGGACTGGCAACAGACTGGCGTCACACTGGCGTCACACTGGTGTCACGACTGGCGTCACACTGGTGTCAAGAATGACGTCACGACTGGTGTCACGAATGACGTCACGACGCGTGAGACTGGTATCACGAATGGCGTCACGACTGGTATCACGAATGGCGTCACGACTGGTATCACGAATGGCGTCACGACTGGTATCACGAATGGCGTCACGAATGGCGTCACGAATGGCGTCACGAATGGCGTCCCGAATGGCGTCACGAATGGCGTCACGAATGGCGTCCCGACTGATGTCACGAATGGCGTCACGAATGGCGTCAGACTGGTGTCACGGCTGATTGATACCACGAAGTGACTGGTGTCTCACGTCTACGCCCCACCCCCCACCCCAACCCCTAACGCCCCACCCCCTACTCCAACCCCCCACGCCACTCCCCCTACTACAACCCCCCACTCCCCCACCCCACGTTCCCCCACTCCCACCTCCTCCACCCACCACACACACTACTCGACCGTCGATGACACGATCGCGATGGACATGGCGTGGCCCGGGTCTGCCCTGTCCCGGACAATGGCGCCGGATGGGCAAAGGTCGCCATCTTGCTGGGCCCGTCGCCCCTCGAGACCCGGATGACTGGGCTTTGACTCTGGCCGCGCCCTGCCAACAGAATGGCCCCATTGAGAGGCCGGCTAGCGTGACCGCACACCGGATAATTAAAAGCGTTTTCCACTAGACTGGCGGTGAATGCTGCAGTCAGTTGATCGCGTCATATCTCATTTAACATGAGCAGCTGATGCTCCATTGGTTTTAGTGCTGAGATGAGGCAAACATGCCTTGAACGGGGTCCATTTGGTCCACCTCCTTATAGCCTGCCTTTGTATAGACCCTTTCATAGCACCAGCCTTGTTGTCGGTTGTCCCATGGCACCAGCCTTTTGTCGGTTGTCTCATGGCACCAGCCTTTTGTCGGTTGTCCCATGGCACCAGCCTTTTGTCGGCTGTCTCATGGCACCAGCCTTTCGTTGGTTGTCTCTTGGCACCAGCCTTTTGTCGGTTGTCTCATGGCACTAGCCTTTTGTCGGTTGTCTGTTGGCACCAGCCTTTTGTCGGTTGTCCCATGGCACCAGCCTTTTGTCGGTTGTCTCATGGCACCAGCCTTTTGTCGGCGGTCTCATGGCACTAGCCTTTTGTCGACTGTCTCATGGCACTAGCCTTCTGTCGGCTGTCTCATGGCACCAGCCTTTTGTCGGTTGTCTCATGGCACCAGCCTTTTGTCGGTTGTCTCTTGGCACCAGCCTTTAGTAGGCTGTTTCATGGCACCAGCCTTTTGTGGGCTGTCTCATGGCACCAGCCTTTTGTGGGCTGTCTCATGGCACCAGCCTTTTGTCAGTTGTCTGATGGCACCAGCCTTTTGTCGGCTGTTTCATGGCACCAGCCTTTTGTCGGCTGTCTCATGGCACCAGCCTTTGTCGGTTGTCTCATGGCACCAGCCTGTTGTCGGTTGTCTCTTGGCACCAGCCTTTGGTCGGCTGTTTCATGGCACCAGCCTTTTGTGGGCTGTCGCCTGGCACCAGCGTTTTGTCAGTTGCCTCATGGCACCAGCCTTTTGTCGGCTGTCTCATGGCACCAGCCTTTCGTCGGTTGTCTCTTGGCACTAGCCTTTTGTCGGCGGTCTCATGGCACCAGCCTTTTGTCGGCTGTCTCATGGCACCAGCCTTTTGTCGGTTTTCTCTTGGCACCAGCCTTTTGTCGGCCGTTTCATGGCACCAGCCTTTCGTCGGCTGTTTAATGGCACCAGCCTTTTTTCGGCTGTCTCATGGCACCAGCCTTTTGTCGGTTGTCTCTTGTCACCAGCCTTTTGTCGGCTGTCTCATGGCACCAGCCTTTTGTCGGTTGTCCCATGGTACCAGCCTTTTGTCGGTTGTATCATGGCGCCAGCATTTTGTCGGTTGTCTCATGGCACCAGCCTTTTGTCGGTTGTCTCATGGCACCAGCTTTTTGTCGGTTGTCTCTTGGCACCAGCCTTTTGTCGGCTGTCTCATGGCACCAGCCTTTTGTCGGTTGTCCCATGGCACCAGCCTTTTGTCGGCTGTCTTATGGCACCAGCCTTTTGTCGGCTATCTCATGGCACCAGCCTTTTGTCGGCTGTCTCATGGCACCAGCCTTTTGTCGGCTGTCTCATGGTACCAGCCTTTTGTCGGCTGTCTCATGGCACCAGCCTTTTGTTGGCTGTCTCATGGCACCAGCCTGTTGTCGGCTGGTTCATGGCACAAATTGGCCTGTAACACAAATGCAGTTCTTTTAGGTTTTTTTAAGAGGGCTGGCCTCCACGTGACACGGAACGGTTTCCCTCTGTCTCCCCGGGCAGGTTGGCGGCGCCTAGAGACGCCCAGCGACGCATAGCGCCGCCTAGTGACCGGGGCTCCATCTTTAACCTTCTATGATTGCCGTCCATTCATAATGCAGCGTCCATGTCCTTCGCTAATGGCCGTTTGGTGAGCTGTCTGTACGGGGGTGATGTTGGGGTGGTTGAGGAAGGGGAGGGAGGGTTGGTCAGTCTCCGGCAGTACATCCACGAGGGGCCACGCCCCCGGGGGGGGGGGAGGGGTGCCACACCCCTGGGGGGAGGGGTGCCACACTCCCGGGGTGAGAGGTGCCACACTCCCGGGGGGGAGGGGTGCCACATATCCCGGGGGCAAAGGTTCCTGTCCCAGCCGTCGTTTGTCTCCCCTCCTGACGCACCAATCAGCGTGAGCGATAGCCGTGCGTCAAATTGGTGCCACCCCACTGGAGCAGCCCCCTGGTGGCGAGGTGGGTCCCCCCCCCCTCCCGCCCTGCCCCGTTACCACTTTGAGCCAGAGGCTGTGGCCACAAGCCGGGTTAATCTCGGGCTATATTGCTGGCCAATCAACTTCTAAAGCCGGCAACTTCGATGGTAATACAATGACTACATCACACCGCCGCCCACACCACCCAGACCACCCACACCACCCACACCACCCACACCACCCACACTACCTACACTACCTACACCACCCAGACCACCCACATCACCCAGACCACCCACACCACCCACACCACCCACACTACCTACACTACCTACACCACCCAGACCACCCACATCACCCAGACCACCCACACCACACCACCCACACCACCCACACCACACCACCCACACAACTCACATCACCAAAACCGCCCACACCACCCACACCACCAACACCACACTACCCAGACCAACCACACCACACTACCCAGACTAACCAGCCCACCCACACCACCCAGGGCCTTGATATGAGGCCTCCACTCACGCCAAGTGATAACCTATCTGTATCACGCTGCAGTGACATCCTTTATCGACATACTACTGACCTGAACTAAGACCAACATTGGTGACACTAGCGGCAGATGCCTGCTTGTGGAGACCGCTTCAGGTGACTTCAGTTGGCCTGCGTCAGGTCGACTTCCGGTTCGGCCCACTTCCGGCTCTTGTCCTGCCGCCAAAGGCTGCTCCAGGAAGTGTGTCAGCTGTCGGGAAACTTGTGAATGGACCGAGTAACCTTGCTTGTCACAATCTCCTTATTTACAAAGTGAGCCATTTATATTCCATCCGCCGCGCCCTCTAACGACCTTATTGTGCCCTGTCCTTCTGCGCGGCCGCCTCCCAGAATGAACCTCTCTTCCGCGAATTGACATTTATGCCTCTGTGCCTTTTATCCCATTATTGGCAAAATTCCGCGACTTTTATTCTGTTTTTATTCGGTTTTGATGTTCTTGGATTGAGTCGTATTCTTTATTATTTATAGCTGGCGTTCCGATTCCAATCAGAAAGCTTTGTCGAGTACCCCTCCATTAGATTGGGCGTTATCAAATTATGGCAGTTCTTTCGCGCTGAAATATGCGGTTGGCTTTGCGTCAGAAGAGCTTTTTGGCCTTTAAATAATAAAACGGATGTCGTCTCGGTGAGTGAAAGCAAACCTCCGCCGTCTGTCAGAGCTATTCCCAGAGCAGCAAGAGGCGTAGAAGGCGGTGCCTGGTCTGATTGCGTTGATCAACCACGGCATTGCCTCCACCCTGCCCCAGACATCCTGGCGCCCAGGCACCACGTACCCCCCCCCCCCCCCCACCACTCGCGCCATACCCAGACTACGCTTCACTTACTGTTGTCTCACTAGGTAGTTAAAGGGGTCGTTCTCGGCGTCCTGCAGACTGTGAGCGAGATGCTTCCCTTGCTGAAGTGTTCATAGGATGCGTCCTCTTTCTGACGCTCTGTTGTGACTAATTGACATGTCGTGTCTGCTCTATCAAAGCATCCTTCAAGGAGTCGGCGTGTTAAGCCAATGCCGCTAGCGCCGTCATGTGTAAGCTGTGGGTGGGTCACTGGGGGTCACATCCAAAGGGGTAGACTACACGTTTGGGTAGTCTGGGTGGTGTGATTAGGTTTGACCAACATGTTGGATGGCAAAGATAGATCTTCATAGATGCCTTCCACGCCATGTCTCATTGTGGCGTCCTTGTCCACAGCGGTGGCGCCCCCTCGAGTGCGAATGGTGCTACCCAACAGTGGATATTTCGTCCTTAATCGGTGGTCTTAACAACCGGCTGTCTCCATAGCTCTCATCCCTATGGGCGGTCCGGACTGCCCAGCAAGGAGGTCCTCCCCATGGGCGGTCCGGACTGCCCAGCAAGGAGGTCTTCCCCACGGTTGGTCCGGACTGCCCAGCAAGGAGGTCTTCCCCACGGTTGGTCCGGACTGCCCAGCAAGGAGGTCTTCCGCATGGGCGGTCCGGACTGCCCAGCAAGGAGGTCTTCCCCATGGTTGGTCCGGACTGCCCAGCAAGGAGGTCTTCCGCATGGGCGGTCCGGACTGCCCAGCAAGGAGGTCTTCCCCATGGTTGGTCCGGACTGCCCAGCAAGGAGGTCTTCCCCATGGTTGGTCCGGACTGCCCAGCAAGGATGTCTTCCCCATGGTTGGTCCGGACTGCCCAGCAAGGAGGTCTTCCCCATGGTTGGTCCGGACTGCCCAGCAAGGAGGTCTTCCCCATGGTTGGTCCGGACTGCCCAGCAAGGAGGTCTTCCCCATGGTTGGTCCGGACTGCCCAGCAAGGAGGTCCTCCCCATGGTTGGTCCGGACTGCCCAGCAAGGAGGTCTTCCCCATGGTTGGTCCGGACTGCCCAGCAAGGAGGTCTTCCCCATGGTTGGTCCGGACTGCCCAGCAAGGAGGTCTTCCCCATGGTTGGTCCGGACTGCCCAGCAAGGAGGTCTTCCCCATGGTTGGTCCGGACTGCCCAGCAAGGAGGTCTTCCCCATGGTTGGTCCGGACTGCCCAGCAAGGAGGTCTTCCCCACGGTTGGTCCGGACTGCCCAGCAAGGAGGTCTTCCCCACGGTTGGTCCGGACTGCCCAGCATGGAGGTCCTACCTATGGGCGGTCCAGACTGCCCAGCATGGAGGTCCTACCTATGGGCGGTCCAGACTGCCCAGCATGGAGGTCCTCCCCATGGTTGGTCCGGACTGCCCAGCAAGGAGGTCTTCCCCATGGTTGGTCCGGACTGCCCAGCAAGGAGGTCTTCCCCACGGTTGGTCCGGACTGCCCAGCATGGAGGTCCTACCTATGGGCGGTCCAGACTGCCCAGCATAGAGGTCCTCCCCATGGGCGGTCCGGACTGTCCAGCATGGAGGTCCTTCCCATGGGCGGTCCGGACTGCCCCGCATGGAGGTCCTTCCCATGGGCGTTCCGGACTGCCCCGCATGGAGGTCCTCCCCATGGGCGCTCCGGACTGCCCAGCATGGAGGTACTTCCCATGGGCGGTCCGGACTGCCCAGCATGGAGGTCCTTCCCGCTGCTCAGCCTCTCTCAGGGCACCAACGCCTCCCAGTGACGTCACCTCCCTGGCAGTGAATACCGTCGACGCCCATGCACTTACTGAGGAGACAACCCATGAGGAGACATGTACTGTAGATGCTGAATGGAAGTGCGCATGCTTGTATTTATCCGGCCTCCCAGCGCGTCTAGATTTCTATATTTACCTCTACTTTTTACTGTTACCATGTTTCTTGTGAAAATACCCTTTTCATCCAACCAATCTTTTAGGTTCTGCAAATGTGTTTGCTGGTCTTCATGTCATTGTTTGACATGTAAAATACGATGGTACATATGGGAGACCTGGATGTTCGTCTTTAAACTAGTGGCTTTGCCATGGAAATCATCTTGCCAGCCAATTTCCAGCGATAAACAGTTGCGTCCAGCAGTGTTTTCAGAGACGTGGATGCCAGTTTAATGAAGCACAGAAGCCGCTTTGGGCCGGAGTTGCCAGTAAATGTTCCAGATATCGATATCCACAAGGAAGTTACCTGGGGCTATTTAAGCCAAGCTCCATGGGGTGATTGACGGGTCTCATTTAAACGCCGTCCGTCCAGAAAAGGATTCTTTTATATTTTGTCTGACTGGTCAGACCGAACTAAGGATTTCAGTTGCCGACGGCCAGAATAGGTGGTTATTTAACATTGGTGCTACTGGCTGATGGGCGCTGCCTATATGTTCAAACACATCTGGGGACGTTGCTGAGTGAAGCAATGTGCAATACGTCCATTTTATGGTCGATTTTAGACGGAAAATATTGCAACAGATATGGCATTCGAAATGCCGATGGTATACACGCATAGGCGAGACATCTTTGATAATATAATAGAGAAATCCATAAGTTTAATGTGTGTAGAGCACAGGTATTCCTAGCACCATTATGCCAATAATTCACCCATAACCCCACTTACCCCGAGGCGCTTCCTAATAAGGGAACTGTTATTCGCTGACGAAACAGTGTTAGTTGCACATTCAGAAAGCCCTCTACAGACTCATGGATCGACTCTCAAATGCGTGTGCTTTATTCGCTTTGACTATAAGTGTAAAAAGCAGTCGTGCTGAGCCAAGGGGCTGTCACACCGCCAGTGATTACCCTAAATAATATCCCTTTAGAGGTGATGAATAAGTTCTGTTATATGGGAAGTACCGTCACGGATAATCTATCCCTGGACGAGGAAATAAATACTCTCATTGGGAAGGCAGCCACCACCTTTGGTAGGTTAAACAAACGTGCGTGGCAAAATTCAAACCTAACCAATCGCACCAAAATGTTACTCTACAGGGCGTGTGTTCTAAGCAGCCTGCTGTATGGCAGTGAAACGTGGACTGCATATTGTGACCAAGAAAGGAAATTGAACAATTTCCATGTTTATTGCTTGCGAAACATTGTAGGCATATCTTGGCAAGACAAGGTAGCGACTGCGGACGTGTTAGCCAGGGACAACCTACCAAGCATTCTTGACCTTGTGAAGCAAAAACCTCTTCGTAGGCTTGGGAACGTTCATCGTGTGCTAGATGGACGCATTCCAAATTATGTGCTCTCTGGTGAACTCGCCGACGGCAAACAAGGTCAGTTGGACGGCCAAAGCTCAGGTTTAAGGATCCTTGCAAGCGTGACATGAATGCTTTCGGCATTGACTCTTGTGAGGATCTAGCATTCCAAAAGAGGGGATGGTCACGTGTCGTGCGTGAGGGAATGGCTCACCACGACGGGCTCTGGTTTGAGGAACTGGACTCGGAACGCCAATCTAGGCTCCCAGTGAGTACAAACCAAGACCTATCGACAGGTCATCCATGCGACGACTGCGGGAAGCTCTGTCGCTCACAGATGCGCAAATGCGCGACGCAAATCGTATTACTTAAACCAAAACAAAGCTGCAAATCCATGTCTTTCGCAGAGGGATGGACGCCAACCATGAACTCCGCTTACCCAATAATGTATCCACAAAGCCACTTTGCCAATAGTGTATCCATTGAATTCTCAGAGCGATGATCGGAGCGAAGGGGTGATAACCTTACATAATACCTGATGATTGGGGCCATGTACTTCGTGAATGGTGCGATGAAGACCGGGGGGATCTCTATGCCCCCCCCCCCCTGACCCCAACCCACACCACCACCCACACACCCACACGTCACCGAGGGGGTCCGGGCTGCATCACACAACAGACCAAAGGGAAAACAACCCCGGCGGTTTGCGGCAGCCCGGTGTGATGCGGGTCAGCCCACTGTCACGAGGCGCCTGAGATAGATGGCAAGCGGGAGATAAAAACAATAATGCTGGCTGTGTTTCTGGCAGGCAGAGGCTTTCTGGGCCTGGGCTCTGGCTCTGGCTCTGGCTCTTTTAAGTACAGGACATGTTTTTTCCAGATCCTCCATCCACAAACAGGTCGCACAGGAGGAATTTCTCTGCAACTGTGAATGTCTCATTTGCTGGTGTTCATCTGCTGATGTTCATGTTTTGTGGACATCCTCATCTAGTCCATCTACGACAGATCGGAAATTGCTGCACAATATTTTTTTTACGAAACTACCCAGTTTCAGTGCCAAATATGAAAAGAAAAATGTGTAAAACAGAAAGATGATCTGTCTTATATGTCCCCGCTGCCACCCACCCCGACATGCCAAGGACATTTCCTAGAGTGCACCGGAGACAAAGCACCTGCAAATAAGGCGCAGCTGTGGAGTAATGGTCTAGCAGTGGACAAGGCAATCTCAGAGAGGATTGCTGCAATCCCGGGGTGGGGGGGGGGGGGAAACTTGGGTTCTTACGCCGAGTTCGCAAGCCACAATCTTCACGAGGTTCAGACCCCGGCCTGGGGGTGGGGGGGGGGGGGTTGAAGAGGCTGCGGAAGAGCTCGTTGTGGGCCTGATTTACTATTTCCCGATGTCACCTTGTATCAGAGGAGATTACAGGGTGGGATAGAAGGCGGAAGGTGGTAGGTGGAAATGTGGGCGAAGCAAATTGTACATTAGAACCTGTGTTGAATGGCGACATCTTTTGCAAAGCCAACCTGTGGCCTATTTCACGTATATAGTTTAGCCGGCTACGGGGCTTAGTCGGCTAAAATCGCCCATCATTTACATGGTAACTTTAGTCGACTAAGCCCAGTAGTCGTCTAGACTGTGTTCGTGAAATCCGCCACTGGCTAATCAAATCAAGTAGTAGTTGTGTGAAGGGGGGGGGGTAATATAGATGACAGTATTCATTATTCATTCGCAATCTTCTGTTTGAAGCATTGATAATCTAAATGCCCCTCTGCGAAATATTGGACGCGTAAGTCTCTGTATAATGGACATTCACATACAACATGGATTTTGCTTTCTTTACCGTAACGGTTTCTGCCATGTATAGCACACTATTTACATGATCGTCCTTCTCTTCACTTTTCTATTTCTACTACATGAGTTGAGCTTTGATAGTAGTACGTCCTGACCGCAAATAGTGTGGTGAATATTGTTATTTACCGTAGATAGAGACACTAGCGTCTTCTCCCAGACAAGCCGCCCAGCTCTGGGCTGACATTTTACCGGTATACCGATTATCCAACACCAATTATTTGTGACGGCGGATGCATACCGCAAATGGCGCCAAAGTTATTGTGGGAAATCCGAGATGGATTCCTCGAGGCCGGCTCGAGCCGGTGGGGATTCAAGGTGCCACCGCGGGCTGATCACGTGACCTCGAGGCCGGCTCGAGCCGGTGGGGATTCAAGGTGCCACCGCGGGCTGATCACGTGACCTCGAGGCCGGCTCGAGCCGGTGGGGATTCAAGGTGCCACCGCGGGCTGATCACGTGACCTCGAGGCCGGCTCGAGCCGGTGGGGATTCAAGGTGCCACCGCGGGCTGATCACGTGACCTCGAGGCCGGCTCGAGCCGGTGGGGATTCAAGGTGCCACCGCGGGCTGATCACGTGACCTCGAGGCCGGCTCGAGCCGGTGGGGATTCAAGGTGCCACCGCGGGCTGATCACGTGACCTCGAGGCCGGCTCGAGCCGGTGGGGATTCAAGGTGCCACCGCGGGCTGATCACGTGACCTCGAGGCCGGCTCGACCCGGTGGGGATTCAAGGTGCCACCGCGGGCTGATCACGTGGCTTTTTGTTTATTAGGTTTTAGTTGCTCAGAACAAACAGTAGAGATTCTACTCAGAGCCCCGATGTCATTTCGTGGTGACAATACACGACGTCCTGATCATGATTCATGCCTTGCCTCCTAGAGGGGGGCGGAGGGGGGGGGGCGTGATAAGTGTCGTATGTTAGGAGGGCAGTGGGTGACACGGGCAATAGGAGGGGCTGACTGGAGAGCATAACAAAACCGCATTGAACACCTTGCTAGTTTATTGCCGCATACATTGTCATGGCTTGCTTTGTCATCCAGGCTAAGTTTAGGTACTGTTCGCTGTTTTCGCCTCGCTATTGCCGACATCTTGGATGTCCTTGCAAGCCAGGTCAGTGAATATAGCGCCAGTCTTCGTGATTCACACACGCCAGAAGGCGACTGACTAAGCACTCTCTGCCTTCGACTCACTCCGCTAGAGCATGCGTAGCGCCACCGCGTGGGGAGCTTGCTGACTAAGTTGTATGCTTCAAAGATGTCAGAAGCTACAAAAATGGCGACCGTAAATGGGTCTGTATCTTTGGCTAATATGGCCGCATCCGGTTATGACGACCATGGCCTGGAGATAGATTTTTGGTCCCGGCATATTTAGCTTGTGGCTCTGCTGTGGACTGAGTAGCTTCGGTCCAGGAACGGTATGGCCCGGGGACGGTTTAGCCCGGGGACGGTTTGGCCCGGGGACGGTTCGTCCCTGGGACACGTTGGTCTGGGGACGTTTTGGTCCGGGGACGGTGTGTTTTTGAGGCGGTTTGGTCCGGGGACGTTGTGGTCTGCGGACGTTGTGGTCTGGGGACGTTCTGGTCCGGGGACGTTGGGGTCTGGGGACGTTGTGGTCCGGGGACGTTGTGGTTTGGGGACGTTCTGGTCCGGGGACGTTGTGGTCTGGGGACGTTGGGGTCTGGGGACGTTGTGGTCTGGGGACGTTGCGGTCTGGAGACGTTGGGGTCTGGGGACGGTTTGGTCCGGGGACGTTGTGGTCTGGGGACGTTGTGGTATGGGGACGGTTTGGTCCGGGCACGTTGTGGTCTGGGGACGTTGTGGTATGGGGACGGTTTGGTCCGGGGACGTTGTGGTCTGGCGACGTTGTGCTATGGGGACGGTTTGGTCCGGGGACGTTGTGGTCTGGGGACGTTGTGCTATGGGGACGGTGTGTTTTTGAGACGGTTTGGTCCGGGGACGTCGAGGTCCGGGGACGGTATGGTCTGGAGACGGTTCAGTCTGGGGACGGTATGGTCTGGGGACGGTATGGCCCGGGGACGATATGGTCCCGGGACCCTTTGGTCCGGGGACGAAGCAGGGCGATTAACGAGGTGGCCGCAAGTAGAATATAGAGCCCCGTGGGCATTACAGGCGAGATAAGGAGCCGGGTGCGTGTTGGTGCCAGAGGAGTGGGAAGGGGGCGGGAGTGGCTTAATGGCCTGCCCGGAGCCAGTCTCTCCCTCCCTCCCGGGCAGGAACCCTGCCTTGTTACAGGTGCCGCCCTCACAACGGCCAGCCTCTTATTCCCTGGAAGACCACAAATCTTGTCCTCCTGCCCCCGAACCCCCCACCCCCTCCCCCCTACCCCCACCCCTTGGCCTGACGGGGTCGTTTACTCCTGTGAAGTCTCGAAGCAGCAGTCACCCCTCTTCCTCCCCCCCCCCCTCCCCCCTGGTCCCGACGGCCAGATTACCGGTCCGTAGGGGCTTCGGCGGAACCAGCGCGGGCCACGTGGGGCGGGCTGATGTGGGCCCGGCGGCGGCGGAGGGGCGGGGGGGGGGGGGGGGGGTAGAACTGGGGGTGTAGCATGAAGCCATCGGTCGCAATGCCATTTTTGTGTGCCCAAATAACCACCTCTTAATCCTTATAGAACCGAAGTAAAAAACCCTGGGCGATCTGACATTTAGACCAAAGTAAGCTATGTGGGTTTGATGGACTGCTGTCGGAATGATCTCGCAATCATGGAGATTGGAAACCACGCGGTGACCCACCCCAACACGGGGGTGTCCCTTTCATCCCACATGGGAGTTGACCTCTGATGTTGACCTTTAGATCTGCAGGTAAATCCACTGCGACCGATTTGTTTCCTTCATGCGATGTTACTGTGTTTATCTGATTGTGGCTGCTCTTAAAATACCTGGTCACTCACTGTCCCCGCGCTCACTGTCCCCGCTCTCACTGTCCCCACTCTCACTGTCACCACTCTCACTGTCCCCGCTCTCACTGTCCCCGCTCTCACTGTCCCCGCTCCCCGCTCTCACTGTCCCCGCTCTCATTGTCCCCGCTCTCACTGTCCCCGCTCTCACTGTCCCCGCTCTCACTGTCCCCGCTCTCACTGTCCCCGCTCTCACTGTCCCCGCTCTCACTGTCCCCGCTCTCACTGTCCCCGCTCTCACTGGCCCCGCTCTCACTGTCCCCGCTCTCACTGTCCCCGCTCTCACTGTCCCCGCTCTCACTGTCCCCGCTCTCACTGTCCCCGCACTCACTGTCTCCGCTCTCACTGTCCCCGCTCTCACTGTCCCCGCTCTCACTGTCCCCGCTCTCACTGTCCCCGCTCCCCGCTCTCACTGTCCCCGCTCTCATTGTCCCCGCTCTCACTGTCCCCGCTCTCACTGTCCCCGCACTCACTGTATCCGCTCTCAGTGTCCCCGCTCTCACTGTCCCCGCTCTCACTGTCTCCGCTCTCACTGTCCCCGCTCTCACTGTCCCCGCTCTCACTGTCCCCGCTCTCACTGTCTGTCCCCGCTCTCACTGTCCCCGCTCTCACTGTCTGTCCCCGCTCTCACTGTCCCCGCTCTCACTGTCCCCGCTCTCACTGTCCCCGCGCTCACTGTCTCCGCTCTCACTGTCCCCGCTCTCACTGTCCCCGCTCTCACTGTCCCCGCTCTCACTGTCCCTGCTCTCACTGTCCCCGCTCTCACTGTCTGTGCTCTCACTGTCTGTGCTCTCACTGTCCCCGCTCTCACTGTCGCCGCTCTCACTGTCCCCGCTCTCACTGTCCCCGCTCTCACTGTCGCCGCTCTCACTGTCCCCGCTCTCACTGTCCCCGCTCTCACTGTCTGTGCTCTCACTGTCTGTGCTCTCACTGTCCGCGCTCTCACTGTCCCCGCTCTCACTGTCCCCGCTCTCACTGTCCCCGCTCTCACTGTCCCCGCTCTCACTGTCGCCGCTCTCACTGTCCCCGCTCGCACTGTCCGCGCTCTCACTATCCCCGCTCTCACTGTCCCCGCTCTCACTATCCCGCTCTTACTATCTCAGCTCTCACTGTCCCCGCTCTCACTGTCCGCGCTCTCAATGTCCCAGATCTCACTGTCCGCGTTCTCACTGTCCCCGCTCTCACTGTCCCCGCTCTCACTGTCCCAGATCTCACTGTCCCCGCTCTCACTGTCCCCGCTCTCACTGTCCCCGCTCTCACTGTCCCCGCTCTCACTGTCCCAGCTCTCACTGTCCCCGCTCTCACTGTCCCCGCTCTCACTGTCACCGCTCTCACTGTCCCCGCTCTCACTGTCCGCGCTCTCAATGTCCCCGCTCTCAATGTCCCCGCTCTCACTGTCCGCGCTCTCACTGTCCCAGATCTCACTGTCCGCGCTCTCACTGTCCCCGCTCTCACTATCTCAGCTCTCACTGTCCCCGCTCTCACTGTCCCAGATCTCACTGTCCCCGCTCTCACTGTCCCCGCTCTCACTGTCCCCGCTCTCACTGTCCCCGCTCTCACTGTCCCCGCTCTCACTATCTCAGCTCTCACTGTCCCAGATCTCACTGTCCCCGCTCTCACTGTCCGCGTTCTCACTGTCCCCGCTCTCGATGTCCCCGCTCTTGATGTCCCCGCTCTCGATATCCCCGCTCTCACTGTCCCCGCCCTCACTGTCCCCGCTCTCACTCTTCCCCGCTCTCACTGTCCCCGCTCTCACTGTCCCCGCTCTCACTCTCTCCGCTCTCACTGTCCCCGCTCTCACTGTCCCCGCTCTCACTGTCTGTGCTCTCACTATCCGCGCTCTCATTGTCCCCGCTCTCACTGTCCGCGCTCTCATTGTCCCCGCTCTCACTGTCCCCGCTCTCACTGTCCCCGCTCTCACTGTCCCCGCCCTCACTGTCCCCGCTCGCACTGTCCCCGCTCTCACTGTCTGTGCTCTCACTGTCCCCGCTCTCACTGTCTCCGCTCTCACTGTCCGCGCTCTCATTGTCCCCGCTCTCACTGTCCCCGCTCTCACTGTCCCCGCTCTCACTGTCCCCGCTCTCACTGTCCCCGCCCTCACTGTCCCCGCTCGCACTGTCCCCGCTCTCACTGTCCCCGCTCTCACTGTCCCCGCTCTCAATATCCCCGCTCTCACTGTCCCCGCTCTCACTGTCTCCGCTCTCACTGTCCCCGCTCGCACTGTCCCCGCTCTCACTGTCCCCGCTCTCACTGTCCCCGCTCTCACTGTCCCCGCTCTCACTGTCCCCGCTCTCACTGTCCCCGCTCGCACTGTCCCCGCTCTCACTGTCCGCGCTCTCACTGTCCCATATCTGACTGTCCCCGCTCTCACTATCCGCGTTCTTAATGTCTCAGATCTCACTGTCCGCGTTTTCACTGTCTACGCTCTCACTGTCCCCGCTCTCACTGTCCCCGCTCTCACTGTCCCAGATCTCACTGTCCCCGCCCTTACTGTCCCCGCTCTCACTCTCCCCCGCTCGCATCAGACCGGACACCTGTTGACCTCATCAGCATGCAGGGCCTGTCTGTGTGGTCCGGCCACCCTGCGGTCTTAAGTGACAGCGATGGGTCCGAGCAGGCCCCAGTCCCGCCAAGTCCGTGTCGGCACCCCGAGAGTGTCGTTTCCCGTCCCTAACCCCAGCCCCAGCCCCAGCCCCGCCCCAGCCCCAGCCCCAGCCCCAGCCCCAGCCCCAGCCCCAGCCCCAGCCCCGTGTACCGCCAATTACCCCTTTGTCAATCCCGCTGTCTACCTGATGACGCCCGTGTGTCCACCCTCCTCCCCCGCCCACCCCCTGTTCCACCCCCGGGCTTGTCTTTAGACGCTAGCCATGTCGGAGTCACCCATCTTGTATCACGTGTCGCCTCCCTGCCCCCCGCCAGTTCACCTTCACCCTCTGGACCTAGATGTGACCCATACCCCCCACCCTTCTCCTCCTGTATCGCCGTGGTCCCCGCCGCCTCTCCCCAGCTCCCGGTGGAGGTAGCAATTTGATTTAGCGTCCACTGGGGCCTGAATGGTCGACTTACCACAGAGCTGGTTCAGTGTCAAGCGTGCTTCCTATTGATTCTGCGCCGATTGGGAAAGGCCTCCCTCCACCGTCCGGATGGCCTCAATGGGGCCGGGGGGGGGGGCGGCCTTGTCGCCAGAGACTCCCGGGGGGGGGGGGGGAGCGAGAGGGGTAGGGGATGGAAGAGGGTATCCGGAGAGGGTAGGAGGGAGAGGGGGAGGGCGGGCGGGGAGAGGTTGGCAGGCGAGTGAGAGCAAGAGAGGGGGGGGGGGGCAGGGGGAGGAAAAAAGGGGAGGGGCAGGGCGGAGGAAGAAAGGAGATGGGGAGGAGAGAGGCTGGCAGGTGAGGGAGAGCAAGAGAGGGTAAGGGGCGGGAAGAAGGGGTGAAGGGAGCGGGTAGGGGTAAGGGTGTAGGGAGAGAGGGGTTGTGGCAGGTGCGAGGCAGGAAGGGGAAGGTAGGGTAGAGGTAGAGAGATAAGTCAGAGGGAGGTGAGGGAAGGGGAGGAGGAGGTGGGAAAAGAAAGATAGTAGTGGACAGGAGGGAGTTGAGGAGGGGACAGATAGTAGGGAAGGGTGAGGGAATTGAAAATAGGTCAGAGCTGAGTGGATATGATACAAGGGGAAGAGAGGGAAGCGGTGATGGGGTAGGGGGTGGAGAGGGGGGGGGAGGGTCCTGCCCCCCTTTCAACCTGCTTTGTCCGCGTGCACGTACGACCTGGACTGCCATCTAGCGGGACCATGTGTGGCTTCCCCCTGATGGCTGTGTCCCAATGCAGGCCGTCACAATGCACCGCACAACTTCCACTTTCACCGTTGACGCAATAAAGATAAGGCCGTTTACCAGGGCCGCGGGGACACCAGTACATGCTGGCTGTCACGTCTCCTCAATGGCAGCGGCTGTTTGGTTTCCTTTCAGACCGGCCAATTGGCTTCTCGTCTATTGATTCCGGGGTCCCTAATGTGTCCAGTGACCCTGTAATCAGTGTTTCGGACCATTGAGGCACACTGGGACCCGGGGGGTCCCGGCCATCGCACAAACCACCCGCGGCCCAACTCTTCGATTTGTCTCAATTTTCTCCTTAGCAATTATGCTGAGGACGTCCGTGACCTTGATTAATGACCTTAATGTTGCGCTGTTCGCAGGTGGCGCGGCGGCGTCGTACATGGCTCGTGTATTAGTGATGAAGCCGGTGCCACCAGACACTAAATCAAGGGTTGCACAAGCCATCGTCTTATTCCATTATTCTTTAGGGGATTTACAGCTATTCCCAAGCACGTGTGCCTGCCCCAGCTGGCCTTAGGTGAACCTGGTGTCCGTTGGCTAGTTGCCGGGCCACCATCACTGTTATCCAATTAACACCTAATGTTTGCTATCTTCAAACATCCAACACGTGATGTTTGTTATTCAACAGACGGGCCAACACGTGGTGTTTGTTATTCTACAGACGAGCCAACACGTGGTGTTTGTTTTTTTTACAGACGAGCCAACACGTGGTGTTTGTTATTCTACAGATGGGCCAACACGTGATGTTTGTTATTTTACCGACAGGCCAACATGTGATGTTTGTTATTCTACAGACGGGCCAACACGTAAGGATTCCTATTTGACCGATGGGCCAACACGTGATGTTTGTTATTCTACACACGGGCCAACACGCGGTGTTTGTTATTCTACACACGGGCCAACACGCGGTGTTTGTTTTTCTACAGACGGGCCAACACGTGATGTTCCTCCGTTCTCTCATCCTGTACCCTCTCTGCGTTCTCGCCATGTTTCTAAAGTAGTCCCCTGTGTTGTCCCAGTTTTCCCTCATCTCATAAAGAGTCTCCATTCTCCAGTACCTGACTCCTCACCTCCCGCCCGACCGCATCATCCCACCGCGGCACTTGCACCATGCCTGACGAACCGAATCCGTCTTATCGTTACAGCCAGGATGAGGCGCAGAAAATTGACGAAGAGCTCTTCACGGAGTACTGCTTCAGCGTGGACCAGCTCATGGAACTGGCCGGCCTGAGCTGCGCCATCGCCCTGACCAAGGTAAGGAGCCCGGCCTGAGCTGTGCCATCGCCCTGACCAAGGTAAGGAGCCCGGCCTGAGCTGTGCCATCGCCCTGACCAAGGTAAGGAGCCCGGCCTGAGCTGTGCCATCGCCCTGACCAAGGTAAGGAGCCCGGCCTGAGCTGTGCCATCGCCCTGACCAAGGTAAGGAGCCCGGCCTGAGCTGTGCCGACGCCCTGACCAAGGTAAGGAGCCCGGCCTGAGCTGTGCCATCGCCCGGACCAAGGTAAGGAGCCCGGCCTGAGCTGTGCCATCACCCTGACCAAGGTAAGGAGCCCGGCCTGAGCTGTGCCATCGCCCTGACCAAGGTAAGGAGCCCGGCCTGAGCTGTGCCATCGCCCTGACCAAGGTAAGGAGCCCGGCCTGAGCTGTGCCATCGCCCTGACCAAGGTAAGGAGCCCGGCCTGAGCTGTGCCATCGCCCTGACCAAGGTAAAGAGCCCGGCCTGAGCTGTGCCATCACCCTGACCAAAGTAAGGAGCCCGGCCTGAGCTGTGCCATCGCCCTGACCAAGGTAAGGAGCCCGGCCTGAGCTGTGCCATCGCCCTGACCAAGGTAAGGAGCCCGGCCTGAGCTGTGCCATCGCCCTGACCAAGGTAAGGAGCCCGACCTGAGCTGTGCCATCGCCCTGACCAAGGTAAGGAGCCCGGCCTGAGCTGTGCCATCGCCCTGACCAAGGTAAGGAGCCCGGCCTGAGCTGTGCCATCGCCCTGACCAAGGTAAGGAGCCCGGCCTGAGCTGTGCCATCACCCTGACCAAAGTAAGGAGCCCGGCCTAAGCTGTGCCATCGCCCTGACCAAGGTAAGGAGCCCGGCCTGAGCTGTGCCATCACCCTGACCAAAGTAAGGAGCCCGGCCTGAGCTGTGCCATCGCCCTGACCAAGGTAAGGAGCCCGGCCTGAGCTGTGCCATCGCCCTGACCAAGGTAAGGAGCCCGGCCTGAGCTGTGCCATCACCCTGACCAAAGTAAGGAGCCCGGCCTGAGCTGTGCCATCGCCCTGACCAAGGTAAGGAGCACGGCCTGAGCTGTGCCATCGCCCTGACCAAGGTAAGGAGCCCGGCCTGAGCTGTGCCATCGCCCTGACCAAGGTAAGGAGCCCGGCCTGAGCTGTGCCATCGCCCTGACCAAGGTAAGGAGCCCGGCCTGAGCTGTGCCATCGCCCTGACCAAGGTAAGGAGCCCGGCCTGAGCTGTGCCATCGCCCTGACCAAGGTAAGGAGCCCGGCCTGAGCTGTGCCATCGCCCTGACCAAGGTAAGGAGCCCGGCCTGAGCTGTGCCATCGCTCTGACCAAGGTAAGGAGCCCGGCCTGAGCTGTGCCATCGCCCTGACCAAGGTAGGGAGTTCGGCCTGAGCTGTGCCATCGCCCTGACCAAGGTAAGGAGCCCGGCCTGAGCTGTGTCATCGCCCTGACCAAGGTAAGGAGCCCGGCCTGAGCTGTGCCATCGCCCTGACCAAGGTAAGGAGCCCGGCCTGAGCTGTGCCATCGCCCTGACCAAGGTAAGGAGCCCGGCCTGAGCTGTGCCATCGCCCTGACCATTGTAAGGAGCCCGGCCTGAGCTGTGCCATGGCCCTGACCAAGGTAAGGAACCCGGCCTGAGCTGTGCCATCGCTCTGACCAAGGTAAGGAGCCCGGCCTGAGCTGTGCCATCACCCTGACCAAGGTAAGGAACCCGGCCTGAGCTGTGCCATCGCCCTGACCAAGGTAAGGACCCCGGCCTGAGCTGTGCCATCGCCCTGACCAAGGTAAGGAACCCGGCCTGAGCTGTGCCATCGCCCTGACCAAGTTAAGGATCCCGGCCTGAGCTGTGCCATCGCCCTGACCAAGGTAAGGAGCCCGGCCTGAGCTGTGCCATCGCCCTGACCAAGGTAAGGAGCCCGGCCTGAGCTGTGCCATGGCCCTGACCAAGGTAAGGAGCCCGGCCTGAGCTGTGCCATCGCCCTGGCCAAAGTAAGGAGCCCGGCCTGAGCTGTGCCATCGCCCTGACCAAGGTAAGAAGCCCGGCCTGAGCTGTGCCATCGCCCTGACCAAGGTAAGGAGCCCGGCCTGAGCTGTGCCATCGCCCTGACCAAGGTAAGGAGCCCGGCCTGAGCTGTGCCATCGCCCTGACCAAGGTAAGGAGCCCGGCCTGAGCTGTGCCATCGCCCTGACCAAGGTAACGAGCCCGGCCTGAGCTGTGCCATCACCCTGACCAAGGTAAAGAGCCCGGCCTGAGCTGTGCCATCGCCCTGACCAAGGTAAGAAGCCCGGCCTTAGCTGTGCCATCGCCCTGACCAAGGTAAGGAGCCCGGCCTGAGCTGTGCCATCGCCCTGACCAAGGTAAAGAGCCCGGCCTGAGCTGTGCCATCGCCCTGACCAAGGTAAGGAGCCCGGCCTGAGCTGTGCCATCGCCCTGACCAAGGTAAGGAGCCCGGCCTGAGCTGTGCCATCGCCCTGACCAAAGTAAGGAGCCCGGCCTGAGCTGTGCCATCGCCCTGACCAAGGTAAGAAGCCCGGCCTGAGCTGTGCCATCGCCCTGACCAAGGTAAGGAGCCCGGCCTGAGCTGTGCCATCGCCCTGACCAAGGTAAAGAGCCCGGCCTGAGCTGTGCCATCGCCCTGACCAAGGTAAGGAGCCCGGCCTGAGCTGTGCCATCGCCCTGACCAAGGTAAGGAGCCCGCCCTGAGCTGTGCCATCGCCCTGACCAAAGTAAGGAGCCCGGCCTGAGCTGTGCCATCGCCCTGACCAAGGTAAGAAGCCCGGCCTGAGCTGTGCCATCGCCCTGACCAAGGTAAGGAGCCCGGCCTGAGCTGTGCCATCGCCCTGACCAAGGTAAGGAGCCCGGCCTGAGCTGTGCCATCGCCCTGACCAAAGTAAGGAGCCCGGCCTGAGCTGTGCCATCGCCCTGACCAAGGTAAGAAGCCCGGCCTGAGCTGTGCCATCGCCCTGACCAAGGTAAGGAGCCCGGCCTGAGCTGTGCCATCGCCCTGACCAAGGTAAGGAGCCCGGCCTGAGCTGTGCCATCGCCCTGACCAAGGTAAGGAGCCCGGCCTGAGCTGTGCCATCGCCCTGACCAAGGTAAGGAGCCCGGCCTGAGCTGTGCCATCGCCCTGACCAAGGTAAGAAGCCCGGCCTGAGCTGTGCCATCGCCCTGACCAAGGTAAGAAGCCCGGCCTGAGCTGTGCCATCGCCCTGACCAAAGTAAGGAGCCCGGCCTGAGCTGTGCCATCGCCCTGACCAAGGTAAGAAGCCCGGCCTGAGCTGTGCCATCGCCCTGACCAAAGTAAGGAGCCCGGCCTGAGCTGTGCCATCGCCCTGACCAAGGTAAGAAGCCCGGCCTGAGCTGTGCCATCGCCCTGACCAAGGTAAGGAGCCCGGCCTGAGCTGTGCCATCGCCCTGACCAAGGTAAGGAGCCCGGCCTGAGCTGTGCCATCGCCCTGACCAAGGTAACGAGCCCGGCCTGAGCTGTTGCATCGCCCTGACCAAGGTAAGAAGCCCGGCCTGAGCTGTGCCATCGCCCTGACCAAGGTAAGGAGCCCGGCCTGACCTGTGCCATCGCCCTGACCAAGGTAACGAGCCCGGCCTGAGCTGTGCCATCACCCTGACCAAGGTAAGGAGCCCGGCCTGAGCTGTGCCATCGCCCTGACCAAGCTAACGAGCCCGGCCTGAGCTGTGCCATGGCCCTGACCAAGGTAAGGAACCCGGCCTGAGCTGTGCCATGGCCCTGACCAAGGTAAGGAACCCGGCCCGAGCTGTGCCATCGCCCTGACCAAGTTAAGGAGCCCGGCCTGAGCGGTGCCATCGCCCTGACCAAGGTAAGGAACCCGGCCTGAGCTGTGCCATCGCCCTGACCAAGTTAAGGAGCCCGGCCTGAGCTGTGCCATCGCCCTGACCAAGGTAAGGAGCCCGGCCTGAGCTGTGCCATCGCCCTGACCAAGGTAAGGAGCCCGGCCTGAGCTGTGCCATCGCCCTGACCAAGGTAAGGAGCCCGGCCTGAGCTGTGCCATCGCCCTGACCAAGGTAAGGAGCCCGGCCTGAGCTGTGCCATCGCCCTGACCAAGGTAAGGAGCCCGGCCTGAGCTGTGCCATCGCCCTGACCAAGGTAAGGAGCCCGGCCTGAGCTGTGCCATCGCCCTGACCAAGGTAAGGAGCCCGGCCTGAGCTGTGCCATCGCCCTGACCAAGGTAAGGAGCCCGGCCTGAGCTGTGCCATCGCCCTGTTCTAGTGGATGATGCTCAACTTCAAAGTGTAAACGACATTGACCTGCAATCGCTATCAATTCCCTTGCGCATCGTTACCCTCCATCCTGTAACGGTGGAGACCACCTCCAATCCCGCACGACACTCCCGAACCCCCTCCCCCTACACACACATCGCCCCTCTCGACCCCCCCCCCCCGCCCACCTCCACCACCACCGTAACCTGTGCCATCAAGCCCTTCCCTTAAAGCCTGTTACCAGCTTATCCGCCCCACCCACACCCCTCATCATAAACACCCTGTTACCCCCACACCCTAACCCTAATATGGCCCTCAAAGCGAGACGTCCCTCAAGGTTGGAATCCCCAAACATTCAAACATCAAAGGATACTCCTATATATCAAATCCTAGTGAGAGTGACGTACGGGCCTTGAGAGCATGACGTACGGGCCTCGAGAGAATGACGTAGGGCCTTGAGAGAATGACGTAAGGGCCTTGAGAGAGTGACGTAAGGGCCTTGAGAGAGTGACGTATGGCCCTTGAGAGAATGACGTAGGGCCTTGAGAGAGTGACGTATGGCCCTTAAGCGAATGACGAACGGGCCTTGAGAGAATGACGTACGGGCCTTGAGAGAATGACGTTTGGGCCTTGAGAGAGTGACGTACGGGCCTTGAGAGAATGACGTATGGCCCTTGAGAGAATGACGTAGGGCCTTGAGAGAGTGACGTATGGCCCTTAAGAGAATGACGTACGGGCCTTCAGAGAATGACGTACGGGCCTTCAGAGAATGACGTACGGGCCTTCATAGAATGACGTTTGGGCCTTGAGAGAGTGACGTATGGTCCTTAAGAGAATGACGAACGGGCCTTGAGAGAATGACGTACGGGCCTTGAGAGAATGACGTTTGGGCCTTGAGAGAGTGACGTACGGGCCTTGAGAGAGTGACGTACGGGCCTTGAGAGAATGACGTACGGGCCTTGAGATAATAACGTACGGGCCTTGAGAGAGTGACGTACGGGCCTTGAGAGAGTGACGTACGGGCCTTCAGAGAATGACGTACGGGCCTTGAGAGAATGACGTACGGGCCTTGAGATAATAACGTACGGGCCTTCAGAGAACGACGTACGGGCCGTCAGAGAATGACGTACGGGCCTTGAGAGAATGACGTACGGGCCTTGAGAGAATGACGTACGGGCCTTGAGAGAATGACGTACGGGCCTTGAGAGAATGACGTACGGGCCTTGAGAGAATGACGTACGGGCCTTGAGAGAGTGACGTACGGGCCTTGAGAGAATGACGTACGGGCCTTGAGAGAATGACGTACAGGCCTTGAGAGAATGACGTACGGGCCTTGAGAGAATGACGTACGGGCCTTGAGAGAATGACGTACGGGCCTTGAGAGAATGACGTACGGGCCTTGAGATAATAACGTACGGGCCTTCAGAGAACGACGTACGGGCCGTCAGAGAATGACGTACGGGCCTTGAGAGAATGACGTACGGGCCTTGAGAGAATGACGTTTGGGCCTTGAGAGAGTGACGTACGGGCCTTCAGAGAATGACGTACGGGCCTTGAGAGAATGACGTACGGGCCTTGAAAGAATGACGTACGGGCCTTCATAGAATGACGTACGGACCTTGAGAGAATGACGTACGGGCCTTGAGAAACCCACTGTATACGGTACTCGGTAGTCGTCGCAGCGAACACTGAAAGGGAAGTGTATGCGTGTTGCTTGTCGCCCACCCCCGTCTGGGAAGGGGGCGGGGGTCAGGCTGGAGAGAGAAGCCTTTCATGCTGACTGGGGGTCCGGTATGAGATGTTGATGTGTGTAGGATGGTAATGTGTTCACTGATCCAGGCTCTGCTCGCCGTGGGCTGTGTGCTATGCGCATATCTGCCTCCCACCAACGTCCCTACGTACGCTGGGTCGGCGTCCCCCTAGCGGCTTGCCGCAGCACTGGGGTGGATATTGTACAGTATTGGGATGGCCCATTCTAACTAAATGTCCTGCATATCCCAGGGCCGGATATTCGTTATACTCTAGCGCCAGATGTCCCTTATAATCTAGGACCTGATGCCCATTACAGGCTGGAGTCTGATGTCTATTATAGTCTAGGTCTAATGCCCATTACAGGCTATGGTCTTACGTCTATTATAATCAAGGACCTGATGTCCATTACAGTCTGGAGCCTGATGTCCATTACGGTAACAGTCTGGGGCCTGATGTCCGTTATACTCTAGGGCCTGCTGTCCATTGTAGTCTAGGATCTGATCTCTATTATAGTCTAGAGTCTGATGTCCATTACAGTTTAGGACCTGATGTCCATTACAGTCTAGAGTCTGATGTCCATTAGAGTCTAGGACCTGCTGTCCATTACAGTCTAGAGTCTGATGTCTATTATAGTCTAGGGCCTGATGTCCATTACAGCACCTAGCGACCGAAACGTTATTTTCAGGACTTGCGATCTAGAATGGGATAGGAGGGGGATGGGCTGGGGGGTTAGGGGTAGGGGCTACGTTCCCATGGAGGTCGGTCTGTCGCCTCCTACTTTCGCTTAATTTCCTATATCCTGGTCAGCTAACCCTGACCTATGGGCCGTCGGAGTTCATTGCACATCGTCTTGATATCCCAGCCCCCCCCCCTCCCCCCTCAATGGTCGCCGCTGGAGACGATCCACCCAGGGAACCTGGCTTGCTTTAACGAGATACGGAAGGACACTTTGTGAAACGAGCCGTCGCCGCCTCCCCAATCACATGTCCCGGCCCTGGGTACCCGCCGGTGCCCCTCCCCTTCCCTCCCCGCCCCTCCCCGCCCCTCCCCGCCCCTCCCCGGTCTCCCTCCCGGCGTCCCTCCCCTCCCCTCCCCGGTGTCCCCCCTCCCGGTGTCTCTCCCGGTGTCCCTCCCGGTGTCCCTCCCGGCGTCCCTCCCCTCCCCTCCCCGGCGTCCCCCCTCCCGGCGTCCCTCCCGGCGTCCCTCCCGGTGTCCCTCCCGGCGTCCCTCCCCTCCCCTCCCCGGCGTCCCCCCTCCCGGCGTCCCTCCCGGCGTCCCTCCCGGTGTCCCTCCCGGCGTCCCTCCCCTCCCCTCCCCGGCGTCCCCCCTCCCGGTGTCCCTCCCGGCGTCCCTCCCCTCCCCTCCCCGGCGTCCCCCCTCCCGGTGTCCTTCCCGGCGTCCCTCCCGGCGTCCCTCCCGGCGTCCCTCCCGGCGTCCCTCCCCTCCCCTCCCCGGTGTCCCCCCTCCCGGTGTCTCTCCCGGTGTCCCTCCCGGTGTCCCTCCCGGCGTCCCTCCCCTCCCCTCCCCGGCGTCCCCCCTCCCGGTGTTCCTCCCGGCGTCCCTCCCGGCGTCCCTCCCGGCGTCCCTCCCGGCGTCCCTCCCGGCGTCCCTCCCCTCCCCTCCCCGGCGTCCCTCCCGGCGTCCCTCCCGGTGTTCCTCTGGTGTCCCGTTATCAATGGCTCCGGACCTAAGTGTCCATCACCTTTGATGGCCGCCCTGGCGAGTAATCACGTGGGTCTGCCGACCAATCAACGCGCGGGACCCCGGGACAACGACCGGAAGTGATGTGTACCTAGAGGGGTGGGGTGGGGGTATGGTGGTGAGAGTGGGCACGGGGGGGAGACTCGTCGCCGAACAACACATACTGGCAAATGGATCTGATCGGAGGTATATATATATAAATGTATATATATATATATATGGAGTTGTTATCGAATCGTCGCTCAGCTATTGTGTGGGAAGCAGTGCGTTTATTTGTATGCTGTGGGTGAAGACGTCTTCCATACGAACATTTCGCTATCGGATTACAAGGAAGAAGTTATCAAGCTCTGTCTGATTCACCGGGCAGCGTCAGTTACCCAACAACCAACGTGGGGGTGCTGACATATCTGGCAGGGGTGTCAGACCTGGGGGCGCTGACAGACCTGGGGGCTGACAGACCTGGGGGCTGACAGACCTGGGGGCGCTGACAGACCTGGGGGCGCTGACAGGCGTGGGGGCGCTGACAGACCTGGGGGCGCTGACAGACCTGGAGGCTGACAGACCTGGGGGCGCGGACAGACCTGGGGGCGCTGGCAGGCCTGGGGGCGCTGACAGACCTGGGGGCGCTGACAGACCTGGAGGCTGACAGACCTGGGGGCGCGGACAGACCTGACAGACCTGGGGGCGTTGACAGACCTCGGGGCGCTGGCAGGCCTGGGGGCGCTGACAGACCTGGGGGCGCGGACAGACCTGGGGGCGCTGACAGACCTGGGGGCGCTGACATACCTGACAGACCTGGGGGCGTTGACAGACCTCGGGGCGCTGGCAGGCCTGGGGGCGCTGACAGACCTGGGGGCGCTGACAGACCCGGGGGCGCTGACAGACCTGGGGGCGCTGACAGACCTGGGGGCGCTGACAGATCTGGGGGTGCTGGCAGACCTGGGGGCGCTGGCGCTGACAGACCTCGCGGCGCTGGCGCTGACGTACATAGGGGCGCTGGCGCTGACAGACCTGGGGGCGCTGGCGCTGACACACCTGGGGGCGCTAACAGACCTCGGGGCGCTGACAGACCTGGGGGCGCTGACAGACCTGGGGGCGCTGACAGACCTGGAGGCTGACAGACCTGGGGGCGCGGACAGACCTGACAGACCTGGGGGCGTTGACAGACCTCGGGGCGCTGGCAGGCCTGGGGGCGCTGACAGACCTGGGGGCGCGGACAGACCTGTGGGCGCTGACAGACCTGGGGGCGCTGACATACCTGACAGACCTGGGGGCGTTGACAGACCTCGGGGCGCTGGCAGGCCTGGGGGCGCTGACAGACCTGGGGGCGCTGACAGACCCGGGGGCGCTGACAGACCTGGGGGCGCTGACAGACCTGGGGGCGCTGACAGATCTGGGGGTGCTGGCAGACCTGGGGGCGCTGGCGCTGACAGACCTCGCGGCGCTGGCGCTGACGTACATGGGGGCGCTGGCGCTGACAGACCTGGGGGCGCTGGCGCTGACACACCTGGGGGCGCTAACAGACCTCGGGGCGCTGACAGACCTGGGGGCGCTGACAGACCTGGGGGCGCTGACAGAACTCGGGGCGCTGATAGACCTAGGGGCGCTGACAGAGCTGGGGGGACTGACAGACCTGACAGACCTGGGGGCGCTGACAGACCTGGAGGCGCTGACAGACCTGGGGGCGCTGACAGACCAGGGGGCTGACAGACCTGGGGGCGCTGACAGACCTGGGGGCGCTGACAGACCTGGGGGCGCTGACAGACCTGACAGACCTGGGGGCGTTGACAGACCTCGGGGCGCTGGCAGGCCTGGGGGCGCTGACAGACCTGGGGGCGCTGACAGACCTGGGGGCTGACAGACCTGGGGGCGCTGACAGACCTGGGGGCGCTGACAGACCTGGGGGCGCTGACAGACCTGGAGGCGCTGACAGACCTGGAGGCGCTGACAGACCCGGGGGCGCTGACAGACCTGGAGGCTGACAGACCTGGGGGCGCTGACAGACCTGGGGGCGCTGACAGACCTGGGGGCGCTGACAGACCTGGGGGCGCTGACAGACCTGGGGGCGCTGACAGACCTGGGGGCGCTGACAGACCTGGGGGCGCTGACAGACTTGGGGGGGCTGACAGACCTGGTGCCATCCTGTCAGTGATACCAGGACCACCCCGTCAGTGATACCATGGCTTCCCACTCGTCATGTTGTCTGCTGGCTTTCATCGGGCCACAGATAACGCTCCAGTGGGGGCGCCAGTGGTACGACCCGGGCGCCGTCAATGGGTACTTCACTGTTGTGGCTGACCATAAGGCTGCAGGGCGGAACAACCCTTATAGTGACTTGGGCAGAGAGCGACGGTCTGTGAACGCCGGATGCGGTGTGCCCCTGGGATTACCAGCCCCCCCCCCCCCACCTCCCACCACCTCACCTCACCTCCTGTCTCTCCCCCTACACCCACCCCTATTTCTCGTTCTATTTGGCACTCCCAGGTCATATCTGACGAGTTGCCTTGACCATTACTTCTGTCATATCCTCGCCTCGTCCATCACGCCCCCCCCCCCACTACCTACCCGCCCCGCTCTTGTCTTCTAACGCCCTCCCCTTCCCCCCTCCCTCTAACTTGCCCCATGTGACCACTGCTCCCATCCCTTACCCCCTCAACTACCCTCCCCCTCCCTCTCCCTCCGTCTGCTTCATCCCTTCCACCCGACGCCACTTCCTAGTGGCCGGCCTAGGGGCTGTTACTGGCCGGCCTAGGGGCTGTTACTAGCCGGCATAGGGGCTGTTACTGGCCGGCCTAGGGGCTGTAACTGGCGGGCCTAGGGGCTGTTACTGGCCCGCCTAGGGGCTGTTACTGGCCGGCCAAGGGGCTGTAACTGGACGGCCTAGGGGCTGTAACTGGCCGGCCAAGGGGCTGTAACTGGCCGGCCTAGGGGCTGTTACTGGCCGGCCTAGGGGCTGTAACTGGCCGGCCTAGGGGCTGTTACTGGCCGGCCAAGGGGCTGTAACTGGACGGCCTAGGGGCTGTAACTGGCCGGCCTAGGGGCTGTTACTGGCCGGCCTAGGGGCTGTTACTGGCCGGCCTAGGGGCTGTAACTGGCCGGCCTAGGGGCTGTTACTGGCCGGCCAAGGGGCTGTAACTGGACGGCCTAGGGGCTGTAACTGGCCGGCCTAGGGGCTGTAACTGGCCGGCCTAGGGGCTGTCTCTCAGCCCGTCTGGCCTAGGGGCTGACTAAGGGCTGTCGCTTAGCTGGGCCGGCCTAGGGGCTGCCTAGGGGCGGTTACTAAGTCCGGCCGGCCTAGGGGCTGCCTAGGGGCTATTACTCAGCTCGGCCGGCCTAGGGGCTGACTAAGGGTTGTTGTTCAGTTCGGCCGGCCTAGGGGCTGCCTAGGGGCTGTTACTAAGTCCGGCCGGCCTAGGGGCTGCCTAGGGGCTGTTACTCAGCCCGGCCGGCCTAGGGGCTGACTAAGGGTTGTTGTTCAGTTCGGCCGGCCTAGGGGCTGCCTAGGGGCTGTTACTCAGTTCGGCCGGCCTAGAGGCTGCCTAGGGGCTGTCGCTCAGCCCGACCGGCCTAGGGGCTGTCGCTCAGCCCGGCCGGCGTAGGGGCTGTCGCTCAGCCCGGCCGGCCTAGGGTCTGTCGCTCAGCCCGGCCGGCCTAGGATCTCTCGCTGAGCCCGGCCGGCCTAGGGGCTGTCGCTCAGCCCGGCCGGCCTAGGGGCTGTCGCTCAGCACGGCCGGCCTAGGGGCTGTCGCTCAGCCCGGCCGGTCTAGGGGCTGTCGCTCAGCACGGCCGGCCTAGGGGCTGTCGCTCAGCCCGGCCGGCCTGGAGGCTGACTAAGGGCTGTCGATGCCCCCCACCCCCCTCCCATCAGCCCCACTGTGTGCGGATACTGACCCGGACCTGCCTCGGCGCCAGTCGTTACTGTCCTCGGCTGTCGGTGTTGTCCGAACGCGTCTGCCGAGGTCGTGATTAGCGGCCTAGCCGTCACCGGACACTGCTTCTTACTGACAGCAATAAGCCGCCATTGATCTGCGACAGTGATCCACCCCACCACCCCTACCCCAAACCTGGAAACCCTAGTCAATAATTCCGCCCACCCCCACTCCGTCACCCAGGCAATTATTCCCCCACCCCAACCCGACACTTTTCGGCCATATAAACACTTAGACAGATTAGCAGAAGAGGTAATTGATTGAGTCCCGAAAGGACTCGTGTTGTGTGCCCCTCCCCTCACCCCCTCCCCTCTCCTCCCCTGACCCCCTCCCCTCTCCTCCCCTCGCACCCCCTCCCCCCCTCCCCTCCCCTCACACCCCCCCCTCCCCTCCCCTCACACCTCCCTTCACCTTCACCACTCGTCAGGACCCGGACCACAGACAGGGATCGCCCTAGTACTAGTGGCGACCGTGCATCGCCCCCTCCCCACCCTCCGCTCCCCACCCCCTCCCCACCCATCGCCCCCCACCCCCTCCCCACCCTCCGCACCCCACCCCCTCCCAACCCATCGCCCCCAACCCCTCCCCACCCAATAACCCCTTGGTCGTTTCCGGGCCCGGGCACCTAAACTGGGGCATGTTTGAGGCATTCATCCTTCTTCGTCTCGGGAGGTTCCTTGGCACAGATTAACCTCGATGTGCCCGAGAGCCGCCTAAAACATCTATTTATTTCATTTCATTTCGAGAAATGTTTGTCATAGTTTGCTTGCAACTGGGCTTATGGAACAACGCCTGGTTCTGAAACATATTTTTGGATTTGGCTACCCAGACATCGGTGGGGCAAAAGAGCAGAAGAGCTGAAGACAAAGGGGAATTGCCCTTGTGGAAGACTATCATTTTACCATGACAAAATGAGCAGAACCGGATGAAGAAGAGTTTCCGGTGTTTCTGCCCCGGGTCCGTTGTTATCGGAGATGTGCGCCGTCTGTCCACCAAGTCGTTAGCGAGAATGTAGGTCAACCTATTACGATGTGAACATTAAGGTCTGTAATAATTCAAGTCTTAGACCAGTCCGGAGGCCAGCTGTTCGCTGTATCCTTGGCTCTGCTCAGGGTGGATCGCTGGCCTGTCTAGACGCCACGACTGCCGAGCCTGTGTTACAGTGGGGTGGGTATTGATGAACAAGGAGCGATGCCGGCTTATGTGGAAGACGCGCTCCCCACTATAGCCTGGTGACCCCCGTAACTCAGTACGTAGCGCGCTAAGCGCCCACCATACAAGGATCTGTTGGAAGATGTTGGATGGTGTTGGAAGATGTTGGATGGTGTTGGAAAATGTTGGATGGTGTTGGAAGATGTTGGATGGTGTTGGAGGATGCTGGATGGTGTTGGAAGATGCTGGATGGTGTTGGAAGATGTTGGATGGTGTTGCAGGATGTTGGATGGTGTTGGAGGATGTTGGAAGATGTTGGATGGTGTTGGAAGATGTTGGATGGTGTTGGATGGTGTTGGAAGGTGTTGGATGGTGTTGTATGGTGTTGGAAGGTGTTGGATGGTGTTGGAGGATGTTGGATGGTGTTGGAAGGTGTTGGATGGTGTTGGAAGGTCTTGGAAGGTCTTGGAAGGTGTCGGATGGTGTTGGATGGTGTTAGAAGGTGCTGGAAGGTGTCGGATGGTGTTGGGAGGTGTTGGATGGTGTTGGAAGGTGTTGGATGGTGTTGGAAGGTGTTGGATGGTGTTGGAAGGTGTTGGAAGGTGTTGGATGGTGTTGAAAGGTCTTGGAAGGTCTTGGAAGATGTCGGATGGTGTCGGATGGTGTTGTAAGGTGTTAGAAGGTGCTGGAAGGTGTCGGATGGTGTTGGGAGGTGTTGGATGGTGTTGGAAGGTGTTGGATGGTGTTGGAAGGTGTTGGATGGTGTTGGAAGGTGTTGGAAGGTGTTGGATGGCGTTAGATGGTGTTGGAAGGTGTTGGATGGTGTTGGAAGGTGTTGGAAGGTGTTGGATGGCGTTAGAAGGTGTTGGAAGGTGTCGGATGGTGTCGGATGGCGTTAGATGGTGTTGGAAGGTGTTGGATGGTGTTGGAAGGTGTTGGATGGTGTTGGAAGGTGTTGGATGGTGTTGGATGGTGTTGGGTGGTGTTGGAAGGTGTTGGATGGTGTTGGAAGGTGTAGGATGGGGTTGGAAGGTGTTTGATGGTGTTGGAATGTGTTGGATGGGGTTAGAAGGAGTTGGATGGTGTCGGAAGGTGTTGGAAGGTGTTGGATGGTGTTGGATGGTGTTGGAAGGTGTTGGATGGTGTTGTAAGGTGTAGGATGGGGTTAGAAGGAGTTGGATGGTGTCGGAAGGTGTTGGAAGGTGTTGGATGGTGTTGGATGGTGTTGGATGGTGTTGGAATGTTGTTGGAAGGTGTTGGATGGTGTTGTAAGGTGTTAGAAGGTGTTGGAAGGTGTCGGATGGTGTCGGATGGTGTTGGATGGTGTTGGAGGATGTTGGATGGTGTTGGATGGGGTTAGAAGGAGTTGGATGGTGTCGGAAGGTGTTGGAAGGTGTTGGATGGTGTTGTAAGGTGTTAGAAGGTGTTGGAAGGTGTCGGATGGTGTTGGAAGGTGTTGGATGGTGTTGGATGGTGTTGGAATGTGTTGGATGGGGTTAGAAGGAGTTGGATGGTGTCGGAAGGTGTTGGAAGGTGTTGGATGGTGTTGGGTGGTGTTGGATGGTGTTGGAATGTTGTTGGAAGGTGTTGGATGGTGTTGGATGGTGTTGTAAGATGTTAGAAGGTGTTGGAAGGTGTCGGATGGTGTCGGATGGTGTTGGATGGTGTTGGAGGATGTTGGATGGTGTTGGAAGGTGTTGGATGGTGTTGGATGGTGTTGGAAGGTGCTGGAAGGTGTCGGATGGTGGCGGATGGTGTTGGATGATGTTGGATGGTGGCGGATGGTGTTGGATGATGTTGGATGGTATTGGATGGTGTTGGAAGGCGTTAGATGGTGTTGGAAGGTGTTGGATGGTGTTGGAACGTGTTGGAAGGTGGCGGATGGTGTTGGAAGGTGTTGGATGGTGTTGGAAGGTGCTGGAAGGTGGCGGATGGTGTTGGATGGTGTTGGATGATGTTGGATGGTATTGGATGGTGTTAGATGGTGTTGGATGGTGTTGGATGATGTTGGATGGTGTTGGAAGGTGTTGGGTGGTATTGGATGGTGTTGGAAGGTGTTAGATGGTGTTGGATGGTGTTGGATGGTATTGGATGGTGTTGGAAGGTGTTGGGTGGTATTGGAAGGTGTTAGATGGTGTTGGATGGTGTTGGATGATGTTGGATGGTATTGGATGGTGTTGGAAGGTGTTGGATGGTGTTGGAAGGTGTTGGATGGTGTTGGAAGGTGCTGGAAGGTGGCGGATGGTGTTGGATGGTGTTGGATGATGTTGGATGGTATTGGATGGTGTTGGAAGGTGTTGGAAGGTGTTGGATGATGTTGGATGGTGTTGGCTGGTGTTGGAAGGTGTTGGATGGTGTTGGATGGTGTTGGATGATGTTGGATGGTATTGGATGGTATTGGAAGGTGTTGGAAGGTGTTTGGTGTTGGATGATGTTGGATGGTATTGGATGGTGTTGGAAGGTGTTGGATGGTGTTGGAAGGTGTTGGCTGGTGTTGGAAGGTGTCGGAAGGATTGGATGGTGTTGGAAGGTGTTGGATGGTGTTAAATGGTGTTGGAATGTGTCGGATGGGGTTGGAAGGTGTTGGAAGGTGTTGGCTGGTGTTGGAAGGTGTCGGAAGGATTGGATGGTGTTGGAATGTGTTGGATAGGGTTGGAAGGTGTTGGATGGTGTCGGAAGGTGTTGGAAGGTGTTGGAAGGTGTTGGATGGTGTTGGAAGGTGTTGGAAGGTGTTGGAAGGCGTTGGATTGTGTTGGAAGGCGTTTGATAGTGTTGGATGACATTGGAAGGTGGTGGAAGATGTTGGATGGTGTTGGATAGTGTTGGATGCTGTTGGATAGTGTTGGATTGTGTTGGAAAGCGTTGGAAGGTGTTGGAAGGCGTTGGAAGGTGGTGGAAGATGTTGGAAGGTGTTGGATAGTGTTGGATGGTGTTGAAAGGTGTTGGATGGTGTTGGAAGGTGTTGTATGGTGCTGGATAGTGTAGGATTGTGTTGGAAAGCGTTGGAAGGTGGTGGAAGATGTTGGATGGTGTTGGAAGGTGTTGGATGGTGTTGAAAGGTGGTCGGAGACGTTGGAAGGCCCCCTTACGTGGGCGTGCGAATCCTGCCCCCCCCCCCTACAGCTGTACACTCCCACTTCACGGAGAGATAAAGCCCGCGGGCGTCTTGCCCCGAGCCGCGTGTCTGTCTCGGCTCAGACGCGGCGCCATGAGGGCCTAAATTACAGACCTTGTCGTGGATCAAGGGATGGAGCCAACCCCACCTCCAGCCCTTGTGGAAGGGGGTAAAGGGTAGGGGTTAGGGTGTAGGGGCTGAGTAGAGATACAGACTCTCCCCCAGCTGAATAAGTGATCAGCCCGCCTGGAGCTCGCATCGGAACATCCGGGCATTGATCTGACCGGCAGCTGGGCACATCGGGCTCCGCTTTGTCCCCAATCAGCACAGCACGACGCGGCGCGGCGCGTGGCGGGCGGGGGGGGGGTGCCCGAAGGCTAGGGAAAGGAGGCTAGGGACCGGTGGGCAATGAGCTCGAGGCTAGGGTCCGGAGGCCAAGGGGCTGGAGGCTAGGGAACAGCGGGCAAGGGGGTGGAGTCTAGGGGCCCGAAGGCTAGGGAAAGGAGGCTAGGGACCGGTGGGCAATGTGCTCGAGGCTAGGGGCCGGAGGCCAAGGGGCTGGAGGCTAGGGAACAGGGGGCAAGGGGATGGAGTCTAGGGGCCGGTAGGCAAGGGGCTGGAGGCTAGGGACCGGTAGGCAAGGGGTTGGAGGCTAGAGACCGGGGGCCAAGGGCCTGGAGGCTAGGGACCGGGGGGCCACGGGCCTGGAGGCTAGGGACCGGTGGGCAAGGGGCTGAAGGCTAGGGACCGGTGGGCAAGGGGCTGGATGCTAGGGACCGGTGGGCAAGGGGCTGGAGGCTAGGGACCGGTGGGCAAGGGCCTGGAGGCTAGGGACCGGTGGGCAAGGGCCTGGAGGCTAGGGACCGGTGGGCAAGGGGCTGAAGGCTAGGGACCGGTGGGCAAGGGGCTGGAGGCTAGGGACCGGTGGGCAAGGGGCTGGAGGCAAGGGGCTGGAAGCTAGGGACGGGTGGGCAAGGGGCTGCAGGCTAGGAACCAGTGGGCAAGGGGCTGGAATCTAGGGACGGGTGGGCAAGGGGCTGGAGGTTAGGGACCAGTGTGCAAGGGGCTGGAGGCTAGGGACCGGTGGGCAAGGGGCTGGAGGCTAGGGATCGGTGGGCAAGAGGCTGGAGGCTAGGGACCGGTAGGCAAGGGGTTGGAGGCTAGAGACCGGGGGCCAAGGGCCTGGAGGCTAGGGACCGGGGGGCCAAGGGCCTGGAGGCTAGGGACCGGTGGGCAAGGGGCTGGAGGCAAGGGGCTGGAAGCTAGGGACGGGTGGGCAAGGGGCTGGAGGCTAGGGACCGGTGGGCAAGGGGCTGGAGGCTAGGGACGGGTGGGCAAGGGGCTGGAGGCTAGGGACTAGTGGGCAAGGGGCTGGAGGCTAGGGACCGGTGGGCAAGGGGCTGGAGGCTAGGGATCGCTGGGCAAGGGGCTGGAGGCTAGGGATCGGTGGGCAAGGGGCTGGAGGCTAGAGACCGGGGGCCCAAGGGCCTGGAGGCTAGGGGCAGATGGGCAAGGGGCTGGAGGCTAGAGACCTGGGGCCAAGGGCCTGGAGACTAGGGACCGGTGGGCAAAGACCTGGAGGCTAGGGGCCGGGGAGTGGACAACGGACCTGGGGGCATGGGGCTGGAAGATAGGGGCCGGTGGGCAAGGGGCTGGAGGCAAGGGGCCGGGGTGTGGACAACGGACCTGGGGGCAAGGGGCTGGAAGATAGGGGCCGGTGGGCAAGGGGTGGGTAAGGGGCCAGGGGGCTATGACCGTGTGGGTGGGGGAGGGGGTCAGGAGGTCCGGGTGGGTGGTGGAGGAGGGGGGGGAGGGTGGTCAGGAAGCTGGAGCCAGGAAGGCGATGGGTCGGGTCCGTTGAGTCCCACCCCGGGACCCGCTACCAATTCCATTACGACTTCCCGAACTTTAGTTCCGGGCTGGAAGACGGGGGCGGTGAGTGGTGGGAGGGGCTGTGGGAGGGACTGTGGGAGGGGCTGTGGGAGGGAGATATGGCCGCTGATACGGAGGACTCGGGGGGATGGGGGTGGGGGCTTCCATTAGCGGGATGCCGTGAAATGGACGTCGAGGGTCTGTTACTGCGCTTTGCAAAGAAGGAGAGATAGGAGATTCTAGATGAATATAGACCGGGTTTGGTCGGGGTGTGGAGAGGGGTGGGGGAGGGGCGTCCACGGGGGTTCCCGAAAGGCATCCGATGAATAAGGTTAATGGGCGCGTGGGGCGTCGTCATGGGACCCCACCCCCTGAGGCCGCTACCCCCCCCCCTCCTATACCCCCATGGCGTGCAGGGTGCGGCCTCGACACGCTGAACCCTGGCGTCGGTCACGCGGGATCACGCGGCGTCACGCGGCGTCACGCGGAGTCACGCGGCGTCACGCGGCGTCCGTCTGCCCCTCCATTACAATAATAGGATCCCTTCCAAACCCTCTGTCCCCTGTAGTTGGTTGCGCGTTCGGCTATTGTCGAGTATGCTCTGCTAGGCCAATCCACACGGCCAGTGCCGCGTTCTCTGCTAGGCCAATCCACACGGCCAGTGCCGCGTTCTCTGCTAGGCCAATCCACACGGCCAGTGCCGCGTTCTCTGCTAGGCCAATCCACAGTGCCGGGTTCTCTGCTTGGCCAATCCACACGGCCAGTGCCGGGTTCTCTGCTAGGCCAATCCACACGGCCAGTGCCGCGTTCTCTGCTAGGCCAATCCACAGTGCCGGTTTTTTTGCTAGGCCAATCCACACGGCCAGTGCCGGGTTCTCTGCTAGGCCAATCCACACGGCCAGTACCGCGTTCTCTGCTAGGCCAATTCACAGTGCCGGGTTCTCTGCTAGGCCAATCCACACGGCCAGTGCCGGGTTCTCTGCTAGGCCAATCCACACGGCCAGTGCCGCGTTCTCTGCTAGGCCAATCCACACGGCCAGTGCCGGTTTCTCTGCTAGGCCAATCCACACGGCCAGTGCCGCGTTCTCTGCTAGGCCAATCCACACGGCCAGTGCCGGTTTCTCTGCTAGGCCAATCCACACGGCCAGTGCCGGTTTCTCTGCTAGGCCAATCCACACGGCCAGTGCCGCGTTCTCTGCTAGGCCAATCCACACGGCCAGTGCCGGTTTCTCTGCTAGGCCAATCCACACGGCCAGTGCCGCGTTCTCTGCTAGGCCAATCCACACGGCCAGTGCCGGGTTCTCTGCTAGGCCAATCCACACGGCCAGTGCCGGGTTCTCTGCTAGGCCAATCCACACGGCCAGTTCCGGGTTCTCTGCAAGTCAAATCCACACGGCCAGTGCCGGGTTCTCTGCTAGGCCAATCCACACGGCCAGTGCCGGGTTTGTCTGCTAGGCCAATCCACACGGCCAGTGCCGGGTTCTCTGCCAGGCCAATCCACACGGCCAGTGCCGGGTTCTCTGCAAGTCAAATCCACACGGCCAGTGCCGGGTTCTCTGCTAGGCCAATCCACACGGCCAGTGCCGGGTTTGTCTGCTAGGCCAATCCACACGGCCAGTGCCGGGTTCTCTGCCAGGCCAATCCACACGGCCAGTGCCGGGTTCTCTGCTAGGCCAATCCACACGGCCAGTGCCGGGTTTTCTGCCAGGCCAATCCACACGGCCAGTGCCGGGTTCTCTGCTAGGCCAATCCACACGGCCAGTGCCGGGTTCTCTGCCAGGCCAATCCACACGGCCAGTGCCGGGTTCTCTGCCAGGCCAATCCACACGGCCAGTGCCGGGTTCTCTGCTAGGCCAATCCACACGGCCAGTGCCGGGTTCTCTGCTAGGCCAATCCACACGGCCAGTGCCGGGTTCTCTGCTAGGCCAATCCACACGGCCAGTGCCGGGTTCTCTGCTAGGCCAATCCACACGGCCAGTGCCGGGTTCTCTGCTAGGCCAATCCACACGGCCAGTGCCGGGTTCTCTGCTAGGCCAATCCACACGGCCAGTGCCGGGTTCTCTGCTAGGCCAATCCACACGGCCAGTGCCGGGTTCTCTGCCAGGCCAATCCACACGGCCAGTGCCGGGTTCTCTGCTAGGCCAATCCACACGGCCAGTGCCGGGTTCTCTGCCAGGCCAATCCACACGGCCAGTGCCGGGTTCTCTGCTAGGCCAATCCACACGGCCAGTGCCGGGTTCTCTGCCAGGCCAATCCACACGGCCAGTGCCGGGTTCTCTGCCAGGCCAATCCACACGGCCAGTGCCGGGTTCTCTGCTAGGCCAATCCACACGGCCAGTGCCGGGTTCTCTGCTAGGCCAATCCACACGGCCAGTGCCGGGTTCTCTGCTAGGCCAATCCGCACGGCCAGTGCCGGGTTCTCTGCTAGGCCAATCCACACGGCCAGTGCCGGGTTCTCTGCTAGGCCAATCCACACGGCCAGTGCCGGGTTCTCTGCTAGGCCAATCCACACGGCCAGTGCCGGGTTCTCTGCTAGGCCAATCCACACGGCCAGTGCCGGGTTCTCTGCTAGGCCAATCCACACGGCCAGTGCCGGGTTCTCTGCTAGGCCAATCCACACGGCCAGTGCCGGGTTCTCTGCTAGGCCAATCCACACGGCCAGTGCCGGGTTCTCTGCTAGGCCAATCCACACGGCCAGTGCCGGGTTCTCTGCTAGGCCAATCCACACGGCCAGTGCCGGGTTCTCTGCAAGGCCAATCCACACGGACAGTGCCGGGTTCTCTGCTAGGCCAATCCACACGGCCAGTGCCGGGTTCTCTGCTAGGCCAATCCACACGGCCAGTGCCGGGTTCTCTGCTAGGCCAATCCACACGGCCAGTGCCGCGTTCTCTGCTAGGCCAATCCACACGGACAGTGCCGGGTTCTCTGCTAGGCCAATCCACACGGCCAGTGCCGGGTTCTCTGCTAGGCCAATCCACACGGCCAGTGCCGGGTTCTCTGCTAGGCCAATCCACACGGCCAGTGCCGGGTTCTCTGCTAGGCCAATCCACACGGCCAGTGCCGGGTTCTCTGCTAGGCCAATCCACACGGCCAGTGCCGGGTTCTCTGCTAGGCCAATCCACACGGCCAGTGCCGGGTTCTCTGCTAGGCCAATCCACACGGACAGTGCCGGGTTCTCTGCTAGGCCAATCCACACGGCCAGTGCCGGGTTCTCTGCTAGGCCAATCCACACGGCCAGTGCCGGGTTCTCTGCTAGGCCAATCCACACGGCCAGTGCCGCGTTCTCTGCTAGGCCAATCCACACGGACAGTGCCGGGTTCTCTGCTAGGCCAATCCACACGGCCAGTGCCGCGTTCTCTGCTAGGCCAATCCACACGGCCAGTGCCGGGTTCTCTGCTAGGCCAATCCACACGGCCAGTGCCGGGTTCTCTGCTAGGCCAATCCACACGGCCAGTGCCGGGTTCTCTGCTAGGCCAATCCACACGGCCAGTGCCGGGTTCTCTGCTAGGCCAATCCACACGGCCAGTGCCGGGTTCTCTGCTAGGCCAATCCACACGGCCAGTGCCGGTTTCTCTGCTAGGCCAATCCACACGGCCAGTGCCGGTTTCTCTGCTAGGCCAATCCACACGGCCAGTGCCGCGTTCTCTGCTAGGCCAATCCA
The DNA here is from genome assembly GCA_964019135.1 of Arenicola marina. NCBI lineage: Eukaryota > Metazoa > Annelida > Polychaeta > Arenicolidae > Arenicola > Arenicola marina. The sequence continues at coordinate 58,057,410 of OZ025249.1, read as the reverse complement.
CACGGCCAGTGCCGGTTTCTCTGCTAGGCCAATCCACACGGCCAGTGCCGCGTTCTCTGCTAGGCCAATCCACACGGCCAGTGCCGGGTTCTCTGCTAGGCCAATCCACACGGCCAGTGCCGGGTTCTCTGCTAGGCCAATCCACACGGCCAGTTCCGGGTTCTCTGCAAGTCAAATCCACACGGCCAGTGCCGGGTTCTCTGCTAGGCCAATCCACACGGCCAGTGCCGTGTTTGTCTGCTAGGCCAATCCACACGGCCAGTGCCGGGTTCTCTGCCAGGCCAATCCACACGGCCAGTGCCGGGTTCTCTGCAAGTCAAATCCACACGGCCAGTGCCGGGTTCTCTGCTAGGCCAATCCACACGGCCAGTGCCGGGTTCTCTGCTAGGCCAATCCACACGGCCAGTGCCGGGTTCTCTGCTAGGCCAATCCACACGGCCAGTGCCGGGTTCTCTGCAAGGCCAATCCACACGGACAGTGCCGGGTTCTCTGCTAGGCCAATCCACACGGCCAGTGCCGGGTTCTCTGCTAGGCCAATCCACACGGCCAGTGCCGGGTTCTCTGCTAGGCCAATCCACACGGCCAGTGCCGCGTTCTCTGCTAGGCCAATCCACACGGACAGTGCCGGGTTCTCTGCTAGGCCAATCCACACGGCCAGTGCCGGGTTCTCTGCTAGGCCAATCCACACGGCCAGTGCCGGGTTCTCTGCTAGGCCAATCCACACGGCCAGTGCCGGGTTCTCTGCTAGGCCAATCCACACGGCCAGTGCCGGGTTCTCTGCTAGGCCAATCCACACGGCCAGTGCCGGGTTCTCTGCTAGGCCAATCCACACGGCCAGTGCCGGGTTCTCTGCTAGGCCAATCCACACGGACAGTGCCGGGTTCTCTGCTAGGCCAATCCACACGGCCAGTGCCGGGTTCTCTGCTAGGCCAATCCACACGGCCAGTGCCGGGTTCTCTGCTAGGCCAATCCACACGGCCAGTGCCGCGTTCTCTGCTAGGCCAATCCACACGGACAGTGCCGGGTTCTCTGCTAGGCCAATCCACACGGCCAGTGCCGCGTTCTCTGCTAGGCCAATCCACACGGCCAGTGCCGGGTTCTCTGCTAGGCCAATCCACACGGCCAGTGCCGGGTTCTCTGCTAGGCCAATCCACACGGCCAGTGCCGGGTTCTCTGCTAGGCCAATCCACACGGCCAGTGCCGGGTTCTCTGCTAGGCCAGTCCACACGGCCAGTGCCGGGTTCTCTGCTAGGCCAATCCACACGGCCAGTGCCGGTTTCTCTGCTAGGCCAATCCACACGGCCAGTGCCGGTTTCTCTGCTAGGCCAATCCACACGGCCAGTGCCGCGTTCTCTGCTAGGCCAATCCACACGGCCAGTGCCGGGTTCTCTGCTAGGCCAATCCACACGGCCAGTGCCGCGTTCTCTGCTAGGCCAATCCACACGGCCAGTGCCGGGTTCTCTGCTAGGCCAATCCACACGGCCAGTGCCGGGTTCTCTGCTAGGCCAATCCACACGGCCAGTTCCGGGTTCTCTGCAAGTCAAATCCACACGGCCAGTGCCGGGTTCTCTGCTAGGCCAATCCACACGGCCAGTGCCGGGTTTGTCTGCTAGGCCAATCCACACGGCCAGTGCCGGGTTCTCTGCCAGGCCAATCCACACGGCCAGTGCCGGGTTCTCTGCAAGTCAAATCCACACGGCCAGTGCCGGGTTCTCTGCTAGGCCAATCCACACGGCCAGTGCCGGGTTTGTCTGCTAGGCCAATCCACACGGCCAGTGCCGGGTTCTCTGCCAGGCCAATCCACACGGCCAGTGCCGGGTTCTCTGCTAGGCCAATCCACACGGCCAGTGCCGGGTTCTCTGCCAGGCCAATCCACACGGCCAGTGCCGGGTTCTCTGCTAGGCCAATCCACACGGCCAGTGCCGGGTTCTCTGCCAGGCCAATCCACACGGCCAGTGCCGGGTTCTCTGCCAGGCCAATCCACACGGCCAGTGCCGGGTTCTCTGCTAGGCCAATCCACACGGCCAGTGCCGGGTTCTCTGCTAGGCCAATCCACACGGCCAGTGCCGGGTTCTCTGCTAGGCCAATCCACACGGCCAGTGCCGGGTTCTCTGCTAGGCCAATCCACACGGCCAGTGCCGGGTTCTCTGCTAGGCCAATCCACACGGCCAGTGCCGGGTTCTCTGCTAGGCCAATCCACACGGCCAGTGCCGGGTTCTCTGCTAGGCCAATCCACACGGCCAGTGCCGGGTTCTCTGCCAGGCCAATCCACACGGCCAGTGCCGGGTTCTCTGCTAGGCCAATCCACACGGCCAGTGCCGGGTTCTCTGCCAGGCCAATCCACACGGCCAGTGCCGGGTTCTCTGCTAGGCCAATCCACACGGCCAGTGCCGGGTTCTCTGCCAGGCCAATCCACACGGCCAGTGCCGGGTTCTCTGCCAGGCCAATCCACACGGCCAGTGCCGGGTTCTCTGCTAGGCCAATCCACACGGCCAGTGCCGGGTTCTCTGCTAGGCCAATCCACACGGCCAGTGCCGGGTTCTCTGCTAGGCCAATCCGCACGGCCAGTGCCGGGTTCTCTGCTAGGCCAATCCACACGGCCAGTGCCGGGTTCTCTGCTAGGCCAATCCACACGGCCAGTGCCGGGTTCTCTGCTAGGCCAATCCACACGGCCAGTGCCGGGTTCTCTGCTAGGCCAATCCACACGGCCAGTGCCGGGTTCTCTGCTAGGCCAATCCACACGGCCAGTGCCGGGTTCTCTGCTAGGCCAATCCACACGGCCAGTGCCGGGTTCTCTGCTAGGCCAATCCACACGGCCAGTGCCGGGTTCTCTGCTAGGCCAATCCACACGGCCTGTGCCGGGTTCTCTGCTAGGCCAATCCACACGGCCAGTGCCGGGTTCTCTGCTAGGCCAATCCACACGGACAGTGCCGGGTTCTCTGCTAGGCCAATCCACACGGCCAGTGCCGGGTTCTCTGCTAGGCCAATCCACACGGCCAGTGCCGGGTTCTCTGCTAGGCCAATCCACACGGCCAGTGCCGCGTTCTCTGCTAGGCCAATCCACACGGACAGTGCCGGGTTCTCTGCTAGGCCAATCCACACGGCCAGTGCCGCGTTCTCTGCTAGGCCAATCCACACGGCCAGTGCCGGGTTCTCTGCTAGGCCAATCCACACGGCCAGTGCCGGGTTCTCTGCTAGGCCAATCCACACGGCCAGTGCCGGGTTCTCTGCTAGGCCAATCCACACGGCCAGTGCCGGGTTCTCTGCTAGGCCAATCCACACGGCCAGTGCCGGGTTCTCAGCTAGGCCAATCCACACGGCCAGTGCCGGGTTCTCTGCTAGGCCAATCCACACGGCCAGTGCCGGGTTCGAATCACGCGTGTGCTAATGTTTGTGCAGGACAAAGATCCCATGTCTTTATTTGCAGTGTAGCGAAATACTCCCGGAGACATGGCTCGTCCACCTTGACCCTTCCCATTGTCGCGATATGACCTACAGTCGTCTACCTTGACCCTTCCCATTGTCGCGATATGACCTACAGTCGTCTACCTTGACCCTTCCCATTGTCGCGATATGACCTACAGTCGTCTACCTTGACCCTTCCCATTGTCGCGATGTGACCTACAGTCGTCTACCTTGACCCTTCCCATTGTCGCGATGTGACCTACAGTCGTCTACCTTGACCCTTCCCATTGTCGCGATATGACATACAGTCGTCTACCTTGACCCTTCCCATTGTCGCGATATGACCTACAGTCGTCTACCTTGACCCTTCCCATTGTCGCGATATGACCTACAGTCGTCTACCTTGACCCTTCCCATTGTCGCGATATGACCTACAGTCGTCTACCTTGACCCTTCCCATTGTCGCGATATGACCTACAGTCGTCTACCTTGACCCTTCCCATTGTCGCGATATGACCTACAGTCGTCTACCTTGACCCTTCCCATTGTCGCGATATGACCTACAGTCGTCTACCTTGACCCTTCCCATTGTCGCGATATGACCTACAGTCGTCTACCTTGACCCTTCCCATTGTCGCGATATGACCTACAGTCGTCTACCTTGACCCTTCCCATTGTCGCGATATGACCTACAGTCGTCTACCTTGACGCTTCCCATTGTCGCGATATGACCTACAGTCGTCTACCTTGACCCTTCCCATTGTCGCGATATGACCTACAGTCGTCTACCTTGACCCTTCCCATTGTCGCGATATGACCTACAGTCGTCTACCTTGACCCCTCCCATTGTCGCGATATGACCTACAGTCGTCTACCTTGACCCTTCCCATTGTCGCGATATGACCTACAGTCGTCTATTGACCCTTCCCATTGTCGCGATGTGACCTACAGTCGTCTACCTTGACCCTTCCCATTGTCGCGATATGACCTACAGTCGTCTACCTTGACCCTTCCCATTGTCGCGATATGACCTACAGTCGTCTACCTTGACCCTTCCCATTGTCGCGATATGACCTACAGTCGTCTACCTTGACCCTTCCCATTGTCGCGATATGACCTACAGTCGTCTACCTTGACCCTTCCCATTGTCGCGATATGACCTACAGTCGTCTACCTTGACCCTTCCCATTGTCGCGATATGACCTACAGTCGTCTACCTTGACCCTTCCCATTGTCGCGATATGACCTACAGTCGTCTACCTTGACCCTTCCCATTGTCGCGATATGACCTACAGTCGTCTACCTTGACCCTTCTCATTGTCGCGATATGACCTACAGTCGTCTACCTTGACCCTTCCCATTGTCGCGATATGACCTACAGTCGTCTACCTTGACCCTTCCCATTGTCGCGATATGACCTACAGTCGTCTACCTTGACGCTTCCCATTGTCGCGATATGACCTACAGTCGTCTACCTTGACCCTTCCCATTGTCGCGATATGACCTACAGTCGTCTACCTTGACCCTTCCCATTGTCGCGATATGACCTACAGTCGTCTACCTTGACCCTTCCCATTGTCGCGATATGACCTACAGTCGTCTACCTTGACCCTTCCCATTGTCGCGATATGACCTACAGTCGTCTACCTTGACCCTTCCCATTGTCGCGATATGACCTACAGTCGTCTACCTTGACCCTTCCCATTGTCGCGATATGACCTACAGTCGTCTACCTTGACCCTTCCCATTGTCGCGATATGACATACAGTCGTCTACCTTGACCCTTCCCATTGTCGCGATATGACCTACAGTCGTCTACCTTGACCCTTCCCATTGTCGCGATATGACCTACAGTCGTCTACCTTGACCCTTCCCATTGTCGCGATATGACCTACAGTCGTCTACCTTGACCCTTCCCATTGTCGCGATATGATCTACAGTCGTCTACCTTGACCCTTCCCATTGTCGCGATATGACCTACAGTCGTCTACCTTGACCCTTCCCATTGTCGCGATATGACCTACAGTCGTCTACCTTGACCCTTCCCATTGTCGCGATATGACCTACAGTCGTCTACCTTGACCCTTCCCATTGTCGCGATATGACCTACAGTCGTCTACCTTGGCCCTTCCCATTGTCGCGATATGACATACAGTCGTCTACCTTGACCCTTCCCATTGTCGCGATATGACCTACAGTCGTCTACCTTGACCCTTCCCATTGTCGCGATATGACCTACAGTCGTCTACCTTGACCCTTCCCATTGTCGCGATATGACCTACAGTCGTCTACCTTGACCCTTCCCATTGTCGCGATGTGACCTACAGTCGTCTACCTTGACCCTTCCCATTGTCGCGATATGACCTACAGTCGTCTACCTTGACCCTTCCCATTGTCGCGATATGACCTACAGAGATTAAGGCATCCTACCTAACTCCATCAATCAATCCAGAGAGACGTCTGTGTCCTGGAGTCCTTGTATCCCCAATATCCCCAATACTTACCTTAAGGCTGTTTCTGTGAACAATGTTTGTTGTGTAGATATATATAATATATATATATAATCTGATCAAGGAGGCCTGATATCTACCACTTCTCAGGAGACATGGCTTGCTTGTTGTTGATGCTCAACAGTTTACAAAACTCATGGATTCTACATTATAGATACATTATATTTGCTTCACTATTTTGATATGGCGATTCTGATATGGTACTTTAGCCTGACAAAACCCGTTGGCTGCGAATTGGTCATTGTAGGCGTATATGTAAATAATATATCCATTTTTATATATATGTGTATTAATATGAATACTTCGTCTGTCGCCAGGTCTACCCTAAGGAGAGTCTGACGAAAGAGCGGGGTGCCATCTTGGTTTGCTGCGGGCCTGGTAACAATGGCGGAGACGGCCTTGTGTGTGCGAGGCACCTCAAGTTGTTCGTAAGTAGCCTGGACAGACCCAGCTATTGACAGCGGACACACTGCGGCCGGCCCTTACACTGCCCCCTGGTGGCTGGCGGCCCACTCACGGAGCCACAATGAACCGCTGGACAATGTCAACGCCACCAACGTCTGTATTGTATGGTTAGTGTAGGTCCCGGGGGGGGGGGGGGCGGGTGGTGGGGATTACTTCTGACCCTTTGCTTGGCTGGACTTAGAGACAGTAAGGGTGGGCTTCTGTGTTACTAGACAACGATGCAAGTCGTGAGTCAATTACATTCTTGATATGTTTATGGGCGAAATTTAATTGAAACTATTAACTCGCCATATGCATATGTGAATTATTTAGCTTATTGGACGACGAAGGAGACGGAACTAATTTCTGTACGAAACTGGCAAATATTGTCCATGTTTCTCCAGAAATTAGTGCAATTCGTTCGATTGCTTGTTTCTGTGAGATTTATTAGATTTAGGTTCTGGATGATGTATTTTTCCTCTGTGTCGGGGTATTACCGTCTTGCGACTAGCATGACGCCGCCTAGACAACAGTTTCTGGCACTAACCGCAAATCACGTCTCCAAAAAACGACCAGGATCTGAAACAAAACTTGTGTAAGTAGACCTTAATAGCCTTCGACGCCGGTCTATCCTTGTGCACTCTAGCCACGTGCTGGTCGCAATGAGGTGAACAAAAAAGCGGCTCCCGTCGGCTTAGGCGCCCCCTAGCGAATGAGGCGCCCCCTAACGAGTAGGAGGCGCCACTGTCAGGAGAGGGATGTCGTGCGCTAATACCCACGCCCTCCAAAGGGTTAATCACGGCCACACCTCTGAGGAATCCAGACTCTGCTGGCAGTCGCGAGACTGCATCTCTGATGGGCCGGAAATAGTCCGCCAACGTGTATGGAGACCACAAGGCGTGGCCCTCCTCATTGCAAGGGGGGGGGGGGGGGAGGCGTCGACCCGTCCGGTCCCGGTGTCACGTGGCATCGTTATTTACCTTCGTCCCTTGGTTGTATCAAGCGGGCTACCGGTCGACGTCATTCTTTATCTCAAGTCCTTTCACATGGCTACCGGTCGACGTCATTCTTTATCTCAAGTCCTTTCACATGGCTACCGGTCGACGTCATTCTTTACCTCAAGTCCTTTCACATGGCTACCGGTCGACGTCATTCTTTACCTCAAGTCCTTTCACATGGCTACCGGTCGACGTCATTCTTTATCTCAAGTCCTTTCACATGGCTACCGGTCGACGTCATTCTTTACCTCAAGTTCTTTCACATGGCTACCGGTCGACGTCATTCTTTACCTCAAGTCCTTTCACATGGCTACCGGTCGACGTCATTCTTTATCTCAAGTCCTTTCACATGGCTACCGGTCGACGTCATTCTTTACCTCAAGTCCTTTCACATGGCTACCGGTCGACGTCATTCTTTACCTCAAGTCCTTTCACATGGCTACCGGCCGACGTCATTCTTTATCTCAAGTCCTTTCACATGGCTACCGGTCGACGTCATTCTTTACCTCAAGTCCTTTCACATGGCTACCGGTCGACGTCATTCTTTATCTCAAGTCCTTTCACATGGCTACCGGTCGACGTCATTCTTTACCTCAAGTCCTTTCACATGGCTACCGGTCGACGTCATTCTTTACCTCAAGTCCTTTCACATGGCTACCGGCCGACGTCATTCTTTATCTCAAGTCCTTTCACATGGCTACCGGTCGACGTCATTCTTTACCTCAAGTCCTTTCACATGGCTACCGGTCGACGTCATTCTTTATCTCAAGTCCTTTCACATGGCTACCGGTCGACGTCATTCTTTACCTCAAGTCCTTTCACATGGCTACCGGCCGACGTCATTCTTTATCTCAAGTCCTTTCACATGGCTACCGGTCGACGTCATTCTTTACCTCAAGTCCTTTCACATGGCTACCGGTCGACGTCATTCTTTATCTCAAGTCCTTTCACATGGCTACCGGTCGACGTCATTCTTTACCTCAAGTCCTTTCACATGGCTACCGGTCGACGTCATTCTTTACCTCAAGTCCTTTCACATGGCTACCGGCCGACGTCATTCTTTATCTCAAGTCCTTTCACATGGCTACCGGTCGACGTCATTCTTTACCTCAAGTCCTTTCACATGGCTACCGGTCGACGTCATTCTTTATCTCAAGTCCTTTCACATGGCTACCGGTCGACGTCATTCTTTACCTTAAGTCCTTTCACATGGCTACCGGCCGACGTCATTCTTTATCTCAGGTGCTTTCAATTGGCTCTCGACCGACATAAATCAGTCATAGTTGACGCCATTCTTTAAATCAACCGACATAAATGACGTCGTTCTTTAAATCAACTTTCACATGGCTATCGACCGATATCATTCCTTACGTCGACTCATTTTAATGGCTACCGACCTACGTCATTCAGTCTCTTTACCCCTACTGTCACCCACAGGGGTATCGGCCGACGGTCTTCTACCCCAAGCGGCCGAACAAGCCGCTGTTCCAAAACCTGACGTCCCAATGCGAGAAGATGGACATCCCGTTCCTGTCCTACCTGCCCTCAGACTCCAGCCTCATCACCGACTCCTACAACCTCATCGTCGACGCCTTCTTCGGCTTCAGCTTCAAGGGGCCCGTCAGGTCGGAGTTCGCCACCTACCTGCACCAGTTCATCAAGAGCCAGGTGCCCATCATGAGCATCGACGTGCCCTCAGGTGAGTTATTGTCGACCTCACGTGCCCTCGGGTGAGTTATTGACGACCTCACGTGTCCTCGTGTAAGTTATTGTCGACCTCTCGTGTCCTCATGTGAGTTATTGTCGACTTCACGTGCCCTCAGATGAGTCATTGCCGACCTCACGTGTCCTCATCTGAGTTGTTGTCGACCTCACGTGCCCTCATGTGAGTTATTGTCGATCTTACGTCCTCTCAGGTGAGTTCTTGTCGGCGTCACGTGCTCTCGGGTGAGTTATTGTCGACCTCACGGGCCTTCGTGTGAGTTATTGTCGATCTCACGTGCCATCATGTGAGTTATTGTCAATCTCACGTGCCCTAGCTCGGGTGAGTTATTGACGACCTCGCGTGCCCTCAGGTGAATTATTGTCGACCTCACGGGCCCTCAGATGAGTTATTGTCAAGTCGACCTCGTGTGCCCTCAAGTGAGTTATTGTCGACCTGACGTGCCCTGAGCTGAGGCTGGGTCCAGACTCGCGTGGGGACGGGAACCCGCAAGCTGTTGACCTGCTGCCCGTTCGGCCACCACGGCGGCTCCCGGGGTCTCTGTATGTCACTGCATGGGTCTGTTATTCCACAGCTTACCGCTCTTCAAGCTTTTTATATCAACAATCATCATGAGCGTTTTCCCCTGGGGGGTTGGGGGCGAGGGTTGCAGTGGGATGTGGGGGAGAGGTGGTGGGCGCACGTCTTGAGCTGTCTTGGTGAGATGGCGAGGCTGGGCATGCAATATGCTCGGAGCGTTTAAGCGGCCTGGGAAACTGGGAACAATCCGATACCCGGATGGATCAGTGATTTATGGCCGTAATAAAGAGATGCTGGTGTGCATTGTTCGTGGCGTGGTCAAATGGCGTCCGCTTCTCCATCCATTAATAAAGCAATGGCTCTTGTCGACAAAACTAAACGATGAAAGAACCTAGTGAGAACCACCGAAGGCTGTGAGCACGCAAAACCAATTTCAAAACCTTCAGACGAAGATACATTTTGAGAATTACATAAACCAGGAGCGGGGTGGGGTGGGGTCGGATTGGGGTTGGGCGAGGCGGGATTGGGCCTGATTGGAGTGGGGCGGGGCGAGGCGTGGTTGGAGTCGGGTTGGGGTATGATCGGGGCGGCGCGGGGCGGCGCGGGGTTGGAGTGCGTGGTCAATCCCTGTTAATTGCTAAGCTTTATAGGGACAGCTCTGATGTGGCAGTTGTATTATAATGGGGCTAAAATTGCGGCCGTGGCGGAACTGAGAAAGTTACGGTGACGTTCGTGGGCGGCGCAGGGGTAAGCGCCAGACGACAGCGAGAAAAAACGCGGGAAAGGCCGCGTGCCATATATATCCTGAAAACTCGAGTGTGTTTATGTCCCAAGAACGACATTATCGCTGAGAGGCGTCAAGATTGGATATGGAGGGGGTGGGGGGTCTCATTAGCCGTAATGTACTACACTGACGTGTAATGTACCACAGACCTGTGTAATGTACCACAGACCAGCGTAATGTACCACAGACCTGCGTAATGTACCACAGACCTGTGTAATGTACCACAGAACTGTGTAATGTACCACAGACCTGTGTAATGTACCACAGACCTGTTTAATGTACCACATACCCGTGTAATGTACCACAGACATGTGTAATGTACCACAGACCTGTGTACTGTACCACAGACCTGTGTAATGTACCACAGAACTGTGTAATGTACCACAGACCTGTGTAATGTACCACAGAACTGTGTAATGTACCACAGACCTGTGTACTGTACCACAGACCTGGGTGATGTACCACAGACCTGTGTAATGTACCACAGACCTGTGTATTGTACCACAGACCTGTCTAATGTATCACAGACCTGTGTAATGTACCACAGACCTGTGTAATGTACCACAGAACTGTGTAATGTACCACGGACCTGTCTAATGTATCACAGACCTGTGTAATGTACCACAGACCTGTCTAATGTATCACAGACCTGTGTAATGTACCACAGACCTGTGTAATGTACCACAGACCTGTGTAATGTACCACAGACCTGTGTAGTGTACCACAGAACTGTGTAATGTACCACAGACATGTGTAATGTACCACAGACCTGTGTAATGTACCACAGACCTGTGTAGTGTACCACAGAACTGTGTAATGTACCACAGACATGTGTAATGTACCACAGACCTGTGTAATGTACCACAGACCTGTGTAATGTACCACAGAACTGTGTAATGTACTACAGACCTGTGTAATGTACCACAGACCTGTGTAATGTACCACAGACATGTGTAGTGTACCACAAACCTTTGTAATGTACCACAGACCGGTGTAATGTACCACAGACCGGTGGAATGTACCACAGACCGGTGGAATGTACCACCGACCTGTCGAATGTACCACAGACCTGTGTAATGTACCACAGAACTGTGTAATGTACCACAGGCCTGTGTAATGTACCACAGACCTGTGTAATGTACCACAGACTTGTGTAATGTAACACAGACCTGTGTAATGTACCACAGACCTGTGTAATGTACCACAGACCGGTGGAATGTACCACAGACCTGTGTAATGTACCACAGACCTGTGTAATGTACCACAGACCTGTGTAATGTACCACAGACCTGTGTAATGTACCACAAAACTGTGCGTGTAATGTACCACAAAACTGTGCGTGTAATGTACCACAGACCTGTGTAATGTACCACAGACATGTGTAATGTACCACAGACCTGTGTAATGTACCACAGACCTGTGTAGTGTACCACAGAACTGTGTAATGTACCACAGACATGTGTAATGTACCACAGACCTGTGTAATGTACCACAGACCTGTGTAATGTACCATAGACATGTGTAATGTACCACAGACCTGTGTAATGTACCACAGACCTGTGTAATGTACCACAGAACTGTGTAATGTACCACAGACCTGTGTAATGTACCACAGACCTGTGTAATGTACCACAAAACTGTGCGTGTAATGTACCACAAAACTGTGCGTGTAATGTACCACAGACCTGTGTAATGTACCACAGACATGTGTAATGTACCACAGACATGTGTAATGTACCACAGACCTGTGTAATGTACCACAGACCTGTGTAATGTACCACAGACCTGTGTAATGTACCACAGACCTGTGTAATGTACCACAGACCAGCGTAATGTACCACAGACCTGTGTAATGTACCATAGACATGTGTAATGTACCACAGACCTGTGTAATGTACCACAGACCTGTGTAATGTACCACAGACCTGTGTAATGTACCACAGACCTGTGTAATGTACCACAGACCTGTGTAATGTACCACAAAACTGTGCGTGTAATGTACCACAGACCTGTGTAATGTACCACAGACCAGCGTAATGTACCACAGACCTGTGTAATGTACCATAGACATGTGTAATGTACCACAGACCTGTGTAATGTACCACAGACCTGTGTAATGTACCACAGAACTGTGTAATGTACCACAGACCTGTGTAATGTACCACAAAACTGTGCGTGTAATGTACCACAAAACTGTGCGTGTAATGTACCACAGACCTGTGTAATGTACCACCGACCTGTGTAATGTACCACAGACATGTGTAATGTACCACAGACCTGTGTAATGTACCACAGACCTGTGTAGTGTACCACAGAACTGTGTAATGTACCACAGACATGTGTAATGTACCACAGACCTGTGTAATGTACCACAGACATGTGTAATGTACGACAGACCTGTGTAATGTACCACAGACCTGTGTAATGTACCACAGAACTGTGTAATGTACCACAGAACTGTGTAATGTACCACAGAACTGTGCCTGTAATGTACCACAGAACTGTGCGTGTAATGTACCACAGACCTGTGTAATGTACCACAGACCTGTGTAATGTACCACAGACCTGTGTAATGTACCACAGAGCTGTGTAATGTACCACAGACCTGTGTAGTGTACCACAGAACTGTGTAATGTACCACAGACCTGTGTAATGTACCACAGACATGTGTAATGTACCACAGACCTGTGTAATGTACCACAGACCTGTGTAATGTACCATAGACATGTGTAATGTACCACAGACCTGTGTAATGTACCACAGACCTGTGTAATGTACCACAGACCTGTGTAATGTACCACAGACCTGTGTAATGTACCACAGACCTGTGTAATGTACCACAGACCTGTGTAATGTACCACAAAACTGTGCGTGTAATGTACCACAAAACTGTGCGTGTAATGTACCACAGACCTGTGTAATGTACCACAGACATGTGTAATGTACCACAGACATGTGTAATGTACCACAGACCTGTGTAATGCACCACAGACCTGTGTAGTGTACCACAGAACTGTGTAATGTACCACAGACATGTGTAATGTACCACAGACCTGTGTAATGTACCACAGACCTGTGTAATGTACCACAGACCTGTGTAATGTACCACAGACCTGTGTAATGTACCACAGACCTGTGTAATGTACCACAGACCAGCGTAATGTACCACAGACCTGTGTAATGTACCATAGACATGTGTAATGTACCACAGACCTGTGTAATGTACCACAGACCTGTGTAATGTACCACAGACCTGTGTAATGTACCACAGACCTGTGTAATGTACCACAGACCTGTGTAATGTACCACAGAACTGTGTAATGTACCACAGACCTGTGTAATGTACCACAAAACTGTGCGTGTAATGTACCACAAAACTGTGCGTGTAATGTACCACAGACCTGTGTAATGTACCACCGACCTGTGTAATGTACCACAGACATGTGTAATGTACCACAGACCTGTGTAATGTACCACAGACCTGTGTAGTGTACCACAGAACTGTGTAATGTACCACAGACATGTGTAATGTACCACAGACCTGTTTAATGTACCACAGACATGTGTAATGTACGACAGACCTGTGTAATGTACCACAGACCTGTGTAATGTACCACAGAACTGTGTAATGTACCACAGAACTGTGTAATGTACCACAGAACTGTGCGTGTAATGTACCACAGAACTGTGCGTGTAATGTACCACAGACCTGTGTAATGTACCACAGACCTGTGTAATGTACCACAGACCTGTGTAATGTACCACAGAGCTGTGTAATGTACCACAGACCTGTGTAGTGTACCACAGAACTGTGTAATGTACCACAGACCTGTGTAATGTACCACAGACATGTGTAATGTACCACAGACCTGTGTAATGTACCACAGACCTGTGTAATGTACCATAGACATGTGTAATGTACCACAGACCTGTGTAATGTACCACAGACCTGTGTAATGTACCACAGACCTGTGTAATGTACCACAGAACTGTGTAATGTACCACAGACCTGTGTAATGTACCACAGACCTGTGTAATGTACCACAAAACTGTGCGTGTAATGTACCACAAAACTGTGCGTGTAATGTACCACAGACCTGTGTAATGTACCACAGACATGTGTAATGTACCACAGACATGTGTAATGTACCACAGACCTGTGTAATGCACCACAGACCTGTGTAGTGTACCACAGAACTGTGTAATGTACCACAGACATGTGTAATGTACCACAGACCTGTGTAATGTACCACAGACCTGTGTAATGTACCACAGACCTGTGTAATGTACCACAGACCTGTGTAATGTACCACAGACCTGTGTAATGTACCACAGACCAGCGTAATGTACCACAGACCTGTGTAATGTACCATAGACATGTGTAATGTACCACAGACCTGTGTAATGTACCACAGACCTGTGTAATGTACCACAGACCTGTGTAATGTACCACAGACCTGTGTAATGTACCACAGACCTGTGTAATGTACCACAGACCTGTGTAATGTACCACAAAACTGTGCGTGTAATGTACCACAGACCTGTGTAATGTACCACAGACCAGCGTAATGTACCACAGACCTGTGTAATGTGCCATAGACATGTGTAATGTACCACAGACCTGTGTAATGTACCACAGACCTGTGTAATGTACCACAGACCTGTGTAATGTACCACAGAACTGTGTAATGTACCACAGACCTGTGTAATGTACCACAAAACTGTGCGTGTAATGTACCACAAAACTGTGCGTGTAATGTACCACAGACCTGTGTAATGTACCACCGACCTGTGTAATGTACCACAGACATGTGTAATGTACCACAGACCTGTGTAATGTACCACAGACCTGTGTAATGTACGACAGACCTGTGTAATGTACCACAGACCTGTGTAATGTACCACAGAACTGTGTAATGTACCACAGAACTGTGTAATGTACCACAGAACTGTGTAATGTACCACAGAACTGTGCGTGTAATGTACCACAGACCTGTGTAATGTACCACAGACCTGTGTAATGTACCACAGACCTGTGTAATGTACCACAGAGCTGTGTAATGTACCACAGACCTGTGTAGTGTACCACAGAACTGTGTAATGTACCACAGACCTGTGTAATGTACCACAGAGCTGTGTAATGTACCACAGACCTGTGTAATGTACCAAAGACCTGTGTAATGTACCACGTGCATGAATATATACATTGCTGTAAGTTTATTCTTGCCTCTGTGGCAGTTTACTGCCTTGCCGAGTGAGGACCAATTGATGGTTCGGATCGTGTTGTTTGGTGTCATAATTCAAAGTGGCTGGTCTCGGGCTGACTGGGAGATAAGTGAGATTGCATTCCCGGGCCTCGCGTGTTTCAGTGTTATTGCTCACCCTGGTGAGGCCAAGATTGCGTCGCTCAGCAATGGCTGCTGCCAGCGCTGAGCGCCGGTGGCGCCTCTGCCGACGAGTAATGCTGAGTACCTCTCCCATTGACCGACTTGTTTAGTGGGTTACGTGAATCCGGACCTGATTGGGTATGACGCCTCCTGTATTGCCGTCATTTCCCGAGAGTGTTCTCCGGCTGCCGGGTCACCTCAGGCCGGCCTCTTGTTTGCCTCCAATTAGCGTCTGTATGGTCTCTGCAAAACCTCTGCGTACGTAACTACTGTCAACCTTTTTTGGTTTGGAATTTATGAAAACTAGCTAAGCTTATGCAAAATCTGTTTAAGCAACATAATCAATTGCACAATATGTCCATTGTATCCCACGATAACTTGGCTGCATATGGCGTCCACAGCGTAAGAATAGTGGTATCCGTATATTGATGACGTACACAAGAACACCACCGTTCGTTCTCCAACCTTTACATTTTACTGGTTTTCGATTATTTGCCGCATTGAGTTTTGTCCTTTTGCTCTCTAGATAAACGGGAACCCTGAAGCTCACTTTGTAGCCTCAGACAAACAGCGTCTGTTTCGTTCCTCCATCGTGTTCGACATCTGAATCCTGGGGTTGCGTAACATACCATGCACCGCCTGGTCTCACCAGTGGGGAACAACCTGGCCGTCTGAAGCAACAGCTCGACCATTCAGTCATTGTAGCGTGATCAACATTCTGAACACTGAATACGGTGTGAATGACCCCACATGGTGAATGTAGGAATGGCATCACGTGGTGAATGTGGAAACGGCAGCACATGGTGAGTGTGGGAATGGCAGCACATGGTGAATATGGGAATGGCAAAACATGATGAATACGGGAATGGCAGCACATGGTGAATGTGGGAAAGGCAGCACGTGGTGATTGTGGGAATGGCAGCACGTGGTGAATGTGGCAATGGCAGCACATGGTGAATGTGGCAATGGCAGCACATGGTGAATGTGGGAATAGCAGCACGTGGTGAATGTAGCAATGGCAGCACGTGGTGAATGTGGGAATGGCAGCACATGGTGAATGTGGGAAAGGCAGCACGTGGTGATTGTGGGAATGGCAGCACGTGGTGAATGTGGCAATGGCAGCACATGGTGAATGTGGCAATGGCAGCACATGGTGAATGTGGGAATAGCAGCACGTGGTGGATGTAGCAATGGCAGCACGTGGTGAATGTGGGAATGGCAGCACATGGTGAATGTTGGAATGGCAGCACATGGTGAATGTGGGAAAAGCAGCACATGGTGAATGTGGGAAGGGCAGCACATGCTGAATGTTGGAATGGCAGCACGTGGTGAATGTAGGAATAGCAGCACGTGGTGAATGTAGGAATGGCAGCACGTGGGGAATGTGGGAATGGCAGCACATGGTGAATGTGGGAATGGCAGCAAGTGGTGAATGTAGGAATGGCAGCACGTGGTGAATGTGGGAATGACAGCACGTGGTGAATGTGGGAATGGCAGCACGTGGTGATTTTGGGAATGGCAGCACGTGGTGATTGTGGGAATGGCAGCACGTGGTGAATGTAGGAATGGCAGCACGTAGTGAATGTGGGAATAGCAGCACGTGGTGAATGTAGGAATGGCAGCACGTGGGGAATTTGGGAATGGCAGCACATGGTGAATGTGGGAATGGCAGCACGTGGTGAATGTAGGAATGGCAGCACGTGGTGAATGTGGAAATGACAGCAGGTGGTGATTGTGGGAATGGCAGCACGTGGTGAATGTAGGAATGGCAGCACGTGGTGAATGTGGAAATAGCAGCACGTGGTGAATGTAGGAATGGCAGCACGTGGGGAATGTGGGAATGGCAGCACATGGTGAATGTGGGAATGGCAGCACGTGGGGAATGTGGGAATGGCAGCACGTGGTGAATGTAGGAATGGCAGCACGTAGTGAATGTGGGAATAGCAGCACGTGGTGAATGTAGGAATGGCAGCACGTGGGGAATTTGGGAATGGCAGCACATGGTGAATGTGGGAATGGCAGCACGTGGTGAATGTAGGAATGGCAGCACGTGGTGAATGTGGAAATGACAGCAGGTGGTGATTGTGGGAATGGCAGCACGTGGTGAATGTAGGAATGGCAGCACGTGGTGAATGTAGGAATGGCAGCACGTGGTGAATGTGGAAATAGCAGCACGTGGTGAATGTAGGAATGGCAGCACGTGGTGAATGTGGAAATAGCAGCACGTGGTGAATGTAGGAATGGCAGCACGTGGGGAATGTGGGAATGGCAGCACATGGTGAATGTGGGAATGGCAGCACGTGGGGAATGTGGGAATGGCAGCACGTGGTGAATGTGGGAATGGCAGCACATGGTGAATGTGGGAATGGCAGCACGTGGGGAATGTGGGAATGGCAGCACGTGGTGAATGTGGAAATGACAGCAGGTGGTGATTGTGGGAATGGCAGCACGTGGGGAATGTGGGAATGGCAGCACGTGGTGAATGTGGAAATGACAGCAGGTGGTGATTGTGGGAATGGCAGCACGTGGGGAATGTGGGAATGGCAGCACGTGGTGAATGTAGGAATGGCAGCACGTGGTGAATGTGGAAATAGCAGCACGTGGTGAATGTAGGAATGGCAGCACGTGGGGAATGTGGGAATGGCAGCACATGGTGAATGTGGGAATGGCAGCACGTGGGGAATGTGGGAATGGCAGCACGTGGTGAATGTGGGAATGGCAGCACATGGTGAATGTGGGAATGGCAGCACGTGGGGAATGTGGGAATGGCAGCACGTGGTGAATGTGGGAATGGCAGCACGTGGTGATTGTGGGAATGGCAGCAAGTGGTGAATGTGGGAATGGCAGCACGTGGTGAATGTGGGAATGGCAGCACGTGGTGATTGTGAGAATGGCAGCCCATGATGAATGGGTGAATGGCATCACATGATGAATGTGATGACACCCCCTTCTAATAACACCATTTCTCCTTTCAGCTTCTTCCGGCCTCTCCCGAAAAGATACGTTTGCATGTGATTCTGGTGACATTTCTTTGTCCTTGCTGACCGCCCGTGTCTGTCTGTATGTCGCCACCAGGTTGGGAGGTGGAGAAAGGCGACCCGGAGGGCATTCAGCCGGAGGTGCTCGTCTCCCTGACGGCGCCCAAGCTGTGCGCCAAGCAGTTCCGGGGCCGTCACCACTACCTGGGGGGTCGCTTCGTGCCCCCCGACCTGGCCAAGAAGTACCAGCTCAACCTGCCCCCCTACCCCGGCACCGAGCTGTGCGTTGAGCTGCGCACGCAGGGGGACCCAGACCGCGACTCGCCCTCCCACAAAGACGACAAATGACTGCATGGACGACTGTAGTCTCCACCGCCAGGGGGCGCTTCACGCCGCTAGGGGCGCTGTCATTGAGTTGACAATAAATAAGATTACGTCTTTGCAACTACCATTTATCGTAGAACTTCCAATCAAAATGACGCCGATGTATTCAACATCTTTCAGGTTATATTGGAATAATTTAAGTCTTTAAATATTTCGGATTTAAACACACAATTTAATACATTTTTAATATTGGGACTTGGTCGATTAGTTTTATCTCCTTGCAAAGTGAATGGTGAAGGTTTTAAATATTTATATCAAAATATCAATGAATGCATTAATTTTTACATGCAAACGATATGATTGGATGAAAAAGCATGACTAATTTTATTGCTAATCGCCTCCTTCTACTTGTCCTATGTTAACACCTGTACATATCGAACATACATTATAGTATTATTACCAATTTGATTAGGAATGTATTCGGCAAAACTTTCTCACTTAGATTATGCTATCTGAATGAACAACCCTGTATAGCTTACTAGTGATAATTTTGTTACGTGGTAGAATACATGGATGCCTGATGCTCTGATGGGACACGGTGACGGGGAGGGGGTAGGACGGTTTGTCTACACGGGCGGCGGCAGGACCGAATTAATGGTTCCCATGGCGATATGGGGGTGGGCGGTTTCGCCCCTCTCCCCTCCGCTCCTCCACCCCACTAGCTGCGAGCCGTCCTCGCTCAGAGCACTCACTGCCCAGGTCAGCTTCCCTGGTGTGTGTTACCAGCCATACCACTGAATTGAATGTATTTCCCGCATATACATATTTTCTGCATTTTAGACCAATGTAAGTACACTGTGTGTGTTTTGTCTGGGTTCCCACTCTGAATGTAGGATAGTAAGTAGTGAGGATCTAAATGGGTTATCTACAGTGATGGAGGTCCCCGAGAGAGGGCGCTGTCTGCCTGCCAGACTTTCTCATACATCCAGAGCCACTGATGTACCGTGGGATGCTAACAGAAGCGGTCGGTATGCAGGCGACTTCGCAGGTCCTAGTTCAGGTTATTCCGCAACGCGGCGCCACTGCTTGGGCTATGCATTCTGGGTATTATTTTGGTCCTTGCACAAGGTCAAAATGGCGTTATCGAATGAAAACAAGTTGTCCGAACAATTAAACTGCTAGTATGTAATGTAAACGAATATATCTATTTCAGTGATATAATTTAGACAAACACATTTATTTTGGGTTTTTGTTCTGGACATTTTTTTATTGATCTGCAGAAAAGTTGAAGGTACTACCAATGTGCGCACGGCAATCTGTCCATCAAGTTTGTTCTTTTGCTACCCGTTGTGACGTCATGTGCTCTCTGAAGCTTATTATGACGTTTCGAGACCGCTTAAGACTCCACTTAATTGACGGATTCTCTTCAACGTAAGCGTCTAATTAGCGACTGTCTTTATGTCGCTATCGTCTTTATATTGCTACTGCCTTTAACTTCTCCCAGTAGACTTTCATGCTGCATTTAGCCATCTTTCTATCAGTAGACCTGCTTTTCCGAGCCATTGAAAATGCCCCCGAGTGTGAACGACTATAAACGTGCTTTAGAGAGTTTATTTGTTCACCTTCTGATGAAAATACATACGATCTATTGATATATTATTTATGATATGTAGGATTTTTTTTTTGACTTTATTGAATGACTACAGTTCATTCGTATTTGATCATCGAATGTTGGTGCAGCGACAAGGGAAAGCCACTCAAGTAGTTTACAGTCAGCCTCGCTAGTTGGGCTTGTTCAATTAATTCCCTTCATAGTTCTTCTTCAATCGTATTCTTCTACTCGATTCCTACTGCCTTTTTAGATCTCTACTTCCCTCACTTCTTAATGGGGTCATGGTCATTAAGGTCCTTTAACACTGATTGTGAAATATATGTCTAACAATATTGGCATGTAAATTTGAACTTAATGTTTCATTTAGATTTCCGTCTTCAGTACTTCATCTTCAATACTATAACGTGGCTCGCCTGAAGCAAACTAGGACGGACGGACTGTTTCCTCCTGGATTTCCTCCCTAGGTCTCCTGTACAGTGTGTGATGGGTACTGGTTAGTGTGTTGTAATATGGGACGTGTAGTTTAATACGACGGGTCGAGATTGATCACTTCTCTTCTAGATATCATCACAACATTGGAAAGACACGTGTGGTGGTTGATTTAGGGAGCGAACCCACCACATCCTTTGTGTATCTTAATAAAGCGGGTGTCTAACCTAATTTAATCGCGATCTGCACCGAAAGTTTACACCTTAAAATTAAATTGGCGAGTGTTAACACTTCGTTTCGGCCGACTGGTAAGGAGAAAAAAAATTAGGGCAACCCGCCCCCAGCAATGTCAAGCAGAGCGCCATTTTGCCGGTAGCAGTGACGCGTATTGTGACTATTCATGTGGCACCGCCTTATGTTATCACTCGCGGGGAGAGAGATCAGGGCCGCGATTTACAGATGAACAGCGGCAGTTCCAAGCCGCGCAGTAGAACATGATCTTAGTGTTTGATGGAAAAGTACCATCCAAACAAGTTGATATACGTCTTGCGACGTTTGACTCTGCCACAATGCCATGATTGGAGTTAGAATCGCAGCTCTTTATATTAGTGATGATCACGCGCTCTGGTTTTGCTCACACAATAGGCGCAATTTCCGGTTTGAATAAATTAGAGTATGGCCTCCTGATTGGTCAATCGCGGACACACCTCCAAAAAGGACTGCCGCCTGGGTAGGCGGCGAAATCGTGCCCGGCGGCCACTTCTAAATTTTATTGTGAGCTATAGATAGGACGAACAATTCTGTAATTTGGAGGATAGACAATTAGGTATTACATGAATCGGTAAAGCAGCGTTAGAGGCCAGGCTGGCGGTTCCCTTTAAATAAACTGCCGACGCCAGAACTCATGAACAGCATTGTGGCAGATCACCCACAGTAAAACACATGTATTGACGACGGTTTAATGTGGTTGAACCCGCGGCTTGCAAAAGGCCTCCACGGGCGCCGTATGACAGTGAACAATGAATCATAACGCCACCGGTAGAAATTCCTGCCACTGGAAATATTGATATCGTTTTTCGGACCTGTCTTTATGTGACCTTCACAATCCAACCCTGCAAGGTGATAGACAGCCAAACATTGTTGATTGGAATTATAATGTATGAAGTTAATAAATAGACGTGTTGTCCAATCATTATGACTGTAGTTTGATGTTTTGTGCGGTATAATAGGACATCTAAGCCCACAATACATACACGATAAATTATATAAAGATAGCGAACGAAAGGAAATGTTATGCATACTAACTTCTGATTATTTTTTTTATTATTATTATGCATCATCATCGTAAACAAATACATCAGTAAAAATGTGTAAAAACATACATTAGGTATAGCGTCATAGGCAGTTTGATATGAATGGTAATATGTCACATATACTGTTGAACTTTGTCAGTCTGTAGATTTGTATCATATCTTTATGTAATAGCCACATCTTAAATATTAAGTAACTAATTACGGATATTACAAAATTGTCATTTATCCGACTACGGCCAAACAGTAATATTTCCAATATTAAAGTTGTGTTCATGCACGATGATATGTCATGATATATGTCATATTTTCCTTACACCTTCCCACCTTACACAGAAACAACATATGGGGTATGGTGTGTTCTTCACAATAAATGCATTTTGCACTGGAACATAACTTCCGTTGCTTAATGTTAGCGTTGCATGGTAATATATTGTGTAGCACCTTATAGTTAAATTCTGCTATCTTGTCTTTGATCTCGGCAACAAATGCGCTGTATCGTTGCATGGTAATATATTGTGTAGCACCTTATAGTTAAATTCTGCTATCTTGTCTTTGATCTCGGCAACAAATGCGCTGTATAAGTCCAGATCCATAGAGTTTTATTTCAGACCCGACCCCATAGTGTGCGAAGAGAACTTGGTTTTGTTATCTTAGGCTTAGTTATCATTCGATCAATTATGTTACTTTTCCGAAGTACGCTTTCACAATTGGTTGATACTTGTGCACCAGTGATAACATCACTATTTATGCTATTACGATAACGCTTTATCGCTTTAACAAGGAAACTTGCGTACATATATTTCTTTTATCCTTTACCATATTATATAAAAAGGGTTCATCTATAATAATCTTTAAAACTAAGGTTGCATACTCTGCAAATACCGATTGTATAAAAAGCTTGAAAAATAAACATACCATATTAGATTTGCTTTTTTACAGGTATATGTCGGTTACCCCACAAAGTCTGTGTCATTAGTGACTTCATATCATTTGGTTTTTGTGCCGACTTGGCGTATGCGCATCAAAAAAATGTTGATAAAACGTGGGAATAGAGCATAAAAACGGTAACTATTCCACCCGTTCAAAACTGAAATCTAAGGTAAGACTTCCCAAGTTGTCCATGTACCCTTTCCAGCGAAAGCCCCATTGTCCTCTTCTTCACTTAACGGGGACGGCGCGATCGCTTAATGGGCTAGAGCGCTCGCTTTGAGTGCTCTGGCCACCTGAGAGCCTAACGGCATGTGGATCGGTGGTTCGAGCCCCGCTGTGGCCATGTCTGTGTGGTCGCAGGATAAAGATCCTATGTCTTTCTTCGTAAAGAGTAGGGGGTTACCCCCCGGAGACGCGGCTCCACTCTCCCTTCCTTCTCCCATTGAGGCGATATGACCACAAGTGGTTGAAGCGTCCGTACAATCTTCACTTAACATGATTCCTGGTAACCACGCTGTCTTAAGAGATAGTAAATAGGATTCCAAAGCATAAGTTTGAGTTTTAAACAACTTTTGGAAGGAATGTCCAAATTTAAATTTACTTAAGCTTTCTGCAATAAAGTCCCATTCTATGCTGTCAAAGGCTTTTTCAAAATCTAGAAACATTATTATTTCCCCATTCTGGTACTTTTGTGCATACTCTATTGTATCCTCAACTAATCTTATGTTATGACCTATGAATCTACGTGGTAGGTATCCAGATTGATATTTACTTATGACCCTCGGTAAAACCTGTTTTAACCGATGCGCCAGAACAGAAGCTAAAATAGTGTAATCCACATTTGATAGACAAATTGGTCTGTAATTTGCAAGTGAGTCGCGAGTTTTTCCTTTATGAATAAGTGATAGAACGGGTGTCCTTTGTGATACTGACATCCGTTTGTCTCGAGCACTTTCGTTATATACTTCTACCAACAGGTCACCCAAGATATACCAGAAAGCCTGGTAATATTCGACGCTGAGACGCTTCAAAAATTGCACTCTATTTTTGCCGCAGTTTGGCGCGTATGCATTTACAAGGCATAACAATTCACCCTCGAGTTTACTGCCATTATTACTTTGATACTTGTTTAAAAGTTCAAAATCCAAGCCATTATCATTATCGATACCCCGCGGCTGTGTGAGGAATGGCAGGACAGTGAAAAGCTTCACCAGTCCATCATTAAATGTATCTATGAATGAGTCTGTAAGGAAAGTTTCTTGAAGTAGGGCAACATCTTCTGATTATGGGCCCTCTACTTATAGTAGTTGTATGTAGGTACCCACTGGAAGAGCAGCGGCCACACATCTAATTAATAAAACCCATTTGGGTGTTGCTGATCTTCCAATTATATTTGTGGTTCAACAAACTTCCCTTTTATATGTATGCTTCGCGTATGCTTTGCGTATGCTTCGCGTATTCACCCTTTCGCCTCTTGTATTCTTTATATTTCGTATTCGCTCTCCTTTCTCATTTTGGTATTCCCGAAGATAGGAGACCCTTTCACAGAATCGATCAACAACTGAACGCCGTGAACAGTTTTTCAACAAAATGATTTATTCCTGCATTGCTATGCTACCCTAGATTGTACAGAGTGTTATCTACAAGGAGGCCGATAATCACACCGGGCCGAGTGTCAATCACTCCACACCAGGCACTGACAGAAAACACCCTCGACAGACACCAGGTGGCGACACCAGTTACAACATGTTTGGACACCCACTGCCATGAAAACCATGCAAAAGGTCGTCTGTGAACCCGGGTGACGTCATGCGGTTGTTATGTCACGGCGCGTGAGGTCCTAGAGAAGAAACAGTGGGGATGAGATTCGCTTAACTACGATGAATGAATCATATATTGCCAGATGTGAACACGGTTAAGTCAGTCGCGAGCTGACTAGGACAGGACACAGAGGGTAGCTTTATAGTGCGGTATGTACAGTGACATGAGGACTAAGATGATAGAACACAACAAGGTGACAGGTTCGTCTACACAGCTAGCACAGGACGAGCCAAAAGACACGACCACGAGGCCAAAAAAACAAACAATAATAAACAGAGCATCACAGCTGTAACAAAACCTTAACTCAAAAAAGTGGCGTTAAAATAAATAACGTTGACACGATAAGAAAACACATATCTACCCACAAAGGAGTAAACAATATTCGCCAATAAATGGCGGCACATATATATATATAATATATATGTCTGCACTTGAAGTAGGACTATATGACCAGGCGCGGGCACATTAATGTTAACCTGTACGTAAGTCATTAGTTGGCATATGACCAGGCTACACATCCTGAACGGTGACCCCCCTGGGAGACCCCCCTGGGAGACCCCCCTGGGAGGTCACCCATCCTTGGAGGTCACCCATCCTGGAGTCCATCCCCCTGGGAGGTTCCGCCCCCCCCCCCCTGGGAGGTCACCCCCGCTGGGAGGTCACCCATCCTGGAATCCATCTCCCTGGCAGGTCACCCCGCTGGGAGGTCACCTACCGCATGTTCCTGCCCATTGGATTCCCAGCTGAAAATGTCAACTGTAAACTCCGTCAAGATTTCACCACAAAGCAGGTGATTCTTGTTAAAAAGAACCATTGTTCCAACATGGCTGACGTCTAACTCCCGAAAGATAGTATCCAAAACAGCGACGTTATTCAGTAACACTGCATGCTTAATAAGTGTGTAACTCTATGTAACTCTATACGAATCTTAACATGATCTTTCATCTGCAAAGAGTCAATCACATATACGGTCAAAAAAAGGACCAAAACTTACATAGTTTAAAAAGGTCGACCAATAGAAGTAGGTGTTTAACAAGCGACTCGACTCTCCCATAAACTCGCACATGCACTGGGCACGAGGTAAAGCAAATTGCGCAGATCTGTTTGGAGGTCTGTAACCTATTGCACAGGAACCAAGCGAAGACAATCGCTATAAATGTAACTATTATACAACGATAACTCTAAACATTGACGATAATATCATACACAACATTAAGCATACACCAGGTATTACTTCACTTAAGACTGACCGTCCAATAGTGGTAAATATAACACGTGTAGGTTCTCTTCCGTACGGCACAAGAGACACGTACGCTCATTGGCCGACAGAGGTACCACGTGACCACGTATCGTGACTCCACGGCAACCGGATGGTGCGCCACCGTCTAACCAATCCGGTTATCGCAAACAATGTGTTAAAACTTCAGCTATCATCAAAACTCGAGAATCGAGACTTAACTTACACCCCCAGTGACTAAACCGTCACAGCGTCAGTCACTAAACCAGACCTCTATGATACAAGCTTCAAAGGAAAACCATAAATTACTGTTAAATAGTTATAAATATATAACTCGAAAATGCTATATCTTCAGGCTAGAAGGTGTTTTAAAAGGGGAACCTGCCTGTAATCGGCTTGATAGCATGACATCAAAAAGGCGTACATATATCGGGAAGAGACTAGAGACTGTGGCGAGCTACAGCGCGCCACGTGTTGGGAGACAGGGACGCGGGGTATCCAGGGCAACGAGTGCCCTCTAAGCGTCCTTGACACAGTCCCGATGCACGAGGCCCTCCGTCAACCCCCGGCGACAGCGCAGCCAATCTGAACTGGCGTCCTTGACAACGGCCAGCACGGTGCCCTTGTCGAAGCTCAGCTGGTCGTCGTCCATGGCAACGTAGTGACACAACGTCTGTACGAACCTGAAACGACAATCATTGGTTGTGGGTGGCGTCAGCAACGCTGTAGGACAGACAACTTCACAAATAACAGCTCAGGAATTTAGTTTAAACATACTTTTATTGGCAATTGAAAAACAGGCACACTGCCTATACGAATTCCACTTGCCGAAATTAAATTAATTGCTCAGACCTACATATATACATAACAGTTGGGTACATCACAATGTGGTAGAAATTCCATAATAAGTATATTCAGGCATGAACGTGATATTTCAAGGAAAACGTTTGAGGCTGCAATGTAGTCGTGAACTGATAGAAATATATAACGGTTATCGTCAGTTGATAGGGACTGCTGTAATTGGCCACCGAAATAATGCTCAGCAATTTGACATCTACCACAATATAGGTTAGCGCAATGCAGTTTTTCGACGTAACACAAGACATCTTACCTTGGCACAAATTGTTCCTGGACTGCTGCGGTGTCCTGTGCGGGGCTCGCCTCCAACTTGGTGTC
Source organism: Arenicola marina (assembly GCA_964019135.1). Taxonomy (NCBI): domain Eukaryota; kingdom Metazoa; phylum Annelida; class Polychaeta; family Arenicolidae; genus Arenicola; species Arenicola marina. The sequence goes on along the minus strand of OZ025249.1, from coordinate 58,029,820 downwards.
CTCGGGATCCCTCGGGCCGCCCCCCGCCCCCGCCTCCGTCACCCGTGACGTCACGCTCGTCACGGCCACCGGCGGGCCAGACATGGCACGCTGCAGGTGGCGACGCCTCGTGGCTGTGTTGAGAGTGACGCCATCCCGAGACGGCAAGGTCTGGGTGGGGGTCCGGGTGGGGGTCTGGGTGGGGGACTGGGTGGGGGTCGAGGTGGGGGACGGGGTGGCGCAGGGGGTGATGGGCGTGCCGGGGCTGCGAGGGTTGGCAATCTGGGGCATGGAGGTGGCCTTGGTGGGCCCCCCCGTCGGCCCCCGGGTGGGTGAGGTCGAGCCGTCCAGCAGCAAGCGGTCCATAACCTTGATAAGCGACGGCCCGAAGCCGCTCCACCGCTTCTTCAGCCGGCTGCCCAGCTGCGTGGGGCGGGGCTGCGGGCGGGGCGCGGGGCGGGGAGGGGCCGCCGCCGCCGTCAGTGCCAGGGCCTCGGGGGGCGCACCCTCCCTCTCCGGCACGCTCTGCGAAAGGGGCGAGGCTCGGTCGGTGGGGGACCGGCCGCCGCCGCTGCCAGGGATGTGGAAGGGGATGGCCGAGTCCTGGGTGGACACGCAGGTCGGCACCCCGCTGGCGTCGAACACCGTGCGCCGGGACCCTTCAGCCTGGCGGGCCGCCTTACCGTCGTCATGGCGACGACACCCGGCAAGGCGGCCACGGCTGAAGGCGCCCTTTTCCCCCTCTTCTCCCTCTCCTCTGTCTTCTCTCTGGTCTCCCTCCCCTCTCTCTGCTCTCACTCCCCGAGAACCATCGAAGGCGTAGTCGGTCTTGCCCCGCTTGTAGGCGCGCTGTTGGCCCTCGGCGGCCCCCAGGAACTGTCTGGACACCCGCCCCAGCAGGCCCTCCGTCGGCGAGCTGTCGGAGTCCGAGTCCTCCCCCGCACCGCTCACGAACTCATTGTTGCGGACGATGGGGACGGGGACGGGGGCCCGGTGGGGCGGGAGTGGGGGCGGGCCGGGCAGGCTCTGGTGGCGGGGCGGAGGGGGCGGCAGGGGGCCAGTGCCCGGGGGGTCGCTGCCGCTCATGTCCTCCTCCCCACTCATCTGGAAGTTGAGCGGGCAGTCCGAGCTGGCGGTCGACTCGTGTCCGGACCCGTGGCTGGAGACGGACTCGGACCCGGGCAGGGAGGCGGCGGTGGCGGAGGACGCGCACCCGGCGGGCGGCGAGGCGGCGCCGGGCGAGAGGGGGTGGTCGTTGATGCCGGTCAGCTGGGGGACGGCGCCGGCGCGGACCCGCGGCACGGCGCTGTAGCCGGCCGTGATGGCCATGACGTCAGTCCACTGGAGGCGCCGGCCCCGCCCCAGCGCGAGCCGCTCCACCAGGCGACCCGTGCTGGCCATCATCTCCTGGGTCTGCTTCTTCAGACCCCCCACGTCCATCTTGTCATACAGTGTCTGCAGCTGTGCCTTCAGCGGCCGCTCCCTCTCTCCCCTCCCATCCTGCTGTTGCTGTGGCGACGCCAACGGGGACACCCCCGGCGGTTGCCAGGCAACCCCCGTCTCCGCGCCCTCGCGATCCCGCGGCGGTTGCCCCGGCAACTGGTAGTCGTTGAGGCTGCCGGTGACGTTGTCCCTGTGGGTGAGCACCCGCTGGCCCTGGATGTGGGCGTCGAGGGAGCGGGTGGCGCCCCCACCCCCGCCCCCGCCCCTGCCGGCACCCTGCGGGGGTGCCACCCTGCGGTACTCGAGGCGGAAGGGGACCTGGGCGAGGGGCTGGAGCGCCGTGGTGACGTCGAGGAAGAGGTGTCTGCAGGAGGTGGCGGACAGCTGCAGGAAGCTGGTCGGGCTGTAGTGGCGGCCCAGCACGTCGCGCTGGGTCTGTAGCTGTCCCAGCCAGAAGTCCAGCGCCTTGTGGCTGCAACGGGCGGACAACTCATACAACCCGCGCTAAATACACCAACATATGCATCGACCAGGCGTCCACACGACTGGGAGTGGGTACCAGGCTACCATACGACTGGGAGTGGGTACCAGGCTACCATACGACTGGGAGGGGGTACCAGGCTACCATACGACTGGGAGTGGGTACCAGGCTACTACACGACTGGGAGGGGGTACCAGGCTACCACACGACTGAGAGGGGGTACCAGGCTACTACACGACTGGGAGCGGGTACCAGGCTACTACACGACTGGGAGGGGGTACCAGGCTACTACACGACTGAGAGGGGGTACCAGGCTTCCAGGGCCCAAAGTAGATCCAAAAGTGACGTAAAACACCAGTATACCAGCCACTATACGACTGAGTAAGGACATCGATGTCACGTGCGTGTCAATGCAAGTTATCCACAAACAGCAGAGCCATTATGGCTTATGAGAGGGACAAACTCCAATAGTCAGACTGATTGTTATGCACAGGGCGTGGCAGTCATAGTTTAAACTCACACAGTGCATCAAATATGTGGTGACGGGGTGGCGAAGTGGCCCAGAGATCGATACATTATACAGGAGCTGGGTCCCTGTGAGCAGGGAGAGGAGGCGGGGCACGAGCCACACAACTTACTTGAGGAGGCCGAAGAGGAAGGCGTTGAACTTGAGTGCCGGGGTGGTGAGGTAGCCCAGAGCCTTCAGGTCGCGGACCAGCTCGGTGAACACGCGGCCAGACGGACCTCCTACAGAGAGACAGCCAAACAACATGTCAGATCCAGGTCCACGATCCTCATTATACTGGCCACATACAAAGTTTATTTTCTTGTTCCATGCAATAAATAACTAAAGCAGATACAATTTATATTGCGCAGTAGAACATCTCTAAACCGAACCCGGAGTAAATCTAGAGGACTGTCAATATCACTTATTTCTAGGTTCCCACTTTTGCTGTTATCTCGTTAAACGTAAATTCTCTATAAATCGATTAATCTATATCCATCCCAATCACATTAGCTTCATACTGATGCCATCGTAAATTCTGCTCGTAACAGTTGTATTGCAAGACCCAAGAGGAATGTAACACGTTAAACAGGTCATCAATGCAAACAGTGAACTGCACACATAAAAACGCTCTTATAATAACTCTTTATTTCAGCTCATAATGTTACAATCAGTTCAATTAGCTCGCAAAGTAAGGTTACGAGCCGGTAACTCTTAGTGAACCAACCGCCAAGTCTTGGTGTATGTATGATATGACATTAATAGTGATTCAAATAAAAATAAAAAAACAATATGGTGTTGCTAAGCGACGAGTTGCTAAGCGACGAGTTGCTAAACGACGAGATGCTAAGCGACGAGTTGCTAAACGACGAGTTGCTAAGCGACGAGCTGAGTAGACCGTTACCTGCTTGAGCCGAGTCCTCCACGACCTTCCAGACGGAGTTCTTGACCTTGCCGAAGAGGCTGCGGACATAGGGGTTGAGCCCGTCACGTACTACGGCCCCGACCGTGACACAGAGGTGGTCGAGAACCAGGTCACCAATCTCGGTGCTGTGGGTCGTGCTGCCCAGGCGGACCTGAAGCACAGGCAAGGCACAGGTAAACACAGGTAAGGCACATGTTAACACAGGCCTACACAAGACAGATACACACCATAGATACGCATCTGTCTTACACAACACAGATATATACCATGCGTATACCATCATACGCTGGGGTTAACATGTTAACCCCAGGGCGCTGACCCACCCAGTGCGACACGTTAACCCCAGGGCGCTGACCCACCCAGTGCGACACGTTAACCCCAGGGCGCTGACCCACCCAGTGCGACACGTTAACCCCAGGGCGCTGACCCACCCAGTGCGACACGTTAACCCCAGGGCGCTGACCCACCCAGTGCGACACGTTAACCCCAGGGCGCTGACCCACCCAGAGCGACACGTTAACCCCATGGCGCTGACCCACCCAGTGCGACACGTTAACCCCAGCGCGCTGACCCACCCAGTGCGACACGTTAAACCCAGGGCGCTGACCCACCTAGTGCGACACGTTAACCCCAGGGCGCTGACCCACCCAGTGCGACACGTTAACCCCATGGCGCTGACCCACCCAGTGCGACACGTTAAACCCAGGGCGCTGACCCACCTAGTGCGACACGTTAACCCCAGGGCGCTGACCCACCCAGTGCGACACGTTAAACCCAGGGCGCTGACCCACCTAGTGCGACACGTTAACCCCAGGGCGCTGACCCACCCAGTGCGACACGTTAACCCCATGGCGCTGACCCACCCAGTGCGACACGTTAAACCCAGGGCGCTGACCCACCTAGTGCGACACGTTAACCCCAGGGCGCTGACCCACCCAGTGCGACACGTTAACCCCGGCCCAGCGCGCTGATCCACCCAGTGCGACACGTTAACCCGAGGGCGCTGACCCACCCAGTGCGACACGTTAACCCCGGCCTAGGGCGCTGATCCACCCAGTGCGACACGTTAAACCCAGGGCGCTGACCCACCCAGTGCGACACATTAACCCCAGCGAGCTGACACACCCAGTGCGACACGTTAACCCCAGGGCGCTGACCCACCCAGTGCGACACGTTAACCCCAGCGCGCTGACCCACCCAGTGCGACACGTTAACCCCAGGGCGCTGACCCACCCAGTGCGACACGTTAACCCCAGCGCGCTGACCCACCCAGTGTGACACGTTAACACCATCGCGCTGACCCACCCAGTGCGACACGTTAACCCCAGGGCGCTGACCCACCCAGAGCGACACGTTAATCCCAGGGCGCTGACCCACCCAGTGCGACACGTTAACCCCAGGGCGCTGACCCACCCAGTGCGACACGTTAACCCCAGCGCGCTGACCCACCCAGTGCGACACGTTAACACCATCGCGCTGACCCACCTAGTGCGACAAGTTAACCCCAGGGCGCTGACCCACCCAGAGCGACACGTTAACCCCAGGGCGCTGACCCACCCAGTGTGACACGTTAACAACATCGCGCTGACCCACCCAGTGCGACACGTTAACCCCAGGGCGCTGACCCACCCAGAGCGACACGTTAACCCCAGGGCGCTGACCCACCCAGTGTGACACGTTAACACCATCGCGCTGACCCACCCAGTGCGACACGTTAACCCCAGGGCGCTGACCCACCCAGAGCGACACGTTAACCCCAGCGCGCTGACCCACCCAGTGCGACACGTTAACACCATCGCGCTGACCCACCTAGTGCGACACGTTAACCCCAGGGCGCTGACCCACCCAGAGCGACACGTTAACCCCAGGGCGCTGACCCACCCAGAGCGACACGTTAACCCCAGGGCGCTGACCCACCCAGTGCGACACGTTAATCCCAGGGCGCTGACCCACCCAGTGCGACACGTTAACCTCAGGGCGCTGACCTACCTTCTCGCTGAGGCTCCTGGTCTGGCTGAAGTAGGACAGCACGACCTCTGACCCCTTGAGCACGCCCAGCACCAGCTCTGCAAGCCACAAGGGCACACCGTACAGACCTCTGCGATATGTCATCATCATCGGTCCATCTCAATCCGCATAACTCAAAGCGGTGCCTCAAGATTACGATTTACTTCAATATATCTGTATCTCTATCAGAGGTAATCATTTCACCAAGTGTCTAGTTCTAATATACACATAATGTCTATCGGTATAAGGCAATCATATATCAGCCAATGTTTTGTCCTGATATACACATAATGTCTATCTGTATAAGGCAATCATATATCAGCCAATGTTTTGTCCTGATATACACATAATGTCTATCGGTATAAGATAATCATATAGAAGCAAGTGTTTTGTCCTGATATACACATAATGTCTATCGGTATAAGGCAATCATATAGAAGCAAGTGTTTTGTCCTTACACACGTCATTTATTTGTGGGCTGTCAGGTCCTATTTCCCCCATCTCTAGTAACGTTAGTCCAGATATATCTGAATTTATCTCTTCTCCTTATCTCTCTTGTCCACATATCTCAAGCCAACTCCTCATGTAGTCCAGATATGACTGGTACATTTCCGCATATTTCTAGTCCATATCTGATACCGGTCTGCTTTCCATGTCAGAGCCCATCGTGTTTTTTTTTGTAGAAAAGGAATGGTATAAGTAATACGTGAGCTATGCGGGCTCGGTCTAACATGGAAAAACGACCCAGATATCTCTAGAATATCTCACATTTCTCTACCAGATTTATATAACCTACACCCCCCCCCCCTCCTTATTATGTCCGGCGTACCTTTTTTCATAGTGATGTCCACCATGGTGTCACTGTGGGTCAGGAAGGGGCCGGGGGGAGGGGTGGGGCTGGGAGTCGGGGTGGGGGAGCTGCCTGGCGACACCGTGAAGTCCTGAGGGGGGCTCTCCAGGGGCCCCCCCTCCTCTTCCACTATCTCCACGGCAGCCGTCGCCATCAGATAGAAATCTGAACGACACGACAAGGTTATCAACAGATATAAACAGGACCAGATGATGTATTGTCATATCTGACATAGTGACGTCATGTGATGTACAATAGTTACATTATGGTGAGGTATGATTTGACCAGATATCATTTTGTAATGATATACATACATGATCGACAAGGGCTTACTGAGGAAGACATACATTGTAACTATTGCAATAAAATATAAATATATTATCAGATAATTAATTATAGATATGTAAGTAGGTTCTGAATAACCCTCGTATTGACTCTGCTTTGAGCAAACAAAATAAAATAAAATTATAGTAAGAGGCATGACTAACACATATGGCTCGGCAGTAGTGTGTGATTGACTCACCAGGTGGCAGTGAGAGCGGTCGCCTCTTGGTCATCAGGTGTTTGGGGAGTGGGTGACGGCGGACTACCCCGGCGTCGCCCGCCCCCTCCCCCCCGTCAGGGCCGGGGTCCGCCCCGTGGCACTGCTTCTTGGGGGAGTGGCGGGGGCTGCTGCGTGGGGAGTGGTACGAGACTTCTTCGCAGAAACTCACGCTCTTCTTCGACCGGTAGATGTCGCCGCCGGCGCCGCAGTAGGTGGCGCTAGTGCAGCAGCCGGGGTCGCCGGTACCGGTGGCACCCTCCCCGGAGTCGCTGGAACTATGGAGCACGGCGTGCGTCGTGCCGCACGTGCACTGGGGCACGGGGATCTGCTCGGGGGAGACGGGCGGGGGGGTGCCCACGGGGCAGACGCCGCCGGACGCGTCACCCGGCACCCCCTGGGGGCTCCGGCAGCAGGGGACCAGGGGGGTGCCGTCGATCCACGGCAGTCTGCGGCTCACCCCCGGCGCCTTGCGGGGCGCGACCCCGCCCGCGGGGGTGCTGGCGGGGATGTCCCGGGGCGGCGGCCCGGGGTCCGTGGCCGCCACCCCCTGGTCGACCTCCCCCGCCTCCCCTGGCTCGTCCAGGTGGCCCTCCCAGGTGCCGCCGCCGCCGGAGTGGCGCCGCGTACACTCGCGGTCGGTGGTGACGAGCTGGTAGCGGATCTGGCCGTCCTGGCTGTGCTTCAGGACCGTGCCGTCCGAGGGGTCAGACCACGAGCGGTGCTTGAGGGCCACCAGGGACCGGTCCCCCCGCTTCTTGGCCAGGCACGACTTGAGGGGCTTCCGGCCCCCCACCACGGGCGAGGAGGGCACGCGCCGCAGGACCACCCCGGCCCCGGCCACCGCCCCGGCCACCGCCCCAGCTCCCGCGCGGCCCTGGCACTCCCAGCAACCCCCCACGCCCCCCGACCCGTCTCGGGCGCAGTGGCCGCACGGTGGCCGCTGAGCGGGGCCGTGACGGGGGATCGCCGGTGCTGCCAACCCGCGGTGGGACGCGACAGTGTCGTAGAGGCCGACTTTGGTGGGACTGGAGTCGTGGGATCCGGACACCATGGTCTGACACACGTCGGAGTCCGGGCGGCCGCCGGCGGGCTTCCGGAAGGCGTCCCGGTCGTGCGGCGAGGAGGCGGCGCGGTGGTGCTGGTTCAGGGACTCGCTCGAGCCGGGATCGATGCCGGATGAGCTGGAGCTGCAGAAGCTGTTGGAGGAGTCGTCGCTGCTGCGGGATCGGGTTCTGGATCCCGTGGACAGCGCGGGGGACGAGTCTCTGGATCCAGCAGGGCTCATGTGGTGCTGGCGAGGCGGCTTCTTGGGCCGGTACCCCCCGGCCATCCGGGACTTGTGGCTGGTGGCGGGGTCGGGCTCGACTCGCGGCCCGGGGGCCCGGGGGTAGTCGAGCACGGGGGGCGGCGGCGGCTCGTCCTGCGAGGGGCGGGCGGGCGCCGGGCACCGGGCGGGGCACTGGGCGGGGCACCGGGCCTGGGTCGTGCTGCTGGACATGGGTTTGCCGAGGAAGCTGATGTCCGGGAGGGCGCAGTTGGCGAAGAAGAGGCTGCGCGTCATGCGGTCTTTACCCTGGCTGGAGAGCTCCACCACCGTGCTCGATGTGTTCACGTCCCAGAGCGGCCGCCGCTCACCCTGCCGCGCGCTCACAGACACACCGCTATCTCTCGAAAAGAGGATTTTCTCCGAGAGCACGCCGCCACCATCGATCGACGTCTGGAGCCCCTGGCTCCGCATGTTCCGGAAGTCCGGCCTGTACTCCAGGGAGGTCTGGATCGCCTGGTCCGTCAGAAGTGGCGGGAACTGCACAGCCACGTGCGTCTGACACCCGGGGGCGCCCCAGCCGCGCCCGTACCGGCCCTGACCCCCCCAGGCAGAGGGCCAGGCCTGGCTGCCGCTGCCGCCCAGGACAGACCCCGCCTGCACGGACGTGTCCACCAGTCGCTGGAGCCGCAGGAACTCCCGCCACTTGGTGGCGCTGCCCTCGTTGATGAGCGACAATAGGGGAAGATCGGAGTTGTCGGCGCCGGCGGAGGGTAGATTCCGGTGAGTCTCCCAGCTGGCCAGCCCCCGGACCGCCACCGCCCCCGCCCCCGCTCCCGCCTCGGCCGCCGGTCCGCCCGCCAGGCCCCCCGGGGACCCGGGGAGGGCCGGCGGGGAGGTGAGCAGCGGGGCCAGCACGGACGGGTGGCTGGCGGTGCCGGACATGCTCCAGGCGTCCAGCAGCAGTTGGGCTGAGTTGGGGGAGGCCATGGCTTCGTTCCCCTGGCTGGCGCGCCCCTGCAGCTCGTCCAAATAGTCCTGGGACTTCATCCGCCGGTAGAGCTCCACCAGCGACGTGGAGTGGCGCTTGTTGTAGGCCCCCCCGCCCCCTGCACAACCCTCCTCACCCTCACTGTGCTCGGCGTCAGGCCGTACCAGCGGCGCTTTCGGCCGCAGCCGCACCGCCTCCTGCACCGCGGTCTGCTGCCCGCTGTACGTCTCCAGCGGCGGGGGTGACTCCTCGGCGGGCGGGGCGGCGGGCGAGGCCGGCCCCTGGCGCCCCTTCAGGTCGGGCATGCTGCGGCTGCGCGGCCCCCAGCTGCCGTCCATCTTGGCCTGGCTGCGCGCCTCCCGCAGGCGCTGCCACGTGGTCATGCCATCCGGGACCTTGGCCCAGCGCTTGCGCTGCTGCCTCAGCGCCTTCCACGTCGTTAGCGTCGAGCTGTCCGACGAGCTGCTGTAGCCATGGTTACCGTTGCTACACGTCCCGCCGTAGCCGGACTGCCCGCTGCCGCTTCCGCTTCCGGTTTCGCCGTGGTCCCCGGATGTGGAACCGGACGTAAGGCTGGGGGCCTCGGAGGCGGTGGCGTGCGGGGAGAGGGGCGAGGCGTGGTCCTTCCGATGGCCGCTCGACCCCGACCCCCACGAGGAGGCCGAGGAACAACCGCTGGTGGCCGCCGTTCGGTGGGCCCAGCTCGTCAGCCCCCCTCCCCGGCCGCCCCCGCCGCTGCCCGCCGCCAGCTCGTGGTACGACCCGTCGCTGGAGCTCTTGGTGGGGCTCCGGTCGAAGGAGATCATGTATCGGTCCTTGTTGGCGCTCCAGTCGTAGGCGTAGCGCTCCAGGCCCTCGCGGCCCAGGCTGCCGTCCAGGTCGCCGCCCTCGCTGGAGCTGACCTGGGCCGAGGTGGGGGGCGGCGGGGAGAAGAGGGGCTCGCCGCCCTTCAGGTCCGACATGTCGCTGGAGCTGAAGACCTCGCGCTCGCTGCACGACATGTTGGGGTCGCTGTCCGTCACGTCCACGTCCGCCTGGTACAGGCACGAGTCGGACTTGGAGGCCGTCATGCGCCCGCCGCCGTACAGGGGCGCCACGGGCGGCCAGGGGTCCTCGTGCTGGGCGGGGTCCACCTGGGACAGGATGGTGGCCAGGTCGACCGAGTCCAGCAGCGACTCGGCGCCCGGCTCCAGCGTCGCGTCAAACTGCACCGTGAACTCCTCGTCGTAGAAAAAGTCGTTGTTCAGTGTGTCCTCGGGGGAGTAGAGCAGGCCGGTGTGATGGGGGCCGCCGCCCTGGGGCCCACCCCCCTGGGGCCCACCCCCCTGCGGGCCGCCACCCTGGGGCAGGCCCACCCCCGCCGGGAAGGGCAGACCCGGCGCCAGGGGGCAGTTGTTGTCCGTGTTGTCCGAGAGGGTGGAGGTCCGGCTGGAGCAGCGGGTGGGGGAGGGCAGCAGACCGCCATGGTTACCCAGGGAAGACGCCTCCCCTGCCTGGTTCATAGCCTGAAGTGGAGCGGGTGGATGGGGTCAGACATGTGTATGTAATATCGCGACAATGGGTCAAGGCAGAGAGGAGCCATGTCTCCGGGAGTGACCCCTTACTCTTTGCAAAGAAAGACATGTTACCTTTAACAAACAGACATTTGCACAGGTGGGGTTCGATCCACGCACCGGCCGCTTGGAGAGGAGCCATGTCTCCGGGAGTTCAAGCGGAGCACACCAGACAACAGGCGAACGTGCTACCCCCTGGGCCACGGGGGGACCCCAGCTTAGGAAAGAGGTGGTGGTGTACTCGGCATGGTTGCCTTATGACACAGACACACGCCCATGGTGATCCATTATAAACAGTCACTGCCCAATGTGCCTCATTATGCTGGATCAGACTAACATGACCACTATGTAGCCTTCACATAGGTCTCATCGTAAAGGTCATTGGTGACGGTAGGGAGAGGGACAGTGTGTATACATTGGACCAATCACCGGTATGACACCACACTGCGGTATACTGATATGTCTAGTAGCGCCACCCCCTTGGACCAATCACCGGTATGACACCACACTGCGGTACACTGATATGTCTAGTAGCGCCACCCCTTGGTCCAATCACCGGTATGACACCACACTGCGGTACACTGATATGTCTAGTAGCGCCACCCCCTTGGACCAATCACCGGTATGACGCCACACTGCGGTACACTGGTATGTCTAGTAGCGCCACCCCCTTGGACCAATCACCGGTATGACACCACACTGCGGTACACTGATATCTCTAGTAGCGCCACCCCCTTGGACCAATCACCGGTATGACACCACACTGCCGTACACTGGTATGTCTAGTAGCGCCACCCCCTTGGTCCAATCACCGGTATGACACCACACTGCCGTACACTGATATGTCTAGTAGCGCCACCCCCTTGGTCCAATCACCGGTATGACACCACACTGCGGTACACTGATATGTCTAGTAGCGCCACCCCCTTGGTCCAATCACCGGTATGACACCACACTGCGGTATACTGATATGTCTAGTAGCGCCACCCCCTTGGTCCAATCACCGGTATGACACCACACTGCCGTACACTGATATGTCTAGTAGCGCCACCCCCTTGGTCCAATCACCGGTATGACACCACACTGCGGTATACTGATATGTCTAGTAGCGCCACCCCCTTGGTCCAATCACCGGTATGACACCACACTGCGGTACACTGATATGTCTAGTAGCGCCACCCCCTTGGTCCAATCACCGGTATGACACCACACTGCCGTACACTGATATGTCTAGTAGCGCCACCCCCTTGGTCCAAGCTCCGGTATGACACCACACTGCGGTACACTGGTATGTCTAGTAGCGCCACCCCCTTGGACCAATCACCGGTATGACACCACACTGCGGTACACTGGTATGTCTAGTAGCGCCACCCCCTTGGACCAATCACCGGTATGACACCACACTGCCGTACACTGGTATGTCTAGTAGCGCCACCCCCTTGGTCCAATCACCGGTATGACACCACACTGCGGTATACTGATATGTCTAGTAGCGCCACCCCCTTGGTCCAAGCACCGGTATGACACCACACTGCGGTACACTGATATGTCTAGTAGCGCCACCCCCTTGGTCCAATCACCGGTATGACACCACACTGCGGTACACTGATATGTCTAGTACCGCCACCCCCTTGGTCCAATCACCGGTATGACACCACACTGCGGTACAATGATATGTCTAGTAGCGCCACCCCCTTGGTCCAATCACCGGTATGACACCACACTGCGGTACACTGATATGTCTAGTAGCGCCACCCCCTTGGTCCAATCACCGGTATGACACCACACTGCGGTACACTGATATGTCTAGTAGCGCCACCCCCTTGGTCCAAGCACCGGTATGACACCACACTGCGGTACACTGATATGTCTAGTAGCGCCACCCCCTTGGTCCAATCACCGGTATGACACCACACTGCGGTACACTGATATGTCTAGTACCGCCACCCCCTTGGTCCAATCACCGGTATGACACCACACTGCGGTACACTGATATGTCTAGTAGCGCCACCCCCTTGGTCCAATCACCGGTATGACACCACACTGCGGTACACTGGTATGTCTAATAGCGCCACCCCCTTGGACCAAGCTCCGGTATGACACCACACTGCGGTACACTGACATGTCTAGTAGCGCCACCCCCTTGGACCAAGCACCGGTATGACACCACACTGCGGTACACTGGTATGTCTAATAGCGCCACCCCCTTGGACCAAGCTCCGGTATGACACCACACTGCCGTACACTGATATGTCTAGTAGCGCCACCCCCTTGGACCAAGCACCGGTATGACACCACACTGCGGTACACTGGTATGTCTAATAGCGCCACCCCCTTGGACCAAGCTCCGGTATGACACCACACTGCGGTACACTGATATCTCTAGTAGCGCCACCCCCTTGAACCAATCACCGGTATGACACCACACTGCGGTACACTGATATGTCTAGTAGCGCCACCCCCTTGGTCCAAGCACCGGTATGACACCACACTGCGGTACACTGGTATGTCTAGTAGCGCCACCCCCTTGGACCAATCACCGGTATGACACCACACTGCGGTACACTGGTATGTCTAATAGCGCCACCCCCTTGGACCAAGCTCCGGTATGACACCACACTGCCGTACACTGATATGTCTAGTAGCGCCACCCCCTTGGTCCAATCACCGGTATGACACCACACTGCGGTATACTGATATGTCTAGTAGCGCCACCCCCTTGGTCCAATCACCGGTATGACACCACACTGCGGTACACTGATATGTCTAATAGCGCCACCCCCTTGGACCAAGCTCCGGTATGACACCACACTGCGGTACACTGATATCTTTAGTAGCGCCACCCCCTTGGACCAATCACCGGTATGACACCACACTGCGGTACACTGATATGTCTAGTAGCGCCACCCCCTTGGTCCAAGCACCGGTATGACACCACACTGCGGTACACTGGTATGTCTAATAGCGCCACCCCCTTGGACCAAGCTCCGGTATGACACCACACTGCCGTACACTGATATGTCTAGTACCGCCACCCCCTTGGTCCAATCACCGGTATGACACCACACTGCGGTACACTGATATGTCTAGTAGCGCCACCCCCTTGGTCCAATCACCGGTATGACACCACACTGCGGTACACTGATATGTCTAGTAGCGCCACCCCCTTGGTCCAATCACCGGTATGACACCACACTGCGGTACACTGATATGTCTAGTAGCGCCACCCCCTTGGTCCAATCACCGGTATGACACCACACTGCGGTACACTGATATGTCTAGTAGCGCCACCCCCTTGGACCAAGCTCCGGTATGACACCACACTGCCGTACACTGATATGTCTAGTAGCGCCACCCCCTTGGTCCAATCACCGGTATGACACCACACTGCGGTACACTGATATGTCTAGTAGCGCCACCCCCTTGGTCCAATCACCGGTATGACACCACACTGCGGTACACTGATATGTCTAGTAGCGCCACCCCCTTGGTCCAATCACCGGTATGACACCACACTGCGGTACACTGGTATGTCTAGTAGCGCCACCCCCTTGGTCCAATCACCGGTATGACACCACACTGCGGTACACCGGTATGTCTATATCAGTATGACACCACGGTATCGGACTGACAATAACAGCCCATGGTACATGCTGTGGCGGCACCAGCCAAGCGGGTCCGCCGACAATGATTATTACAAGCGGCCATGACGTCCACTGTATTATAATAACATTAGAGTGCTGGCTGCGCAGCGGTGGGAGGGAGGAAGCCCTGCTGTGCCGCCCTGCCGGTGTGACCCCCACCCCACCACCCCCCCTGAGGCACCGGGAGACATTAGGTCGATAACTTGGTCCTCACGGGGTCTGGGTGACGTGGGCGCCAGCCACGGTAGCTGGTGGGGGGGGGGGGTGGTGATGGTGGCTTGGGGATGGGGATGGGGATGGGGGTGGTGATGTAGGCGGAGGGGCCTGTGGTGGTGATAGTGGTGGCGTGGGGGCGGTCGATGTGAAATGACAAATTGGTGTTTTACGCCATATTTGTGCACATGAGGGCTAAGTAGGACCAAGAAACGGGATTGGATGAAGCAGGGATCGAACCTTGGGGGTGGTGGTGGTGGTGGTGGAGGACATAGATGGAGGTGGTAGTAGTGGTGGCGGGTAGTGGTGGAGGAGATAGATGGGGGTGGTGGTAGTGGTGGCCGGTAGTGGCGGTGGGTGGTGGTGGTTATGATGGTTGTTGTGGCGATAGTTCTGTGAAAGCCGGCGACAGTCTGGCGGCAGCGCTGGGAACCCACGAGGGTGGTGCGCGGGGGTGGGGGGGGGGTGGTGTGGGGGGGGGGGGATGGTGGGGGAGATGATGGTGGGGGAGGTGATGGTGGGGAAGGGGGATCATTGACACGGTTTGATAGACGATGGAGAGACATCTCGTCGGCAACTCTCGTCGTTTGGTGAGCCGCCCGAGAGCGGTTGGGGTGGAGGCTGGGCGCACGGGCAGACTGGCAAACACCCCCAAGGCTGGGTCTGGTGCCCATCCACCCACTCCATCACGCCCCCCCCCCCTCCCCAGGAGATATGCGAGTGTTTACTGTCCCCATTACGTCCTGCAGGGCGGTACCACGGCACACAGAACACGGTGTAGGCTGACCGGTACAGAGCAGATCTTATTTAGGAGAACTCGCATTCAGTATAGAATATAGCATAGCATATCAGATCCTATTTAGGGGAATTGGTATACAGAGCAAATCCCATTTAGGGGAAGTGGGATCCATATCAGATCCTATTTACGGTGAACTGGGATACAGAGCTGATCCTAAGTAGGAGAACTGGGATCCATAAAAGATCCTATTTAGGAGAACTGGGATCCATAACAAATCCTATTTATGAGGAGCTGGGATACAGAGCAGATCCTATTTAGGAGAACTGGGATCCATAACAGATCCTATTCAGGGGAACTGGGATACAGAGCAGATCCTATTTAGGAGAACTGGGATCCACAACCGATCCTATTCAGGGGAACTGGGATACAGAGCAGATCCTATTTAGAAGAATTGGGATACAGAGCAGATCCTAGTCAGGGGAACAGGGATGCAGAGCAAATCTTATTCAGGGGAACAGGAATACAGATCAGATCCTATTCAGGAGAACAGAGATACAGAGCAGATTTTATTTTGGATGGCTGGGATACAAGAAAATATCATAATTAAGAGAAATGAGCGTGACGGAGAGACTTGAGCCCGCTTGAATTGAAATGTTGGGCCTTTTTGTGGACCTCCGTGCACAAAAAGGCTTTTCCTGGTGTAACGACAGCGTCCAAATGGTTGATTTGATTTGATTGGGGCTTAACAGCGTCCAAATGGATGACTGGATTTGGGTTGTGGACCACCTTTGTGCACGCATGGGGTACATCGTCCCAGCCCTGCTGTCCACACGCTTGGCGGAATGGAATGGAATGTTGGTGTTTTAGGCCACTTTTGTGCACATACAGGCTAAATTGGGCCAAGGAACCTCCCGAGACGATGAAGGATGAAGGAATGAAACATGCCCCAGATTAGGTGCCCGAGCCCGGATTCGAACCCAGGACCTATTGATCCACACGCTTGGCGGAGAGAGCGACTAGTTGGGGTACATCGTCCCAGCCCTGCTGTCCACACGCTTGGCGTAGAGAGCGACTAGTTGGGGTACATCGTCCCAGCCCTGCTGTCCACACGCTTGGCGGAGAGAGCGACTAGTTGGGGTACATCGTCCCAGCCCTGCTGTCCACACGCTTGGCGGAGAGAGCGACTAGTTGGGGTACATCGTCCCAGCCCTGCTGTCCACACGCTTGGCGGAGAGAGCGACTAGTTGGGGTACATCGTCCCAGCCCTGCTGTCCACACGCTTGGCGGAGAGAGCGACTAGTTGGGGTACATCGTCCCAGCCCTGCTGTCCACACGCTTGGCGGAGAGAGCGACTAGTTGGGGTACATCGTCCCAGCCCTGCTGTCCACACGCTTGGCGGAGAGAGCGACTAGTTGGGGTACATCGTCCCAGCCCTGCTGTCCACACACTTGGCGGAGAGAGCGACTAGTTGGGGTACATCGTCCCAGCCCTGCTGTCCACACGCTTGGCGGAGAGAGCGACTAGTTGGGGTACATCGTCCCAGCCCTGCTGTCCACACGCTTGGCGGAGAGAGCGACTAGTTGGGGTACATCGTCCCAGCCCTGCTGTCCACACACTTGGCGGAGAGAGCGACTAGTTGGGGTACATCGTCCCAGCCCTGCTGTCCACACGCTTGGCGGAGAGAGCGACTAGTTGGGGTACATCGTCCCAGCCCTGCTGTCCACACGCTTGGCGGAGAGAGCGACTAGTTGGGGTACATCGTCCCAGCCCTGCTGTCCACACGCTTGGCGGAGAGAGCGACTAGTTGGGGTACATCGTCCCAGCCCTGCTGTTCACACGCTTGGCGGAGAGAGCGACTAGTTGGGGTACATCGTCCCAGCCCTGCTGTCCACACGCTTGGCGGAGAGAGCGACTAGTGGGGTACATCGTCCCAGCCCTGCTGTCTACACGCTTGGCCGAGAGAGCGACTAGTTGGGGTCATACTCAGTTTTTGCCTGATTTGTTGAATACTCCACACTACAAAAGACCCTTGTTGGCATATTTGTGTGGTTTAACGAGTGCAATGCACTCTGTTAGATAGGGCAGAACAATTTACTGCGTGGCAGGAAATAAGGATTGCGTAAAGTATGAAGCACTTGTGCCGACAATGACACCAGCCCTACAAGCCCCCTCCCCCCTCTCCCTGCATCATACCCAACCCCCTCAGGCATACCTTGCGTGGCCTCCCCCCGGGCCGACCCCGGTCGTATGACGTCACGACCCAGGCGTCCCTCACCACGTCCACCGTCACGTAGCGCATCCTGACGCGGTATGTGTCTCGGATTCCAGAATCCTGCTATCCGAATGTCCGACAAGGCTATCAGGGTTGTCCGACAAGGCTATCCGGATTATCCGACAAGGCTATCCGGGTTGTCTGACAAGGCTATCCGGATTATCCGACAAGGCTATCCGGGTTGTCCGACAAGGCTATCCGGATTATTCGACAAGGCTATCCGGATTATTGCGGCCCCGCGCGGGCCAGCCGGGGTCAGTCACACCGGGATCCAGCCGATGTGAGCCTACTTTGAATCATCGGGAGGTAATGCTAAACCGGGTGCTCCCGAAGACTGAGTTTCTCGTGCGTCCCGTGGCTGCTCTATTGTTACCATGGCGGCACACTCTTTGTACACACAGTCTGGGGCGGTGCGTCACTGACCGACAAGCAAAACCGCCTCAAACTCTCTGACTCAGTGTGACTGTGTAGATCAGAGGGAGAGAGGGATTGAGAGAGGGAGAGTGGGCCCAGCTGTCTGGATCTTAGCGGGGGTGAGCCACTCACACGGCCTGGCGAGCCATTTGTCCTGCACACTTCGGGATACCTCCCACGCGTCCCCGCCGCCAGCTCACACACAGCGCTTTACAACGGATGTCATTAGACACAAATGACACAAAAGTCAGTCATGTTGTGAGCGTCGCTGTGTGTCCAGTGGGTGGGAGTCAGCCGCTGTTCTCGCCATTAAAACAGCACTGGCACCGGCAGACCGCCCCGATAGCCGTGTGACACCAACAGTGGAGGGCCCAGGACTGTCGAGCGGTCGTAACGAGCGACGGTGTGGTACTCGCCTCCCCCCACTCCCGGCGATGTGGTACCCCCCTCCCTTTACCCCCGGTGGCCTCCCTGTGCCACGTACATCCAACACCTCCCCCCCCCTCCCCACCCACCCATCCCCAATTTATTTAAGCTCCCAGTGTATCTGACAATCAGGTCAATCTCAAGGTCAGGAACCGCTACATAATAGGCTGCGTGGGTTACTTCACGTGGTCACCAGCCGGGGGGGGGGGGTCCTCCTGGGCGGGGGGTCCTCCGGGGGGGGTCCTCCGAGGGGGGGGTCTGGGATTTACATTCCTTTGACTGACAAGAGTCCTGAAGCACGCACTCCAAAGTCGCCCCGATAAAGACAGGATCATTTATCGGGCCAAACCAATAGCGTGTTCGCCGCACGCTAGCTATGTCCTGAGCAAACATATAGGGTTCACAAAGGTACACACCATTGAGAGAGACCTGGGCGAGATGGGAGCCCGCCCGGCTTGCTAAGCCCTCTTTTTAAGCGGTGTGAGTGAGGCGGACAGAGGAGGGTTTCCAACAATGGGGCCTGGTCCTGGTAGGGGTGGGGGTCCTGAAAGCGGTTCAGCAGGTGGCGGAGTGGGGGGGGGGGGGTCCTGGTGGTAAAGGGAGGATCGGTCCCTGGCGGGACATGACTTATGTCACCTACACCGCTAAGACCCTCCGCTAGGGGCGTTAGCACATAGTCACGGACCAAGCACGTCCCGGGCGCTCCCTCTACCGGCTACGGTCAGAACGTCAGCTTGAGACACCTGGCTTCAGGCCAATCTCACAACAGCGCCTCTCACGCCATCGCACCTCCACGAGTTGGCTCAGACTGATAAACAGAAGTGAGAATGTCTAACTCTGTACACCGGCACTGTACTTGACGCTGAATTGGGGGTCTAAACCTATGCCGGCCCTGTGCTTTACCTTAAAGCTAATGTCTAAATCTACGCCGGCCTTGTGTTTTACCTTAAATCTAATGTCTAAACCAACGCCAACCATGTGCTTTACTTTAAATCTAATGTCTAAACCTACGCCGGCCCTGTGCTTCACCTTAAATCTAATGTCTAAACTTACGCCGGCCCTGTGCTTTATCTAAATCTAATGTCTAAACCTACGCCAAGCATGCATGTGCTTTACTTTAAATCTAATGTCTAAACCTATGCCGGCCCTGTACTTCACCTTAAATCTAATGGCTAAACCTACGCCGGCCCTGTGCTTCACCTTAAATCGAATGTCTAAACCTATGCCAACCATGTGCTTTACTTTAAATCTAATGTCTAAACCTACGCCGGCCCTGTGCTTCACCTTAAATCTAATGTCTAAACTTACGCCGGCCCTGTGCTTTACCTAAATCTAATGTCTAAACCTACGCCAAGCATGCATGTGCTTTACTTTAAATCTAATGTCTAAACCTATGCCGGCCCTGTACTTCACCCTAAATCTAATGGCTAGACCTACGCCGGCCCTGTGCTTCACCTTAAATCGAATGTCTAAACCTATGCCAACCATGTGCTTGACTTTAAATCTAATGTCTAAACCTATGCCAACCATGTGCTTTACTTTAAATCTAATGTCTAAACCTACGCCGGCCCTGTGCTTCACCTTAAATCTAATGTCTAAACCTACGCCAACCATGTGCTTTACTTTAAATCTAATGTCCAAACCTACGCCGGCCCTGTGCTTCACCTTAAATCTAATGTCTAAACCTACGCCGGCCCTGTGTTTACCTTAAATCTAATGTCTAAACCTACGCCGGCCCTGTGCTTCACCTTAAATCTAATGTCTAAACCTACGCCAACCATGTGCTTTACTTTAAATCTAATGTCTAAACCTACGCCGGCCCTGTGCTTCACCTTAAATCTAATGTCTAAACCTACCCCGCCCCTGCTTCACCTTAAATCTAATGTCTAAACCTACCCCGCCCCTGCTTTACCTTAAATCTAATGTCTAAACCTACGCCGGCCCTGTGCTTTACCTTAAATCTAATGTCTAAAACTACGCCGGCCCTGTGCTTCACCTTAAATCTAATGTCTAAACCTACGCCAACCATGTGCTTTACTTTAAATCTAATGTCTAAGCCTACGCCGGGTATGTGCTTCACCTTAAATCTAATGTCTAAACACACCCCGCCCCTGCTTCACCTTAAATCTAATGTCTAAACCTACCCCGCCCCTGCTTCACCTTAAATCTTATGTCTAAACCTACGCCGGCCCTGTGTTTTACCTTAAATCTAATGTCTAAACCTACGCCGGCCCTGTGTTTACCTTAAATCTAATGTCTAAACCTACGCCGGCCCTGTGCTTCACCTTAAATCTAATGTCTATACCTATGCCAACCATGTGCTTTACTTTAAATCTAATATCTAAACCTACGCCGGCCCTGTGCTTTACCTTAAATCTAATGTCTAAACCTACCTCGCCCCTGCTTCACCTTAAATCTAATGTCTAAACCTACCCCGCCCCTGCTTCACCTTAAATCTAATGTCTAAACCTACGCCGGCCCTGTGCTTTACCTTAAATCTAATGTCTAAACCTACGCCGGCCCTGTCCTTCACCTTAAATCTAATGTCTAAACCAACGCCGGCCCTGTGCTTTATCTTACATCTAATAAGATACTCACGTTCTGCGCCTCTGTTGTCAGCCTGTGTAGCACGTGGCCGTTATCATTGCAGTCGAGGTTGGCGTAGAGACAGTCCGGGGGGTCGACCAGGGGATCCAGCGACCCCAGAACCCCCTCCTCCTCATCCATCCTCCACCAGCTCGCTGTAAACCAAACAGTTAACAGTTAACATCTCACATAAATAATTACTATAGCTGCGGGACTGAAGACCAGCACAGGTGTCTGAAGGCTGGACAAAGTCGCTGGACAAAGGTCGCTGGAAAAAGTATAATCGCTACGTGATTCCTGACGCTCGATATGTAATACTTGGTACGTGATACTCGATACTTGACAGGCGATACTTGACATGTGATACTTGGTACGTGATACTCGATACTTGACTGGCGATACTTGACAGGCGATACTTGACATGCGATACTTGACAGGCGATACTTGACATGTGATACTTGACATGCGATACTTGACAGACGATACTTGATAGGCGATGCACGATACTTGATAGGCGATATCGGATATTAGAGAGCTCGTGTTTGATCCCTACAGACGGCCTAACAACTACCCCACCTCAAACATTATGTTGACATGCACTGGCTTTCAAGAGAGTTGTCATGAAATGGGCTGCCATATCCAAGAGGTCCCGGTGATTTATTGTGGTTATAAGGCTCCACTGTATAGCAAGAGGGTTGCATGCCGTTAACACAGAAAACGGACCCGCACCTGCTTTTCTCCATTTCACGAAGTCCGTAAACATAGGCATTGTATCAAGCTGTATCCACGATGTAGGTTCAGCCCTGGCCAGATACGTCAAAAAGTATCCATAACATTGTCGGTTCATCTTAGCCCTCGCTAGTTATGTCAAGATATATCCATAATATAACATAGGTTCATCTTAGCCCTGGCCAGATATGTCAAGATATATCCATAATATAACATAGGTTCATCCTAGCCCTGGCCAAATAAGTCAAGATATATCCATAATATAACATAGGTTCATCCTAGCCCTGGCCAAATAAGTCAAGATATATCCATAATATAACATAGGTTCTTCCTAGCCCTGGCTAGTTATCCATGACACAGGTTCATCCTAGCCTTGGCCAGTTATCCATAACGTAGGTTCATCCTAACCCGGACATGTCAAGATAATCCACACTGTAGGATCACCCTGATCTCATAGGTTCCTTTGTCTGTGCTGCTGGCATATCCCGCTGCCAGAACCATGCGGACTGGCGCAATACCCTCAGCGCTCAATACGCTCGAGGTGAGACTGACGGCTGGCTGCGCCCGGCCCAGCAGCTCGCAGTGCAACATGGCTAAAGTCTGCAAGCCAGCAGCCGGGCAAAACAAGGCGAGCTATGATGATAGTCAATCCCACCGTGAAGACTCCCTTCGCCATGTCAAGAGGCATTCCTGCAGAGCCAGGACCGACCCCGGCCCCATGGATCCCTCTGTATCCGGACCAGACGGGGGGGGGGGCCTCAGCCCACCCGCACCCCCCCCCACCGGCTGAGCCAGAGAGGCGGGGAGCGGGGCGGCCGGCTGTTTGGCTTGGACGTACGCCATTCCTGAAGTGAGCAGGAAGTAGATCGCGCATCACCTGGATCAGCATGGACCAGGATTGCGGTCTGGATCAGCCTAGCCTAGCCATGTCAGCATCAACCAGGCCTTGCTGTCTGGATCAGCCTAGCCTAGCCATGTCAGCATCAACCAGGCCTTACAGTCTGGATCAGCCAAGCCTAGCCATGTCAGCATCAACCAGGCCTTGCAGTCTGGATCAGCCCAGCCTAGCCATGTCAGCATCAACCAGGACTTGCAGTCTGGATCAGCCTAGCCTAGCCATGTCAGCATCAACCAGGCCTTGCAGTCTGGATAAGCCAAGCCTAGCCATGTCAGCATCAACCAGGCCTTGCAGTCTGGATCAGCCTAGCCTAGCCATGTCAGCATCAACCAGGCCTTGCAGTCTGGATCAGCCTAGCCTAGCCATGTCAGCATCAACCAGGCCTTGCAGTCTGGATAAGCCTAGCCATGTCAGCATCAACCAGGCCTTGCAGTCTGGATAAGCCTAGCCAGGTCAGCATCAACCAGGCCTAGCGGTCTGGATCAGCCTAGCCTAGCCATGTCAGCATCAACCAGGCCTTACAGTTTGGATCAGCCTAGCCATGTTAGCAGCAACCAGGCCTTGCGGTCTGGATCCGCCTAGCCTAACCATGTCAGCATCAACCAGGCCTTGCTGTCTGGATCAGCCTAGCCTAGCTATGTCAGCATCAACCAGGCCTTGTTGTCTGGATCAGCCTAGCCTAGCCATGTCAGCATCAACCAGGCCTTGCAGTCTGGATCAGCCTAGCCATGTCAGCATCAACCAGGGGTTGTGGTCTAGATAAGCCTAGCCATGTCATCATCAACCAGGCCTTGCGGTCTGGATCCGCCTAGCCTAACCATGTCAGCATCAACCAGGCCTTGCTGTCTGGATCAGCCTAGCCTAGCTATGTCAGCATCAACCAGGCCTTGCGGTCTGGATCCGCCTAGCCAAGCCATGTCAGCATCAACCAGGCCTTGCGGTCTGGATCAGCCTAGCCTAGCCATGTCAGCATCAACGAGGCCTTGCGGTCTGGATAAGACTAGCCATGTCAGCATCAACCAGGCCTTGCAGTCTGGATCAGCTTAGCCATGTCAGCATCAACCAGGCCTTGCAGTCTGGATCAGCACAGCCTAGCCATGTCAGCATCAACCAGGCCTTGCAGTCTGGATCAGCCCAGCCTAGCCATGTCAGCATCAACCAGGGCTTGCAGTCTGGATAAGCCCAGCCTAGCCATGTCAGCATCAACCAGGCCTTGCGGTTTGGATCCGCCAAGCCTAGCCATGTCAGCATCAACCAGGCCTTGCAGTCTGGATAAGCCTAACCATGTCAGCATCAACCAGGCCTTGTGGTCTGGATCAGCCTAGCCATGTCAGCATCAACCAGGCCTTGCAGTCTGGATCAGCCTAGTCTAGCCATGTCAGCATCAACCAGGCCTTGCGGTCTGGATCAGCCTAGCCATGTCAGCATTAACCAGGCCTTGCGGTCTGGATCAGCCTAGCCATGTCAGCATCAACCAGGCCTTGCAGTCTGGATCAGCCTAGCCTAGCCATGTCAGCATCAACCAGGCCTTGCAGTCTGGATACGCCTAGCCTAGCCATGTCAGCATCAACCAGGCCTTGCAGTCTGGATCAGCCTAGCAATGTCAACATCAACGAGGCCTTGCGGTCTGGATCAGCCTAGCCATGTCAGCATCAACCAGGCCTTGCTGTCTCGATCAACCTAGCCTAGCCATGTCAGCATCAACCAGGCCTTGCAGTCTGGATACGCCTAGCCTAACCATGTCAGGATCGACCAGGATTGTGGTTTGGATCAGCCTAGCCATGTCAGCATCAACCTGGCCTTGCGGTCTGGATCAGCCTAGCCATCTCAGCATCAACCAGGCCTTGCTGTCTCGATCAACCTAGCCTAGCCATGTCAGCATCAACCAGGCCTTGCAGTCTGGATCAGCCTAGCCATGCCAGCATCAACCAGGCCTTGCGGTCTGGATAAGCCTAGCCTAGCCATGTCAGCATCAACCAGGCCTTGCGGTCTGGATCAGCCTAGCCATGTCAGCATCAACCAGGCCTTGTGGTCTGGATAAGCCTAGCCTAGCCATGTCAGCATCAACCAGGCCTTGCGGTCTGGATCAGCCTAGCCATGTCGGCATCAACCAGGCCTTGTGGTCTGGATAGGCCTA
Source organism: Arenicola marina (assembly GCA_964019135.1). Taxonomy (NCBI): domain Eukaryota; kingdom Metazoa; phylum Annelida; class Polychaeta; family Arenicolidae; genus Arenicola; species Arenicola marina. The sequence continues at coordinate 58,005,220 of OZ025249.1, read as the reverse complement.
GCCTAGCCATGTCAGCATCGACCAGGCCTTGTGGTCTGGATAAGCCTAGCCTAGCCATGTCAGGACCAACCAGGCCTTGTGGTCTGGATAAGCCAAACCATGTCAGCATCAACCAGGCTTTGCGGTCTGGATCAGCCTAGCCATGTCGGCATCAACCAGGCCTTGCGGCCTGGATAAGCCTAGCCTAGCCATGTCAGGATCAACCAGGCCTTGCAGTCTGGATCAGCCTAGCCTAGCCATGTCAGCATCAACCAGGGCTTGCAGTCTGGATCAGCCTAGCCTAGCCATGTCAGCATCAACCCGGCCTTGCAGTCTGGATCAGCCTAGCCTAGCCATGTCAGCATCAACCAGGCCTTGTGGTCTGGATCAGCCTAGCCTAGCCATGTCAGCATCAAACAGGCCTTGCGGTCTGGCAAAGCCTAGCCATGTCAGCATCAACCAGGCCTTGCAGTCTGGATCAGACTAGCCTAGCCATGTCAGCATCAACCAGGCCTTGCAGTCTGGATCAGCCTAGCCATGTCAGCATCAACCAGGCCTTGCCGCCTGGATAAGCCTAGCCTAGCCATGTCAGCCTCAACCAGGCCTTGCGGTCTGGATCAGCCTAGCCTAGCCATGTCAGCATCAACCAGGCCTTGCGGTCTGGATCAGCCTAGCCTAGCCATGTCAGCATCAACCAGGCCTTGCGGTCTGGATCAGCCTAGCCTAGCCATGTCAGCATCAACCAGGTCTTGCGGTCTGGATCAGCCTAACCTAGGCATGTCAGCATCAACCAGGCCTTGTGGTCTGGATCAGCCTAACCTAGCCATGTCAGCATCAACCAGGCCTTGCGGTCTGGATCAGCCTAGCCTAGCCATGTCAGCATCAACCAGGCCTTGCGGTCTGGATAAGCCTAGCCTAGCCATGTCAGCATCAACCAGGCCTTACGGTCTGGCAAAGCCTAGCCATGTCAGCATCAACCAGGCCTTGCAGTCTGGATCAGACTAGCCTAGCCATGTCAGCATCAACCAGGCCTTGCAGTCTGCATCAGCCTAGCCATGCCAGCATCAAACATGCCTTGCAGTCTGGATCAGCCTAGCCTAGCCATGTCAGGATCAACCAGGCCTTGTGGTCTAGATAGGCCTAGCCTAGCCATGTCAGGATCAACCAGGCCTTGTGGTTTGGATAAGCCTAGCCATGTCAGCATCAACCAGGCCTTGCGGTCTGGATCAGCCTAGCCATGTCGGCATCAACCAGGCCTTGCGGTCTGGATAAGCCAAGCCTAGCCATGTCAGCATCAACCAGGCCTTGTGGTCTGGATAAGCCAAGCCATGTCAGCATCAACCAGGCCTTGTGGTCTGGATCAGCCTAGCCTAGCCATGTCAGCATCAACCAGGCCTTGCGGTCTGGATCAGCCTAGCCATGTCAGGATCAACCAGGCCTTGCGGTCTGGATCAGCCTAGCCATGTCAGGATCAACCAGGCCTTGTGGTCTGGATCAGCCTAGCCTAGCCATTTCAGCATCAACCAGGCCTTGCCGCCTGGATAAGCCTAGCCTAGCCATGTCAGCATCAACCAGGCCTTGCGGTCTGGATCAGCCTAGCCTAGCCATGTCAGCATCAACCAGGCCTTGTGGTCTGGATAAGCCTAGCCTAGCCATGTCAGCATCAACCAGGCCTTGCGGTCTGGATCAGCCTAGCCTAGCCATGTCAGCATCAACCAGGCCTTGCGGTCTGGATCAGCCTAGCCTAGCCATGTCAGCATCAACCAGGCCTTGCGGTCTGGATCAGCCTAGCCTAGCCATGTCAGCATCAACCAGGTCTTGCGGTCTGGATCAGCCTAGCCTAGGCATGTCAGCATCAACCAGGCCTTGTGGTCTGGATCAGCCTAGCCTAGCCATGTCAGCATCAACCAGGCCTTGCGGTCTGGATCAGCCTAGCCTAGCCATGTCAGCCTCAACCAGGCCTTGCGGTCTGGATAAGCCTAGCCTAGCCATGTCAGCATCAACCAGGCCTTACGGTCTGGCAAAGCCTAGCCATGTCAGCATCAACCAGGCCTTGCAGTCTGGATCAGACTAGCCTAGCCATGTCAGCATCAACCAGGCCTTGCAGTCTGCATCAGCCTAGCCATGTCAGCATCAAACATGCCTTGCAGTCTGGATCAGCCTAGCCTAGCCATGTCAGGATCAACCAGGCCTTGTGGTCTGGATAAGCCTAGCCTAGCCATGTCAGGATCAACCAGGCCTTGTGGTTTGGATAAGCCTAGCCATGTCAGCATCAACCAGGCCTTGCAGTCTGGATAAGCCTAGTCTAGCCATGTCAGCATCAACCAGGCCTTGCGGTCTGGATCAGCCTAGCCATGTCGGCATCAACCAGGCCTTGCGGTCTGGATAAGCCAAGCCTAGCCATGTCAGCATCAACCAGGCCTTGTGGTCTGGATCAGCCTAGCCTAGCCATGTCAGCATCAACCAGGCCTTGCGGTCTGGATCAGCCTAGCCATGTCAGGATCAACCAGGCCTTGCGGTCTGGATCAGCCTAGCCATGTCAGGATCAACCAGGCCTTGTGGTCTGGATCAGCCTAGCCTAGCCATTTCAGCATCAACCAGGCATTGTGGTCTGGATAAGCCTAGCCTAGCCATGTCAGCATTAACCAGGCCTTGCAGTCTGGATAAGCCTAGTCTAGCCATGTCAGCATCAACCAGGCCTTGCGGTCTGGATCAGCCTAGCCATGTCGGCATCAACCAGGCCTTGCGGTCTGGATAAGCCAAGCCTAGCCATGTCAGCATCAACCAGGCCTTGCGGTCTGGATCAGCCTAGCCTAGCCATGTCAGCATCAACCAGGCCTTGTGGTCTGGATAAGCCTAGCCTAGCCATGTCAGCATCAACCAGGCCTTGCGACCTGGATAAGCCTAGGCTAGCCATGTCAGGATCAACCAGGCCTTGCGGTCTGGCAAAGCCTAGCCATGTCAGCATCAACCAGGCCTTGCAGTCTGGATCAGCCTAGCCTAGCCATGTCAGCATCAACCAGGTCTTGCAGTCTGGATAAGCCTAGCCTAGCCATTTCAGCATCAACCAGGCCTTGCGGTCTGGATCAGCCAAGCCATGTCAGCATCAACCAGGCCTTGCAGTCTGGATCAGCCAAGCCTAGCCATGTCAAGATCAACCAGGCCTTGCGGTCTGAATCAGCCTAGCCTAGCCATGTCAGCATCAACCAGGCCTTGCGGTCTGGATCAGCCTAGCCTAGCCATGTCAGCATCAACCAGGTCTTGCAGTCTGGATCAGCCAAGCCTAGCCATTTCAGCATCAACCAGGCCTTGCGGTCTGAATCAGCCTAGCCTAGCCATGTCAGGATCAACCAGGCCTTGTGGTCTGGATAAGCCTAGCCTAGCCATGTCAGCATCAACCAGGCCTTGCAGTCTGGATCAGCCAAGCCTAGCCATGTCAGGATCAACCAGGCCTTGTGGTCTGGATAAGCCAAGCCTAGCCATGTCAGGATCAACCAGGCCTTGTGGTCTGGATAAGCCTAGCCTAGCCATTTCAGCATCAACCAGGCCTTGCGGTCTGAATCAGCCTAGCCTAGCCATGTCAGCATCAACCAGGCCTTGCGGTCTGGATCAGCCAAGCCTAGCCATGTCAGCATCAACCAGGCCTTGTGGTCTGGATAAGCCAAGCCTAGCCATGTCAGGATCAACCAGGCCTTGTGGTCTGGATAAGCCTAGCCTAGCCATTTCAGCATCAACCAGGCCTTGCGGTCTGAATCAGCCTAGCCTAGCCATGTCAGCATCAACCAGGCCTTGCGGTCTGGATCAGCCTAGCCTAGCCATTTCAGCATCAACCAGGCCTTGCGGTCTGAATCAGCCTAGCCTAGCCATGTCAGCATCAACCAGGCCTTGCGGTCTGGATCAGCCTAGCCTAGCCATGTCAGCATCAACCAGGCCTTGTGGTCTGGATAAGCCAAGCCTAGCCATGTCAGGATCAACCAGGCCTTGTGGTTTGGATAAGCCTAGCCTAGCCATTTCAGCATCAACCAGGCCTTGCGGTCTGAATCAGCCTAGCCTAGCCATTTCAGCATCAACCAGGCCTTGTGGTCTGGATAAGCCAAGCCTAGCCATGTCAGGATCAACCAGGCCTTGTGGTCTGGATAAGCCTAGCCTAGCCATTTCAGCATCAACCAGGCCTTGTGGTCTGGATAAGCCTAGCCTAGCCATTTCAGCATCAACCAGGCCTTGTGGTCTGGATAAGCCTAGCCTAGCCATGTCAGGATCAACCAGGCCTTGTGGTCTGGATAAGCCTAGCCTAGCCATGTCAGCATCAACCAGGCCTTGTGGTCTGGATAAGCCAAGCCTAGCCATGTCAGGATCAACCAGGCCTTGTGGTCTGGATAAGCCTAGCCTAGCCATTTCAGCATCAACCAGGCCTTGCGGTCTGGATCAGCCAAGCCTAGCCATGTCAGCATCAACCAGGCCTTGTGGTCTGGATAAGCCAAGCCTAGCCATGTCAGGATCAACCAGGCCTTGTGGTCTGGATAAGCCTAGCCTAGCCATTTCAGCATCAACCAGGCCTTGCGGTCTGAATCAGCCTAGCCTAGCCATGTCAGCATCAACCAGGCCTTGCGGTCTGAATCTGCCTAGCCTAGCCATGTCAGCATCAACCAGGCCTTGCGGTCTGGATCAGCCAAGCCTAGCCATGTCAGCATCAACCAGGCCTTGTGGTCTGGATAAGCCAAGCCTAGCCATGTCAGGATCAACCAGGCCTTGCGGTCTGAATCAGCCTAGCCTAGCCATTTCAGCATCAACCAGGCCTTGCGGTCTGAATCAGCCTAGCCTAGCCATGTCAGCATCAACCAGGCCTTGCGGTCTGGATCAGACTAGCCTAGCCATGTCAGCATCAACCAGGCCTTGCGGTCTGGATCAGCCTAGCCTAGCCATGTCAGCATCAACCAGGCGTGGCGGTCTGGATAAGCCAAGCCTAGCCATGTCAGCATCAACCAGGTCTTGCAGTCTGGATCAGCCAAGCCTAGCCATGTCAGCATCAACCAGGCCTTGCGGTCTGGATCAGCCTAGCCTAGCCATGTCAGCATCAACCAGGCCTTGCGGTCTGGATAAGCCAAGCCTAGCCATGTCAGCATCAACCAGGTCTTGCAGTCTGGATCAGCCAAGCCTAGCCATGTCAGCATCAACCAGGCCTTGCAGTCTGGATCAGCCCAGCCTAGCCATGTCAGCATCAACCAGGCCTTGCAGTCTGGATCAGCCCAGCCTAGCCATGTCAGCATCAACCAGGCCTTGTGGTCTGGATAAGCCTAGCCTAGCCATTTCAGCATCAACCAGGCCTTGCGGTCTGAATCAGCCTAGCCTAGCCATGTCAGCATCAACCAGGCCTTGCGGTCTGGATCAGCCTAGCCTAGCCATGTCAGCATCAACCAGGCCTTGTGGTCTGGATAAGCCTAGCCTAGCCATTTCAGCATCAACGAGGCCTTGCGGTCTGAATCAGCCTAGCCTAGCCATGTCAGCATCAACCAGGCCTTGCGGTCTGGATCAGCCTAGCCTAGCCATGTCAGCATCAACCAGGCCTTGCCGCCTGGATAAGCCTAGCCTAGCCATGTCAGCATCAAACATGCCTTGCGGTCTGGATCAGCCAAGCCTAGCCATGTCAGCATCAACCAGGCCTTGCAGTCTGGATCAGCCTAGCCTAGCCATGTCAGCATCAACCAGGCCTTGCGGTCTGGATCAGCCTAGCCTAGCCATGTCAGCATCAACCAGGCCTTGCAGTCTGGCAAAGCCTAGCCATGTCAGCATCAACCAGGCCTTGCAGTCTGGATCAGCCTAGCCTAGCCATGTCAGCATCAACCAGGCCTTGCGGTCTGGATCAGACTAGCCTAGCCATGTCAGCATCAACCAGGCCTTGCGGTCTGGATCAGCCTAGCCTAGCCATGTCAGCATCAACCAGGCGTGGCGGTCTGGATAAGCCAAGCCTAGCCATGTCAGCATCAACCAGGTCTTGCAGTCTGGATCAGCCAAGCCTAGCCATGTCAGCATCAACCAGGCCTTGCGGTCTGGATCAGCCTAGCCTAGCCATGTCAGCATCAACCAGGCCTTGCGGTCTGGATAAGCCAAGCCTAGCCATGTCAGCATCAACCAGGTCTTGCAGTCTGGATCAGCCAAGCCTAGCCATGTCAGCATCAACCAGGCCTTGCAGTCTGGATCAGCCCAGCCTAGCCATGTCAGCATCAACCAGGCCTTGCAGTCTGGATCAGCCCAGCCTAGCCATGTCAGCATCAACCAGGCCTTGTGGTCTGGATAAGCCTAGCCTAGCCATTTCAGCATCAACCAGGCCTTGCGGTCTGAATCAGCCTAGCCTAGCCATGTCAGCATCAACCAGGCCTTGCGGTCTGGATCAGCCTAGCCTAGCCATGTCAGCATCAACCAGGCCTTGTGGTCTGGATAAGCCTAGCCTAGCCATTTCAGCATCAACGAGGCCTTGCGGTCTGAATCAGCCTAGCCTAGCCATGTCAGCATCAACCAGGCCTTGCGGTCTGGATCAGCCTAGCCTAGCCATGTCAGCATCAACCAGGCCTTGCCGCCTGGATAAGCCTAGCCTAGCCATGTCAGCATCAAACATGCCTTGCGGTCTGGATCAGCCAAGCCTAGCCATGTCAGCATCAACCAGGCCTTGCAGTCTGGATCAGCCTAGCCTAGCCATGTCAGCATCAACCAGGCCTTGCGGTCTGGATCAGCCTAGCCTAGCCATGTCAGCATCAACCAGGCCTTGCAGTCTGGCAAAGCCTAGCCATGTCAGCATCAACCAGGCCTTGCAGTCTGGATCAGCCTAGCCTAGCCATGTCAGCATCAACCAGGTCTTGCAGTCTGGATAAGCCTAGCCTAGCCATTTCAGCATCAACCAGGCCTTGTGGTCTGGATAAGCCTAGCCTAGCCATGTCAGCATCAAACATGCCTTGCGGTCTGAATCAGCCTAGCCTAGCCATGTCAGCATCAACCAGGCCTTGCGGTCTGGATCAGCCAAGCCTAGCCATGTCAGCATCAACCAGGCCTTGTGGTCTGGATAAGCCAAGCCTAGCCATGTCAGGATCAACCAGGCCTTGTGGTCTGGATAAGCCTAGCCTAGCCATTTCAGCATCAACCAGGCCTTGCGGTCTGAATCAGCCTAGCCTAGCCATGTCAGCATCAACCAGGCCTTGCGGTCTGGATCAGCCTAGCCTAGCCATTTCAGCATCAACCAGGCCTTGCGGTCTGAATCAGCCTAGCCTAGCCATGTCAGCATCAACCAGGCCTTGCGGTCTGGATCAGCCTAGCCTAGCCATGTCAGCATCAACCAGGCCTTGTGGTCTGGATAAGCCAAGCCTAGCCATGTCAGGATCAACCAGGCCTTGTGGTCTGGATAAGCCTAGCCTAGCCATTTCAGCATCAACCAGGCCTTGCGGTCTGAATCAGCCTAGCCTAGCCATTTCAGCATCAACCAGGCCTTGTGGTCTGGATAAGCCAAGCCTAGCCATGTCAGGATCAACCAGGCCTTGTGGTCTGGATAAGCCTAGCCTAGCCATTTCAGCATCAACCAGGCCTTGTGGTCTGGATAAGCCTAGCCTAGCCATTTCAGCATCAACCAGGCCTTGTGGTCTGGATAAGCCTAGCCTAGCCATGTCAGGATCAACCAGGCCTTGTGGTCTGGATAAGCCTAGCCTAGCCATGTCAGCATCAACCAGGCCTTGTGGTCTGGATAAGCCAAGCCTAGCCATGTCAGGATCAACCAGGCCTTGTGGTCTGGATAAGCCTAGCCTAGCCATTTCAGCATCAACCAGGCCTTGCGGTCTGGATCAGCCAAGCCTAGCCATGTCAGCATCAACCAGGCCTTGTGGTCTGGATAAGCCAAGCCTAGCCATGTCAGGATCAACCAGGCCTTGTGGTCTGGATAAGCCTAGCCTAGCCATTTCAGCATCAACCAGGCCTTGCGGTCTGAATCAGCCTAGCCTAGCCATGTCAGCATCAACCAGGCCTTGCGGTCTGAATCAGCCTAGCCTAGCCATGTCAGCATCAACCAGGCCTTGCGGTCTGGATCAGCCAAGCCTAGCCATGTCAGCATCAACCAGGCCTTGTGGTCTGGATAAGCCAAGCCTAGCCATGTCAGGATCAACCAGGCCTTGCGGTCTGAATCAGCCTAGCCTAGCCATTTCAACATCAACCAGGCCTTGCGGTCTGAATCAGCCTAGCCTAGCCATGTCAGCATCAACCAGGCCTTGCGGTCTGGATCAGACTAGCCTAGCCATGTCAGCATCAACCAGGCCTTGCGGTCTGGATCAGCCTAGCCTAGCCATGTCAGCATCAACCAGGCCTTGCGGTCTGGATAAGCCAAGCCTAGCCATGTCAGCATCAACCAGGTCTTGCAGTCTGGATCAGCCAAGCCTAGCCATGTCAGCATCAACCAGGCCTTGCGGTCTGGATCAGCCTAGCCTAGCCATGTCAGCATCAACCAGGCCTTGCGGTCTGGATAAGCCAAGCCTAGCCATGTCAGCATCAACCAGGTCTTGCAGTCTGGATCAGCCAAGCCTAGCCATGTCAGCATCAACCAGGCCTTGCAGTCTGGATCAGCCCAGCCTAGCCATGTCAGCATCAACCAGGCCTTGCAGTCTGGATCAGCCCAGCCTAGCCATGTCAGCATCAACCAGGCCTTGTGGTCTGGATAAGCCTAGCCTAGCCATTTCAGCATCAACCAGGCCTTGCGGTCTGAATCAGCCTAGCCTAGCCATGTCAGCATCAACCAGGCCTTGCGGTCTGGATCAGCCTAGCCTAGCCATGTCAGCATCAACCAGGTCTTGCAGTCTGGATCAGCCAAGCCTAGCCATGTCAGCATCAACCAGGCCTTGTGGTCTGGATAAGCCAAGCCTAGCCAAGTCAGGATCAACCAGGCCTTGTGGTCTGGATAAGCCTAGCCTAGCCATTTCAGCATCAACCAGGCCTTGCGGTCTGAATCAGCCTAGCCTAGCCATGTCAGCATCAACCAGGCCTTGCGGTCTGGATCAGCCTAGCCTAGCCATGTCAGCATCAACCAGGCCTTGCCGCCTGGATAAGCCTAGCCTAGCCATGTCAGCATCAAACATGCCTTGCGGTCTGGATCAGCCAAGCCTAGCCATGTCAGCATCAACCAGGCCTTGCAGTCTGGATCAGCCTAGCCTAGCCATGTCAGCATCAACCAGGCCTTGCGGTCTGGATCAGCCTAGCCTAGCCATGTCAGCATCAACCAGGCCTTGCAGTCTGGCAAAGCCTAGCCATGTCAGCATCAACCAGGCCTTGCAGTCTGGATCAGCCTAGCCTAGCCATGTCAGCATCAACCAGGTCTTGCAGTCTGGATAAGCCTAGCCTAGCCATTTCAGCATCAACCAGGCCTTGTGGTCTGGATCAGCCTAGCCTAGCCATGTCAGCATCAAACAGGCCTTGCAGTCTGTATAAGCCAAGCCTAGCCATGTCAGCACTAACCAAGCCTTGCAGTCTAGATCAGCCTAGCCATGTCAGCATCAAACATGCCTTGCAGTCTGGATCAGCCTAGCCTAGCCGTGTCAGCATCAACCAGGCCTTGTGGTCTGGATAAGCCTAGCCTAGCCATGTCAGGATCAATCAGGCCTTGTGGTTTGGATAAGCCTAGACATGTCAGCATCAACCAGGTCTTGCGGTCTGGATCAGCCCAGCCTAGCCATGTCAGGATCAACCAGGCCTTGCAGTCTGGATAAGCCCAGCCATGTCAGCATCAAACATGCCTTGCAGTCTGGATCAGCCCAGCCTAGCCATGTCAGCATCAACCAGGCCTTGCAGTCTGGATCAGCCCAGCCTAGCCATGTCAGCATTAACAAGGCCTTGTGGTCTGGATAAGCCGAGCCTAGCTAGTTGCTGGTATTAAAAACTTTTTAATTGTTCATGTTAGGCTACTAAGAGCATGTGAAGTATTGCAAGCAGGAGATGCAACCACAGGGTATGTACACTGTTTATATGCTAAAAAAGGCGAAAACTTGCCAGACATCAGTAGCTGTGACCATTTTACCTTAATCCACCTTACCATAAACTGCTTTTTTGAAGCTGCATACTTATTAGAACCTGCACCCTGACTTCCCAACCATTCCTTATCCCTGCCATCACACCTCTTATCAAGGGTCATCATCATGCAACTTCCTAATAGTAGCTTCAGCTTCAAAAAGGCACTTTATGGTATATATTGAAGTAACGAAAGCCATGTCATATGATTATGGGAAGGGTCAAGGTAGAGAGATGTCATATCTTTAGTAGTAACTCCCTACTTTTTGTAAAGAAAGATCTGGTCTATCAAAAAATGTTATAGAAAGTTCTAATAATTAAGCACCTTCAACCACCTTAAACTAATTCAGAATGAGTCTTTGGACCTTAAATAAAATATGCCACATAGTCTTAAACTCATTATATTATATATTAACTGCTGTGATTTGAAACTTAAGTGCTGGCAATCTAATAGTTCTATAAAACGTTACTTGACTCCCTGGAGTCAAACACTGTCAACTTGTACCTTTCTGACATATACTTGATAATATTCTGCCATGCTCAGCTTATTTATATAATTTCTATACCTTTCTAGATTTCAATCCTCACATGTCTACTGACTGATTTCAGGATGAGTGATCTAAAGAGTCCAGCTTTTTACTTACCCAAAGAAATCTCCTTTTATCCCCTTTCGAAAATCCCTTTGCAGTACCTGATATCAAAAATTATTACTTGATATCTATTGTTGCAGATTAGAACCCATCCAGAATACATCCAGAATATATTGGAACTGTTTCATGATGATTGTAATCAAGCAAGTCCAGTATAACATAAATAGACTAAAAACTATCTACGCCATGTAGTACATCGCATTTGATGTTTTTAGCTCTGAACATCCTGGAATGCTAGAGGTCAGTGGTTAGCGTCTAAAACCATGGCGGCTCCCAGTATCCTAATAAACATGGGTAGGTCTATGGACTGGTCCACGGATAGAGATATCACATACTGATCTTGGGTCAGCTACTCTACCTCTACGGCAAAATGGATGATCCCTCAAGCCAAGGTTAGTAGAAATGGTTTGACTTGGAACTGCTATACATATTATTTGATTACGCACAGACTAAACGACGGTAAATATAATATACAGATTGTTTGAAATCTTACAAAGTAGATATCATAGATAAAAATTGAAGGCATAGGTCTGGTGAAATTTTAGATACAAATTCAATTTTAACGTTTTACTGTGCTAATCTGCCTAATTGTTCTGATATTTAGAATATAGAGATAGTGATTATCTATCTTATGGGGTATACGTTAAAATAGCTTAGTTAATTATATCACCCTTTCCCGTCGCCTCTGAAGACCAACTCAAACAGCCCCCTCCAAGGTAGGGGGTCTCCTGAGGCTCCCCGGAGGCGAATCCATAGTGGACCATACCTTTTTGGCTATTCACAATGTCAATGGTCTTTAAACTGTAATGTCTTGTTTTGGTGTCAGGAATAACAAGGAACTCATTTTTGGCACTAACACCAGTTTAATAAAGCCATAGCCAGAAACCTATTGGTACATTACCAGATTACTAAATATGAACATGTTGTCAACCAGTGGCAGTGACATGGACTTACACAACTCACAAGTCTGGTTGTTGCAAAACAAAATGAAAAATCTGCCAAATGTCAAAACCTTGAATGCCCGTACGGCCGTTCTGATCACGATTTCAATTGATTACAACACAAAGGCACTTACCCCTAAGCTAAATATACTGTAAATACGTTTGATGTGCACTTATATAAGGTGTAAACCAATCAACAATATGAATCACGTAATTCCATCTTCGTTCACTTCCATCTTGAATAGATTTCCCTAGTCCTGGCATAATCTCGTTCTAGGAACATGTCCCGAGAAACTCCGAGAGTGCAACATTTCCTGGCACCAGGCTGGTGCCCCCTACCCCCCTGCGTAGTGTAGTGGCTCCATCTGGCGAACGGTTTCATCATCAAGAGTGCTCGGTAGATGGCGTAACTGGTACTGAGCTTGTCCGAAGGCACACCATTGGTGGGACTCATTGCAAATGTGGCTTTCTTGTGTACAACGTCAACAAAATGTGCGCATTCCGGCAGTTATGTGCCTTTTAGCATGTGATGACACATTTATTTGTCATTGAGTTCACATCTACACATTCAGACAATGTGTCCATATTTTGCATGTAGTAAGTGTAAAATTAGGGGGGTGGGGCACAGGGGGCGCATTCCCCCCAAATTCTTTGAATATTGTATCAAGGTCTCACCATGCAAATAATATTCTGTGCCCCCCCCCCCCCCCCCAGACACACACATACTTTTGCAAAATCCTGGATCCAACACTGTAGCACTGTCCGTGTCTTGGTGTCAATTACAACGTCACTTTCTCTGCATCTATCGTCTATTGGTAATAACGATTTATCGACTGAGAAAACGATTTCCAAATTCTCAAATGTTTTTCCTGACTCAGCTTTGAACTGTGTGTTTGCGGCCATCCGACCGACTTTCTCCATAGTGTGCTGCCCAAATGTCAGAACAAACCGGTCTATCATTATCTTCCTCTTTAAAATAAAGACATAGATATTCTCCAGTGAATATTATTATTACGGTGCGGTAGATCCTTTCTGTCGACAGCGAGAGGCCACATTTTATACCTTATACGAGTCGTGTACGGTAATACGTCATTTTGAGAAAAGAATCACGTGACATTATACTGGATCGACCGTTTTCTTAGTTACCCGCCACCCCTACAACAAAGATATTAGTGCCAATTACCTGTGTGTACTAATATCCTTGCCTACGTCCTACCCCACATCATTAGAACAATCTTCCTACGGCCTCTTCTTTCGCATTTTTTATATATTTTTGCGGAGCAGAAGCCTGCATTTGCTCTCGATGCATGTTCTACCTCTAAGATTGAAAAGTTCCCTCTTGACATCAAAAGAAAAAAAAATGCTCAATTTTGGCATCACATATTGCCATCATGCCATCGATCAGTGTCTATTTTAATATTTTCTTTCTTGATGACCACAAAATCTCGCAGGCCTCCTGTTTTCTCGCTCTCCATAAGCCTTGTGCAGCGTGGGCGGCCAGCCTCCACCCCGGAGTAAGATAGTGGTAGCCCCCGTGGTAGCCCCCCCCCCCCTTCATCCTGGGGCACCCTGGGGTTGTCGTGTATTTATCTTCTATCGGTGCTATTTATGCAAATGAAGCAAGCCGTAGGACGTCTGCAACTTAATTATCAAGAAGTCATTTTGGTGATATTATTACATTTGCTGTTGCTGCTATGGCATACCCGGTGCGGCCATGCAGTTACCTGCACCCCATTTACCTTCAATTACTCCCCACCATGGTTATCAGCACTCCGCGTTTACCTGCTTCTTTACGTCACAGTTACGCAACCAATCGGATACCTACCATCCGCCACAGCCAGTAGATGGCGCCACTAGCCAGGCCGGCAAAACGCCATTTGTCAAGTTCGTGGTTAGTCGGTTTGTTTGGTGCAGCAAAGCAGAAGCAGAAAACGAGCGTTGTAGTACATCATTTCAAGGGTGTCAAGGCAAGCTAACGTGACACATCCCTTCTTGAAGGTCAGTTTATCATCAATGCTATAATGAAACCTTATTGTCGTGCGTTGTGGAGGTTCGAGGTCTGAAATACCCTTGGTCTATTTGGCAAGTCGAACCTCCGAAATGGGCCAACATTGCCTCATATATCGCCATCCAGCCTGCGGGAGCCAAACAAACCTAGCCTGTCTGCGCTGGGTCAGAAAGCGCACGAACAGCCGTGCGTACAGTAGTCTGGCTTTGTAGTCAGATGTGTGTGGTGGGCTAGAAACTATGGTATCTCTGGCGCCGGCGTCATATGGGTCTCAGTACCAGTGGCGTTGAATGGGCAATAAAAGCGACCAGAGTATGGTTGGGAGACTGTATATCCATGAAGGTCCCTGTCACTGATCAATATTACATCTGCGGCTGAAGCTACCACTCTCTATGTTTCCACATTTATCCATAGGCTAGGGCTTAAATAGGTCGTTCAGAGGAAGCGGGTTATATTGAGCTCTGCTTCCATCTTCGACTTCTATCGGGATGTGCTGTTCACATGGGGCCTATGTTCCAAAATCAGAAATGATGATGCAACTGCATTGCATATAGTTTCACATAATCTTAACTGCCTTCTATGCCTAATATGGCAGCAATACATTACTATTAGCTACATTAAGGGCGTGATCGATTCGCCTCTACCAAAGACTACCTCTTCCGGAAGAGTGCATGCAGTACGATCGTTTTGCCTCTTCTATTCCAAGAAGACCTCTTCAGCTCTTCCACTCAGGTAGGTGGAAGAGAGAAGAGGTAGATGCTATTCCAAGATGGGGGAAGCTACTATGCAATATTCGCTCAGTGTGACAAAAAAGGTTTTAGGGGAAATACATGAATGAAACAATGAATAAAATTATGTGAAACATATGTAAGACCTTATATTTTGTTATTTGAAAGATATGTGTCCGGTATATGATGGCCCATATGGCAGTGCAGTTAACCATGTATCTATCTGTTGAAGTTAGGCGATAACATATGGACGTGGGTGATAAATTGTGAGCTATAAGTGAGTTTCCGTTGGCCATATTAAAACTAATTTTCCAACTCATCATGCAGACGCGATCGATTCATCGCTCATATTCTCTATTCTTGGATGAGCTCTTCTCTTCCTGGAAGAGTTTAATCGATTAGACTCTAAAACAATATTGTAGGCCTACTCTGGCATGTGGCACTAAAAAAGATGGGTGCTGGAGAAGCCAAAATCTATTGATAAAATATGCTATGATTAGATATTTTTGCACGATTAAACTATTTGGAATAACCAGATGGATCAATTCAATTTGTATACTCACCACAGTGGGTGGCTGGGTCTTAGTAAATCTTTCGTGTCTAATTGTGTAATTTTCTTATATTTATGTTATGTTGCATGTTACTGGTATATGTAATTTTCCCATTTGGTCACATTGTAAAACAGGTCTGCAGAATGTGAGCTTTTTATTCACTTTTAATTTGTCTGTAGATCTTATGCTAAAGAGTGCATGCCTATAACCCTTGTAAGGGTAAAACATTGACCATTGTTGCAATTAAGTGTAAGTAATGATCATGTTTAAGTGAAAGAGGTTTTGCACTTGCAAAAAGGACTTTTCAAAACACTGTTATTTACTATTCATGGAAATAAAGGGCTATGCCGATAGCTCAGTGGGTTAGAGCATTCACATTGAGTGCCCGGCCACCTGAGAGCTTAACGTCATGTGGGTCAGTGGTTGAAGCCCTGCTGTGGTCATGTTTGTGTGGGGTGGAATACAGATCCCATGTCCTTCTTCACAAAGAGTAGGGGGTTAACCCAGGGACATGGCTCTGCTCTTCCCTTCATTCTCTCATTGATGTGATCTGACCAGAATTGATTAAAGCGTCCTGAATATACAACTAATCATGGAAATAAATGTTTGGTTTTAATAATCTGTTGTAAAGATGTTTGCAAATAATTGTCCAACAATTTATGTTTAACTGATGCAAATAAAACGGTGTTAAATTTTATGTTTTATTAACAGTGGCGACCTGTTCTTTCTTGCAGCAACATGCCCGGAACCAGCTATATGAAGAACCTGCTTGGTTCTCAGTTGTCTGACCAGCAGTTTGAGGACATCCCCCACCCAACTTTGGAGTTGTACACCCACGTGACCATCAAGACCATTCAGACTGGCGCCATCTTCAGCACGCTGCTTGCCGCTCCCATTGCGTGTGCCATCAAACCGGAAACGCGCAATCTCACAGCATTCATGCAGAAATCCTCCAAATTCGGTCGTTATGGTTTAATTTTTGGCTTGGTAGCGGGTCCACTCGCTACTTATGCTAAGATCAGGACCATCGAGAACCTCGAGGAGGGGTTGTTTGACCGCGACTATCGCTTACGACACAACCGGAAGCAGGTGCGCGTAGATCGCGGGTCGATGGTGGGGGCCGTGGTGGGGGCGGGGCTGACCGTTGCGCAGGGTCAGGGCGCTCTGGCCGGGGCCATGATTGGAATAGCCGCCGGAACGCTAACCATGGCAGCCTACAACACCGCCAAGTAACTCAACATATGACTAAATTCCATCAGGAATCGAGTGTATATCCGAGTCAGGCAGAAGAGACCAAGGATGTTAATTGGAACAAATAAATAAATGTAACAGGTCCATATATTTCCCTTTAGATAGATTTACCGTTGCTTCTCTGATATATTTACAGATGTTTGTCAAACCAATGCGGTATTCCTTAAGTACATATACATATGTAATGTCAACATGTCGAAGAGTTGTATAGTTTATTAATTAATAAAGACATTTTTTAATAGAGATCTTTTTATTGTCTATTGTATGAGAATTCGTTGTAAACGATCCAAGCATCATACGATAGTTTGTCCAGAGGAATATCGGCCATGTCCGTCTTGAAGCGACTTTATCATTTTTGATCAGCATGAAGTTACCCAAACACAGCTCCCAGGGGGCAGGCACGGATCGAGGTGGGGGGGGGGGGAGGCTAGGGGGTCTGCCCCTGCCAACTTTTAAGCGAGGGAACTATTTCTCGATAACAACGCCGTCTAGTAATGTTGACCCCCACCCCCCCCCCCCTTGTGATTTTTGTATAGAATCAACCATATTAGTTTGTGATTTTTGTACATGGACCAAACATTATTTTGTGAATTTTGTAATGATTGGACAAACCATATTATTTGGTGGAGCCCCTATTTGGCCCAAGTGGAGCACCTCTGGGTCTTAATATTTTCCAAAGTCCACCCCCCTCCCATCTTCGGTCGTCCTGGTAGTAAGATTTCGAACCTAAAATGGACCCCCTCTGTTTCAAAATCCTGGATGCAGGCCCAGGAGGACAAGCTATTCTATTGGATCCGTGTGTCTGGATTAACAATTAATTTCGAGTTATCAATGTGTCCGTCGGGAATACGGTCATTGGCACTGTCCTTGTGTTATGAATAAATTTAGCTGTTGTTTGGATCTCTATGTGATGACAGTGGCAAGCTCTGCCAGTCTTGTTGGCCTGTTTAGCCGTGCGCGTATAACTGAACGATTGTCATTGTAGATTGTAGATTGTGTGCGCATGCGCAAGGCGTGTTGACGAATTCATCTCCATAATCCAGTAGTGTACACACAGATGGCATAATACAACTAGTTATCATCTATACATCTACAGACGAGATGTCTGTACATCTTTGTTGTTGGGCCAATCTATTCGCTTCAGTCCACCCACAGAATCGGTATTCAGCCACCTGCATCGAGTTCGAGTGCAACCATTGTCTGCGTCACGCGAGAGGGCCTAGTATCGATCCGCACGGCCGGACAGGTACGGGCATTGGCCTATGATGTGACAGTCTACCGTGCCTTGGTCCGCTTCACAATGCCCACCGGGGTGGTGGGTGGGGAGGGGTGGCGGTACTATTGCTTAGTCTCCTCCACAGCCCCCCGCTGCGAGACCCGCGGCTGTGGAAGAGCCTATACTATTGCTATGAGGGGATAAGATAAGATAAGATAAGATAAAGTTTTATTTAACGTCGGTATGTAAAAGTCAACAATAAACATTAGCACACGTGCTATTGACCGACAATGATAAAATGACATGAGCGGATGAGATATATATACATATGACAATGAAAATATAACAATCTTTGCATCTCATAAAACCTTACCCATTAGCTATGTTACATAATGTGCACGAATTACAGTGACACAAGAACACATCCGAGGTTGACAGCGTTGTTTTAAATTGCTTGGCAGATTTGGCTAACTTCGATTCCTTGTTGAGCATGTTCCATAGCTTGCTACCTTGATACTTCAATGAATTATGGCCATAAGCTGATGTCTTAACGCGTGGCATACATAAATTTGGCCCATTTTTTAAAATGTAATTGTTTTCCAATTAAAAAAAACAATTTTAATTTGCCCGTCTTTGCGAAAACTCACGTGCGACAGTGAGTTTTAGGAATGACCTGGCATTATTTCGATGACTCAGGGGCCTACGTAAATTGAACTGTGTATAGGCCTACTTGTCATAAGCATTCTACGCTTGTGATATATATGTTGCTTTTAATTCCCTCTACATGGTTGATTGTTGCGGAACGCCAACCCTGATGCACGACCGGTTTGTAGGTACACTTAGCCTTTCTCTTGCCTAATATGCCCACCGCCCCCCGAACCACCACCTCACCCTGGGCAGCCCCGCATACAGCCCGTCTTGCTCCAGTTGGCTGGCAGAAAGCTCGGAACAGCTCAATAAAATGGCTGGCACGTTTGTAGACTAGACTAGACAACCCTTACTCCCTTTACGATAGTTGCACGGTATAGCTACGACATGAAGCCAGACCTTGACTGTTATTCACAGTATGGTTGTGTGTACACTAATAAGCCTCGCAGAGTACACGGACCATGGCGGCAGCAAGTTTGCGGACGACGCTGCGCATGCGTGGAGGTTGATCTCTCGTCACCTTCCACAAGGGCGAAATGGCAAAAAGATGCAGATGCAGGTGCAGAAATTCAAATAAAAAAAATGAAAAAACGATGCGATGTGTGTAATTAGTGCTGAAGCCCACAAACGGGAAGGGACCCAATTATCAAGCCCACAGACGGGATGCGAACCTATATTCATTCACACGAACGAGATGGGAACCAACACTCAAGCCACGTACCGAACGGAATGGGAACCAATTCTCGGGCCCACGGACGGGATGGGAACCAATTCTCAGGCCCCCGGACGGGATTGGAACCAATTCTCAAGCCCACGAACGGGGTGGGAACCAATTCTCGGGCCCACGGACGGGATGGGAACCAATTCTCAGGCCCACGGACGGGATGAAAACCAATATTCATTCACACGAACGAGATGGGAACCAACACTCAAGCCACGTACCGAACGGAATGGGAACCAATTATGAGGCCCCCGGACGGGATTGGAACCAATTCTCAAGCCCACGAACGGAATGGGAACCAATTATCGGGCCCACGGACGGAATGGGAACCAATTATCGGGCCCACGGACGGGATGAAAACCACTTCTCAGGCCCACGGACGGGATGAAAACCAATATTCATTCACACGAACGAGATGGGAACCAACACCCAAGCCACGTACCGAACGGAATGGGAACCAATTATGAGGCCCACGGACAGGATTGGAACCAATTCTCAAGCCCACGAACGGGATGGGAACCAATTCTCAGGCCCACGGACCGGTTTGTAGGTACACTTAGCCTTTCTCTTGCCTAATATGCCCCCCCCCCCCCGAACCACCACCTCACCCTGGGCAGCCCCGCATACAGCCCGTCTTGCTCCAGTTGGCTGTCAGTAAGCTCGGAACAGCTCAATAAAATGGCTGGCACGTTTGTAGACTAGACTAGACAACCCTTACTCCCTTTACGATAGTTGCACGGTATAGCTACGACATGAAGCCAGACCTTGACTGTTATTCACAGTATGGTTGTGTGTACACTAATAAGCCTCGTAGAGTACACGGACCATGGCGGCAGCAAGTTTGCGGACGACGCTGCGCATGCGTGGAGGTTGATCTCTCGTCACCTTCCACAAGGGCGAAATGGAAAAAAAGATGCAGATGCAGGTGCAGAAACTCAAATGAAAAAAACAAAAAACGATGCGATGTGTGTAATTAGTACTGAAGCCCACAAACGGGAAGGGAACCAATTATCAAGCCCACGGACGGGATGCGAACCTATATTCATTCACACGAACGAGATGGGAACCAACACTCAAGCCACGTACCGAACGGAATGGGAACCAATTCTCGGGCCCACGGACAGGATGGGAACCAATTCTCAGGCCCCCGGACGGGATTGGAACCAATTCTCAAGCCCACGAACGGGATGGGAACCAATTTTCAGGCCCAAGAACGGGATGGGAACCAATTCTCAGGCCCACGGAAGAGATGTGAAACAATTATCAGGGCCCACGGACGGGATGGGAACTAATTATCAGGCCCACGGACGAAATGGGAACCAATTATCAGGCCCACGGACGGGATTGGAACCAATTATCAGGCCCACGGACGGGATGGGAACCAATTATCAGGCCCATGGACGGGATGGGAACCAATTCTCATGCCCACGGACGGGACGGGAACCAATTCTCAGGCCCACGGAAGAGATGTGAAACAATTATCAGGGCCCACGGACGGGATGGGAACTAATTATCAGGCCCACGGACGAAATGGGAACCAATTATCAGGCCCACGGACGGGATGGGAACCAATTATCAGGCCCACGGGCGGGATGGGAACCAATTATCAGGCCCACGGACGGGATGGGAACCAATTATCAGGCCCACGGACGGGATGGGAACCAATTATCAGGCCCACGGACGGGATGGGAACCAATTCTCAGGCCCACGGAAGAGATGTGAAACAATTATCAGGGCCCACGGACGGGATGGGAACTAATTATCAGGCCCACGGACGAAATGGGAACCAATTATCAGGCCCACGGACGGGATGGGAACTAATTATCAGGCCCACGGACGAAATGGGAACCAATTATCAGGCCCACGGACGGGATGGGAACCAATTATCAGGCCCACGGACGGGATGGGAACCAATTATCAGGCCCCCGGACGGGATGGGAACCAATTATCAGGCCCACGGACGGGATGGGAACCAATTCTCAGGCCCACGGACCCACGCATAAGAAGGGAACCAACTCACGAGCCTACGAATGGGAAGGCAACCAATATTCATTCACACGACCGGGAAACGAACCAATGTTCAACCCCAGGAACCGGAAGGGAACCAACTATTATACCAATCTGGTGGGGGGGGGGGGGGGGGGGTTCCGCGGGTGCTTTGATGTGCGTTCATAGAGCGGGTTGCCGGGAAAAAATACCTCTTCCGAGCGGATTTTGATGGTAAAACGCCACAACCCAACAATGTATTAAGTACCCCTCCCCCAGCGGGGTTCAACCTCACGAAATCGCAAAGAAAACCAATATTCCCCAACCGACGAAAGGAAAGAGGATACACACCATACATAGGGATACCGTTGATAACGTTGGAGATGTGGTCTTAGTATAATCACCCTTTTGCAAGTCCGATACAAATTACTTCATTCTGGACCCTGTATTGACAACAACGAGTGCGCCGCGCCTCAACCCATGACCGTCGCTGTCGTGTGAATTGGTAAAATCCGTGCCGCCTTCTAGTGAGACATTTGCTAATTAAACTGATGAGTGCTTCCATCTAGTGAGTCATTTGGTATCGGACGGAGCGACGGCGCGACCAGAAGCGCAGTTAAAATGGCAAAATTACAAATAGACACCACCATTCAATATCATATCTCGCTCGTGATGAATTAATTGCGTTAGATTTAATTAGGTTAAACATGCCCAGACGTATAGGTGCCAGGACGCGAACCCAGGATCTGCAGCGGCCTGCCTACCAATTGAGGCTATCTCTCGGAAATTTAGAAACATGGGCGTGTCCAGGGTGGGGGGGGGGGGGCACGTGCCCCCCTTCAAGACCCTAAGGTGCATCTGTGCCCCCCGACCCTTTCAAATTATGTGTCCCCTCGCCCGACCCTTCCCTATATATTACAAGCTTCGTAGTTTATGTGTCCTTTATTTATCTTGCTAACGATTCTAACGGGTGTAAATAGCACGCAACCGACGTCTCAGGCTTTTACATGCACTTTCGTCATGTTTTTGTTGAATAATTTATTGTGTCCCTCCACCCCTTCCGCCTTTTTACAAAAACCTGCACACGTCTCTGAGAGATGCAGATAATATTTATGCTATCAATTGCATATGTAGACAGTGTACCTCGGTTTGTGTTGTGAATGAGATCCATTTTATGTTACACTGTTACACTAAAATTCTCTATTCCCACAGAAAAATGCTTAACGCCGAAATTATTGGGTTGGGATTTTCCTGTATAGTGAAATGGCGGTGAGCGGCAGAAGGTTTGTTTTGGTTAAAATTTGGTGGACTGATGAATTCGCAAGTAGCGCGTGGGGTCTTCAATCTTTGTGCGTAAGGCTTCATAAATGTATAATGGACATGAATATGTGAACAATATGTGCCGTCTCCATCACATATTTGTGAAATCTAGAAATCTCTGTCACCACCCCCTGCTTTCGGACGACAGGCCGTGATCGTTAATCCATGGTCCTCCGGTCCGCCCTGCGGCCGGTGGGCCATGTTACAGGGCTACATGCATGCATGACATGTCGAAGGCTAAATTTATGAAGAATTGTATTGTATTCGTTAGGTGGCGCTGCAGTCTGCTGCTGTATTAAGCTGGTACCGCCGCTCAAACTCATACTAGGCTCTTCCACCAGCCCCACCTCCGCTCGCTGAGTGAGCTGGCCACGCAGCGGGGGGCTGTGGAGGAGACTAGAGCGGGTGTTAGGTATTGCGCGTAGGTCAAGGTCACGGCATTTCTATCTTGCCCGATAGGTGACGCACTACTCCTACGTAACTGGTTCCCCTGTGCGGAGATACAGGATACTCTTTTCACTACTCTACTCAGTGTTAACATGAACGAGCAAATCCAGAATTTAGATCTTTTGTACGGCAAGTACGTGAATGTGCGAAAGGCTCTCGTGAAACTGAACATAGAATCAGAAAAGGAGTACAACCACTTGAGACCAAAGCAGTTGCAGGCCATTTCGGAGGCCTCAAAGGGAGACCACTCACAACTCTCAAACCGTTTATCCTTTTTTTTGGAGTAGCTGTCAAATATGAAGTAATTATGATGGATTGAGCAAATATGTATCAGACAATTGAGAAGAGATATGTAATTTAATATATCATATGTATCAAATCTATAATTAAGAATTTTCAATATTTCATTACATAGATTAGGCATTGAATATTTGCAAGCCCAAGAATGCTTTGCTGTATTATATAAATAAAATTATTACACTGTTTTCCTTTCCATACATTACATTTCATTTATATTTAAATTTAAATGATTTACCAAAAAATATTTTCCATATCAATAAGTACAATAAGAACTTACACATCTTCAATTTTCACATCATCTTTGGTACTAAAGTGCTGCATCAGCGATGAACTGGACCCTGGGCATAATCTCATGGAACACCAAATATTGTTACTGCATGATCAAGCAGGTATTCCTCAAGCCCTATGGATAGATGGATTGGTTTTTTAATTAGACTACTTAATTGTGTGCAAGCATAAACTGAACTGGTCCAAAATATATCTTAGGATAATAGGATTATAAATTTTAGTGTAAGCATATTTTTTGTTACAATGTAGTGTAAGTATAGTTTGTCACGATGTAGCATAAGTGTTTATAGATTGATAAATTTAACACATACAGTTCAGTACATGAACTAAATATTAAAGATGGTACAAGTAATTGCAAGGGCTGGGGTATCATTTTCTTGGGGAGGGGAGGGGAATTGTCAATAGAATATTGATATTATGCAGTGCATAATATCATGTGCTGGTACTTGCAGGTTGTCTAAGTGGCATTTGCATTGCTAGAAATAAAAATAAAATAAAAATGTGTCAGAGATTTATTTATTTTTTGGGGAGGCTCTGTCAACCAATCTGAGTGTCTATCTGAGCATTTCTAAATGGCATTGCGCACCATTTTCATGCACCAGCATTACTGAAATGTGTGAGACAGGAAAGTGTTATAAACAAAATTGTGAAGGATCTTCATTTGCGTAAGATATTATGCACCTATATTAAATAATAAAAATTCAGCAGCATCTTAAAATTGTTTCATGCCCACCTAAACAATGTCCAGGATGTCTCTCTGGGGGAGGGGTAATTCTCAGCCCCTGTCATACCTCAAAGGTTCTTTCCACTGAATAATTTTCTTGTGGGGCTGTGTCAACCTATATTAAATATTAAGAACTCTGCAGCATTTCTAAGTGGCATTCCCAACCATTTCATGCACCGCCAGTAATGAAATATGTCAGAGAGGGGAGTGCTAATAATTTTCTTGTGGAGCTGTGTCACCTGATTATAGGGAATGTTTTAGAAACCTAGTGTATTGAACTTCAATTGTGCAAAATATTATGCATCTATATTAAATATTAAGAACTCTGCAGCATTTCTAAGTGGCATTCCCACCCATTTCATGCACCGCCATTAATGAAATATGTCAGAGAGGGGAGTGCTAATAATTTTCTTGTGGGGCTGTGTCAACTGATTACAGGGAATGTTTTAGAAACCTAGTGTATTGAACTTCAATTGTGCAAAATATTATGCATCTATCTTAAATATTAAGAACTCTGCAGCATTTCTAAGTGGCATTCCCACCCATTTCATGCACCGCCATTAATGAAATATGTCAGAGAGGGGAGTGCTAATAATTTTCTTGTGGGGCTGTGGCAACTGATTACAGGGACTGTTGTAGAAACCTAGTGTATTGAACTTCAATTGTGCAAAATATTATGCATTTATATTAAATATTAAGAACTCTGCAGCATTTCTAAGTGGCATTCCCACCCATTTCATGCACCGCCATTAGTGAAATATGTCAAGAGAGGGGAGTGCTAATAATTTTCTTGTGGTGCTGTGTCAACTGATTACAGGGAATGTTGTGGAAACCTAGTGTATTGAACTTCAATTGTTCAAAATATTATGCATCTATATTAAATATTAAGAACTCTGCAGCATTTCTAAGTGACATTCCCACCCATTTCATGCACTGCCATTAATGAAATATGTCAGAGAGGGGAGAGCTAATAATTTTTTTTGTGGGGCTGTGTCAACTGATTACGGGGACTGTTGTAGAAACCTGGTGTATTTAACTTCAATTATGCAAAATATTATGCACCTATATTAAATATTGAGAACTCTGCAGCATTTTAAAGTTGTGGCATTTCCACCAACACAATGCTTCTCTGGACTGTCACGAACTGATATGACATGGATGCGCAAATGTAGTACACAAGTGAGTTTATCCACTTAATCAATGCATATTTATGGCTAATAATCCATACGTATACGTTGGGGAATACGTTTGCCGCCTGACATGTTTGTCTGCCTTCAAAATTAGAGAACAGTCTTCACTGACATAACGCCGCGGCCTGGCACCGCTTTAACTGCACACACGAAGGTCAAGGCCGTTAATGGTGGTTAACACCGAAGTTGGGACCGCGGAACCAGTCTACTGCTGTATAAGCTGGTACCGCCGCTCATACTCAGGCTGACGCTCTCCCGGCAGAGGGCTTTCCGCAAGCTCCATGATTCAGTGAAGGGGGTGGGGGAGGGGGGGGGGGGGGGATTTTTTGGTCGTTTTTCCATGTTAGGTGAACCATTGTTTAGGTCGCCAACATAGGCCTCAAGATTGGCTTGAATATATATATTATGCTACAATTTATTTTAAAAAAAACCCCGTACAAATACCTAGGTCTTATTCTTTAGATTGCCCCATAGAAACTACACGTGCAGCACTTAAAGACCAGCACCTCCAGTACCTCCCCCCCCCCCCCCCCACCTCTCCACCAATTTGGTGAACGGCTTTTTTGGTCGTTTTTCCATGTTAGGTGAACCATTGTTTAGGTCGACAACATAGGCCTCAAGATAGGCTTGAATATATATATTATGTTACAATTTATTTCAAAAAAAACCCCGTAAAAATACCTAGGTCTTATTCTTTAGATTGCCCCATAGAATCTACACGTGCAGCACTTTAAGACCAGCACCTCCAGCACCCCCCCCCCCCCCTCTCCCCCAATTTGGTGAACAGTTTGTAACACGTCAACTGTTTAGATGGTTTCCCATTTATCATATGCAAGTGTTATTTCAATAAGGTCCATCACGAGTTCGATCCAGGTGAAAGATTGGAAGCTTGGAATTTGGAACCCGTGTTATTTTGAAATATTTGTTCTCTTCTATGGTCATCGCCACGACAACGTAGTTTCTATAGTTTTCTAATTATGCATCGAAAGTACACAATTCAACCAAAACAACCATATAAAAGCTTCTGTGACATCAGCACCGTTTAGGTCAACTGTGACGTTGGCGGTTACAATGGTTACGTGGGCAGAGGGGATGCGAGGAACGAGTTCTCTCTGCTGGCAGTGACAAGCTGAGCGAGCAAAGTTGGGGCCGCGGAAGCTAGGTGCTGTTATTATACATCCACAGCCAATTAATAACAAGTTTGCAGTTTGAAAATGGGTTAATATATGATTAGATATACATACATAATATACATAGACGGGCGTATTGTTATACTCGGAAAAGCAAGCTCCATTTTCGCAAAGAATATTTAAAATTTATCTTGCTTCCGCCTGCCATAGCTACTTCCGCCTTCTTGATGACGCAAGCATGACGCGATATACTGTTGGAACGTGCGTCCTGTCACGCACACTGGCAGCCGCGTGGGTGGGGCACACCATAGAAATTTGCGTTATGACGCACTACTTTGTCAATAATTGCAGTCCATATGAACCGAGTCAAAAGATACCTCTATTGTAGCCTGAATTTTCAGACGTTACAACCAGCTATTATTCTGACTGGGCTGGTGTCCATTATCCGACTGTAACGTTTTCGGGCTACCTACATTGAAACCTTCCGTGGAGCTCAGTTGCCGTTGAGGATGTAACGTTACAGCCATGAAAATTGAAATGGTACAAACGGCTACTGTGATCGATTTCCCTCGGTACACAAATGTGATGAACCACCTGATATAAAAATAAAACGAGACAGGGTCTACTCGATGCGGCAAATAATCCAGAGCAATTTTGGAAATATACTAAAGTAATGTCTGGACCAAAAATGGGATGTACACTACCCCCGGGTATCATATGACTATTTCAATCAGCTTCTCAACACCAAACCAAAAGTAGACCCCACTCACCAAGAAATGGTAGACCGACATAAGTTGGGGCACGCGCAGGCCTGTGCACAATGCGTAGCTAATGCACCAGAAACCCTGAACATTGAAATAAGTGAACAAGAAATTCAGCAGGCCATTTCATTATTAAAAAGTAAAAAGGCGCCTGCCGCTAAAACGCAAACCAGCAATTATACTAATTATAGAGGCATCGCAATCCTCTCGTCGCTGTCGAAGGTATTCTCAAAGATCCTAAATGATAGACTAACCTCGTGGGCAGAGACCGAGGGATTGCGCCAAGAAGAGCAAGCAGGATTCCGCAAAGGTTATAGCACAGTTGACAATAGGCCTACGTTTGTTTTGCAAAGCCTTATCCAAAAGTATCCAAGTAAAAAACACGGTCGTTTTTACGTTATCTTTGTAGACTTTTCCAAAGCATTCGACTGTATTTCCCATGACTTACTTTTCTACAGACTACTACCAATAGGAGTGCATGGTAATATTTTGACTGTCTTAAAGTCTATGTATGATAAGCTGAAAACGACCGTCAAGTTTGGAGTTAACATAATTGATTATTTCGAATGTGTCGTCGGCACCCGTCATGGCTGCCTCCTTAGCCCATTAATGTTCGCATTCTATATGGATGAACTAACCTGTAAACTGAAAAAACACGGATGTAAAGGTGCTTACGTGAACGAAGAGGCGCCAAATATTATAAATCTTATGTATGCAGATGATATTACAGAAAATAGCGACACTGTAGGAAGACTACAAGAGATGATTAATGTACTGGAAATGTTCTGTACAAAATGGGGACTAGCTGTAAATATGGCAAAAACCAAAGTGGTAGTATTTAGGAGAGGAGGAAAAGTGAAGAACAACGAAAAGTGGTTTTATGGCGAAACAAGGTTAGTAGTTGTTCCGTGTTACAAGTACCTAGGTATTGTGTTCTCTGCATTTCTCAACTGGTCAAGAGCAACGCAAACACTGTCTGTACAGGCCAAAAGGCAACAAATAGGATATGTAGTCTCTCACAGCAATGTAACGGCCTCCCTGGTAAGTCTGCCTTTAAATTATTCGATGCGGTTGCTTTCCCAATCTTACTGTATGGATCTGAAATATGGGGTTACCGACAATACAAACAGATCGAAAAGGTTCAAGTTAATTTCTGTAAATATGTGTTCGGTGTCCCCCTCAAGAACCTGCAACGAGGCAGTACTGGGAGAATGTGGTAGGTTACCACTGGCCTACAATTATATAACCAGATGTATTTCGTATTGGTTAAAGCCGTTGAACATGCCCGACGCGCGATATCCAAAAGCTTGTTTTAACATGTTATATAGAATACCCTAAGCGAACACGGCAGGCAAACATAGGCAACAGATGTTAAGAACATTCTTGTAAAACTCGGATTTGGACTCGTGCGGACTCAGCAGACAGTCGGATACAACCGGGCGTTTTTCAATGAATTTAAGATCAGGCTGAAGGATACTTTAACCCAGGAGTGGTATAGCAGTGTACACGACTCCCCAAAATTAAGTGTCTATGCAACATACAAAGATAACTTACAGCAGGAGAAGTACCTGTGTTGTGTCAATATAAGAAAGTTTCGCACCACTCTTGCTAAGTTCAGATGTTCTTCACACGCTCTAGCAATAGGAAAGGGAAGACACGACGGCACCCCAATAGAAAACAGAATATGCCCTAGTTGTGAAAAGCGCGATACCACTGTTTTAGAGGATGAGTACCACTTTTTATTGGTCTACCCATTATATCCAGAATTTCGACGAGTGTATTTAGACCCGATGTATTGGAATCAGCCAACGTATGAAAAGTTTATGGAATTAATGGCATCGGAAGAGCAATTGACTCTCCAAAATTTGTCAATCTTTATCTATAAAGCTTTACGTAAGAGAACCGAGTATGTCCAATCCAACTTGTGTTTACTTGAACCAGTGTTACCATGTTATATGTCATTGATGTACATGTCCTGTGGGCCTGATGGCCTCGAAACAATACAGCTATCTATCTATCTATCTACCAACCTGATACCCTTATGGAGCGAATATAACGCCCCGACCGAACGGAATTTGGCGGTGAAAAAAGGGGGGCTTTACAGCGGAATCCCCCCAAACCCAGCAATGTATTAAGTGCCACCACCCGCCCCCCCCCCCCCTGGGAGGTCACGTCATATTGCCCCCCCCCCCTCCCCATATTAGCTGACGTGGGGGGTGCATGCGGTGCACGTCAGATTCCAGGGGATCAGGCACAAGGGAATTTCTCATTTGGCCAGATCGAGTCTCTTTTTGTCGTGTAGCATTCGACTGGGTCTGGGTAGAGATCGCACAAGTACATGCGTAACTGACAACTTTCGTAAACATCATACGTTTTGTGGATAAGAAGCTTAGAAGAGAAGCTTATCCGGTAAAGTCAGAAACTTGCACATTGCATTACAGAAAAATACTAGCGTGAGAGAACAATAGTGACGTCATCAGCGCAGACAGGTGGGAAACAACTACGCAGATAGGGGACAGTCGGGTAATTTCGATCAGCGCGTAACTTCGATCACATGATATATCCCTTCGTTTCTCTGCTGCCTAATCACATTTAAAATTTGTACTATAGTGAAGACCAATTTTTTTTTATTCATGAGCTTTATGACGTACGTCGCGGAAGAGTTGGCAGAATCAGTACTGTAATCTGATTGGCCTAATCAGCCGCACCCGCGAAACTATAACTTTGGCGCGCTCCTTGGTTTGCTGGGACGTTTCCCACTACAGATACGCCCACATACCCACCTATAAGCCGTAGTTATGATCTCCCTACAGCAGCATTTATTTTTCGAAGTGATACAATTTCATAAAGTTTAAGGGACAGAGAACTTGTTTAAAGTGTTGAATACTAAAAGAACATCTATTTTTATGCGATATTAAGGAAATAAGATGATCGAATTTAGACCCTAAAAATTGTGCGCGGGGTGTAAATTCGATCAGTCGGTCGGGCAATATCGATCAGCCACAGGACCTAGCCCTGATCTACATATGTGCATGTGATAGCACAGCTAGACGCAGCCCAGTAAACTTGACCCTTGTCCCAACAAGCTGATAGGCAGAAGGGGCCCTTACACCCCCGTTAGGGGCCGTTCGGGTTGAGGTCGTGAGGGCTATGCATTCAAAATCCCCTCGTAAATTACGCACGAAAAGAGAGTTTTCATCTTAGCCTCACAAGCTCGTTGTGCTGTTGCTTACGATTAAAAAATTATCTTCAATGCAATTTTAGCTCTTTCTTAATTAAGAAAATCCACTTCTTGTGGGACTACTTTTGTGCTTTAAACCCGATATTCGCTCGACAAATCTTCCACTTAGCGCTACGTATGGTAGCGTACCCTAAGAGGCGATTATGAATACGGCCCCAGGGCTAAGCTAAACGGACAGCGCAGGACGGGGGTTGAGGGACCATGGTTACTGGTGAATCCTGGGGGCCAGACCAACCCCGTCTCTCGGATTTCCAGCGGTGTGGACTCCCCCGTAAGTTTACTAATAGACTTTTCTTGATAGAACTACACCAAAAATGTGGAATTGTTTTTAAAAATCACCGAGTGATCGAGGTTACCCGCCGATATGATCGACTTTACCCGCCTATGACCAAATTTACCCGGATTCGCATTGGCCTTTTAAAACCGTCACTGACATCAAGATTTACGGCATATTCGCTAGAGGGCGGCACTACACAGAAGGCGACTCTATACTGAAATATGTACGGCTTAGTTTGTCAGTTTGTAGCTAGCGATGCGTTGCTGCAGTCCCCGCTGAGAGACCGCCTTGTCACAAAGTGATCGAAATATGCCGACCTTCCCCTAGTGAGTCGGCCAGACCGAATACACGTCATATAATCTTTGTGAAAAAAATCCAACGCTTCATTCAATGTTTTTAATGTTCGTCTACAGCAGCTGTGCCATAATGCAAGTATTGCATAACATTTTATATAACAGGCTTATCATGAGAGGATTGTTCAAGCGTTTAAGTCTTCTGCAAAAAAAATGTCAGTCATCTTAATCAGTGCAGTTGGGGTTCGTACCGGTGGCGCGGCATGCTATTGACTCGCTCCGTTCTACTCCGAGAGTCGACAAGGTGCACCGAGTGAGTCCATTGGCGGGCGAGGTTGGCACGTACGCCAGGTCAGTGACAGTGCTGCCAAACCGCCGATCTGGTGCTCAGTTGACAAGCTGCCTGCACGAGCCTCAAACGCAACTAGCTGTTTGTAAAAGGTAAGTGGCCATTGACACTGCTTAATTGATTAACTCACTGGTACATATAGATCTATGTTCATTTACAGCGAAAGAAGGATATATCTGAGACCCACAGACCAGTGGCCGCGGCGTGAGTTTTGTTATCGTTATGCTCTATGGAAAGCCACTGCCAAATCTATTATATTGTCTAATATTTCTTCGCTGGGAATAGAATAAATCTAAATGGTGGTTACCTGGCGCTTAAATAGGTTGTTGTGATGGTTCCAGTTGGCCGAGTCACTATACAGTGCATACCACCTTTCCTATTTGATCTATAAACCTATAAACAGGGACCTGCATGGTAACAACAGGGTTCCCACCCCGACCCACCCCTGAAAAAAAATAACCTGATTTTTCCCTAAACAAGTTTCCCCCCGAGTTTCCCTAAGTTGAAGAATGTGCACTCCAACCTTCCCTCACATGCACCACCAAATAATTGTTCTTTAATGTTAAATGGTAGCAAGAAGGGTTTAATTAATGTTATATAAGGTACACTAATTATTAGATAGGCATGTAACATGCTATTGAATGTCTTAAGTACGAATAAGTGTACAAGATCTTATGGCATAAGATCATTTATTCTGAATCATCACGCATCAATCAGATATTAGGATATTAATTAACAGCTGTATATAAGACAGGGACTTCATATATAGCCTTTCAGATATTAGTAATAACTGGCGTTGAACAGTTATTAAAATGTAATCTAGGCTTCTGAAATTCCCTACAGTTGAATTAACAATTAAAATAACCCATAGGTGGAAAAACTTTGTGCATTGTGCTGAAGAAATGGTTTAGGAGAAAATAGTAGTAGTCACAAATTTGCTGTTATCAGTCCCCCAGCCCCCCTCCCCATGCCCCCTTTAATAAGTACCTGCACTATTGAATTGTTGATGATGAAAATGTTTGTATGTTGGTATGGTAATAAGTCATGGTAAATAGTGCTTGAAAACTGGCCTAAATAGACTTAAGAACATATGTGAGCACTCTCATGTAATCAATTGCCTGGAGCTAGGGCACATGGTAGATTTATATTGACCCTCTAGCACTTTAGAGCATCGAGAGAAACCTATATCTCGTGTACCAGCTCATATCGTCTGTATTCGTTCTAAGCAGCCATGTTAATTATGATGTGACCCTTCCGTCATCATTAACAGATAAGGTAGACTACTTGGAGGCAAGAGATTGGCGATCACGAAAAGGAGGCGGGAGACGAGAACGAGGCTTGCGATGGGCAGTGTTTGGCTGCGTCACTTCCTGGGTGTGTCGTTGACGGAGGCGGAGCGCCGAGCCATCCCCAACCCCCGCCTGGAGATGGCGGTCCACGTCAGCTTCAAGACCGTCCAGGTCGGGTCCATTGTCGGGGTGGCCATAGCGGGGCCGCTGCTGGCTCTGCGCGGGGGCCGCCTCACCCTCCTGAGGGTGGCCCGCAGCGCCGCCCGCTACGGCACCCTGGGGGCGGTCGGGGGCCTCGCCTTGGGGCCCCCGCTGAGCAATGCCAAAACCAGACACATGGAGCTCGACCATCTCAAGCACCTCTGCTACAAGCTGCGGATGAGCCGCTCGCAGCTGCGCAGTGACCGCCTCAGCTTGGCGGGTCTGGGTGGCGGGGTGGCGGTCGGCATGTTGCTGGGACAGAGCCCCCTCGCTACAGGGGTCCTCGCCCTCTGCGTCGGAACACTTTTCGCGGACTGTCTGGACATTATCGAACCCTCCTCACAGGAGACAGCCCACTATTCGCACATGGAATGGGGCAGCACGGAACAGCCGGACAAGACCTTGTGACGAACGCCTGCTCTAGCCCATGTCTAGGAAATGTATTTATCTCATTTTCGTTGCCATCATTTAACTGAAACACATTGTCAAAGAGGATAGGAATCTGCACGCTCATAATTCATGTTGTTTTGTTGAATATGGTTTAACCATTGACATATGCCTCATCTGATCAATATGAAGAAATGACGCACAAATCTAATGTTAGGTATTTATATTTCTGACATATTGCTTCTGGCAATAAATGAATTATTGTTGTGTATGTTTTGTTTTACGGTTGACTTTCTGCTTTACTGCGGCATGCAAGCGCCCATAGAATTGCCCTTCGCTGTATAGATGATGCCTAGTACATTTAGCCCTTATGTCCTACGTGACTGGGGAGAGGCGGAGTAGGGGGGCCAGGGGAACTGTGGTAGGTGGCAATTAGGACGCCCCTGTCACTGATCTGAGCGAGGCCCCCACCCACATCGCACCCTCCACGCACCCACAACCCGCCAGTCACTCACCCACAACGCGCCAGCCACTCACCCACAACCCGCCAGCGACTCACCCACAACCCGCCAGCCACTCACCCACAACGCGCCAGCCACTCACCCACAACGCGCCAGCGACTCACCCACAACGCGCCAGCCACTCGCCCACAACGCGCCTGCCACTCACCCACAACACGCCAGCCACTCACCCATAACCCGCCAGCCACTCACCTACAACGCGCCAGCCACTTACCCACAACGCGCCAGCGACTCACCCACAACGCGCCAGCCACTCACCCACAACGCGCCAGCCACTCACCCACAACGCGCCAGCCGCTCACCCACAATGCGCCAGCCACTCGCCCACAACGCGCCAGCTACTCACCCACAACGCGCCAGCGACTCACCCACAACCCGCCAGCCACTCACCCGCAACGCGTTGGGTCCAAAACGTGCGACTGCCCAAAACGTCCTAGATAACTAAGAACAAACTAACAGTTACATTTGACGTTGCGATCCTCCACAATCTGCCGATATGAAACCGCGATACGCTCGTTTTGTAGCTCTTAGCGATATACGAATAACATTGAGGTTTCATGAGAAGCTGGGGGTGGGGGGGGGGGTATTGGCGTACGTGTCAGGTTCAGTATAGGGCCCCATAGGAGCTTTTTCGACACGGCGACACGGCGATTTTTAAAATCGACAACGCGACATTGGGGTTGTCTTAGAATCGACATGCGACATGCACCTTTTCTTAAAATCGACACGCGACATGCACCTTTTCTTAAAATCGACACGCGACATGGACCTTTTTCTTAAAATCGACACGCGACATGGCTACCCCCCCTCAGGGGCCCTAGTATGGGAACGGTGCGTAACAAGGCACGGAAAAAGCGTTAGCAGTACTTTACAGCCTTGGCCTCTTTGTTCGTTATCGGACTTGTCCCACCCTCCGGACCTAGATTTACCTATTAATACAATATTTATTGCGAGATTAGGAGGGTATGAAACAAATCTGGAGACATATTTATTCTTTGCTGATCGTGTTGTGCTTGGACAAAATTCGGCATCTAACTACATTATGTTATTGGTGTGAAAGTCATGATCCTGACCAGTTTTGGGCAGTCGGACGTTTTGGGTTCTCACAGACCTAGAGCATAATCGTTTCAACAAAGAAAAGAGTTCATCCAAGAATAGAAACTATGAGCGATGAATTGATGGCGTCTAACGAGTTCGAAGAGTAGTTTCAATATGGCGAACGGGTCACTTACATATCACAACTTATCGCGATCTCCCGGCAGGGGGCGTTACGCTTACGTCATAGTCCCTCTGCCCCACGTCAAATTTAACCATCAAAATTATCCTTCATACGCAAAAATTGAAATGAATCTAATCGAAGATAACTTCGCAGTTTGGCATCAAATTATACAAATACACCACTGTTCAGCATATATTGTGCCACTGGTACTGTACCTAACGAATTCATTCGAGTTTGGTTAATTTGTTTAACCGCTTTTGGTCATATCGCGTCAATGGGAAAAGGATGGGAGAGTGGAGCCATATCCCTGGGGGTAACCCCCTACTCTTTGCGAAGAAGGACAAGGGTTCTTCATCCTGTG
Source organism: Arenicola marina (assembly GCA_964019135.1). Lineage (NCBI taxonomy): Eukaryota > Metazoa > Annelida > Polychaeta > Arenicolidae > Arenicola > Arenicola marina. The sequence goes on along the minus strand of OZ025249.1, from coordinate 57,970,214 downwards.
ACCACACATACATGGCCACAGCGGGTTGTTCTTTCATGTAAGGGCGAACAATTGCTTCGGCAGAGGGAACGTATTACTCACGCCAAACGTTTACTACAATAACACATTTCGTGGGTTCTTACATGGAAGATGGACTCCACAGGGTGGGGGGGGGGGGCGCGAAAGACCGATCTACGTGCCGTTAGGCTCTCAGGTGACCAGCGCCCTCAAGGCGAGCACTCTATAACCCACTGAGCTATCGAGGCAGCCCCTAGGTTGTTTGAAAGTGTTTTCTGTTATATATATATATATTCATATTACTTCTTATGCTCCGTCACGTTCGTCTAGGGGTAATTTATAACGTAACAACAACGGACAAAATTGAGGGCGAAAGATTGTATTTACACGATACAATAACACTCTTCTTTCTTTCCTCCTCTTTCTTTCTCGTTTTCGTCATACATGGCAGCTAGAATTCTTTTTTTCAAGTCCGCTTCTCTCAGCATTCACAGGTGAACATTCACCATTTCCGTTAACATATCTGGCACCCAGCTCTCACAACATCTTCTCAGCTTGTCACCTTGGCACACAGCCGCACAATATACAAAACCTGGCACACAGCCTCACAATATCATGGCACACAGCCTCACAATATCATGGCACACAGCCTCACAATATCATGGCACACAGCCTAACAAAGCGCTGGCACACAGCCTAATAACGCTCTGGCACACAGCCTAACAAAGCGCTGGCACACAGCCTAACAACGCTCTGGCACACAGCCTAACAAAGCGCTGGCACACAGCCTAAAAACGCTCTGGCACACAGCCTCACCACAGTAACCTCATCTGTCATCTGTCTCTGTTTAGCTCTATACTGCGGTTCTTTATATACCGGCTACTGCCACTCCCATCTCTACTGCAATTAACCAAAGACACTAAAATTAACTCGTACACAGTCACGCAATTAGACCTTCCCAGATGCTGACATCTAGAACGCTCACACAACTTAGGGCGTGATCGATTCGCCTCTTCCAACGTCTACCTCTTCTGGAAGAGTGCATGCAGTACGATCGTTTTGCCTCTTCTATTCCGAGAAGACCTCTTCTGCTCTTCCGCCCAGGTAGGTGGAAGTGAGAAGAGGTAGAGGCTATTCCAAGATGGCTGAAGCTAACTATGCAATATTCGCTCAGTGTGACAAAATAGGTTTTAGGGGAAATACATGAATGAAACAATGAATAAACTTCTGTGAAACATATGTAAGACCTTTTATTTTGTTATTTGAAAGATATGTTTCCGGTATATGAGGGCCCATATATGCAGTTACCCATGTATCTATCAGTTGAAGTTGGGCGATAATATAAGGACGTGGGCGATAAATTGTGAGCTATAAGTGAGTTTCCGTTGGCCATATTGAAACTACTCTTCCAACTCGTCAGACGCGATCGATTCATCGCTCATATTCTCTATACTTGGATGAGCTCTTCTCTTCCTGGAAGAGTTGAATCGATTAGACTCTTAATTACTCGGCCAACTGTGGCACTCCTTGACACAGGTGAAACCGACATCGATAACTCAAAATCATAACTCACAAAACCATGAATCCGTGACAGTTACCATGAAACAAACAAAAACACAAGCAATACGCAACAGCGGTTTCTTCAGGACTAATTCTTTTATAGATTAGGACACATAACGAAATAACCATTTCTAGAAGACCACCTTCTGGTGCTCTTCGGAAATGGTTATTTCACTAATTCTTTTGGGTGATTTAATTTTCATTTATAAACTACCCACGTTGTCCACAGTGAATAGTTTCCTCGACAAAAACAGTTAGCCGGGGGGTGGGGAAGGGTGCTGGTCTAAAAGTGTTGTACGTGCAGTTTCTATAGGGCAATCTGAGAACCTAGTTATTTTTACGTTTTTGTACAAGTTAAATTGCAACATGATATAAACATGTATATATATATATATATTCAAGCCTATATTGAAGCTTAAGTTGGCGACCTACACGTGCCTCAACTGCCATGTTGCATAATAAATTACCACAGAGCGTTAGCAGCCGTTAGTGCAGTATGTTAATACTTCCTTTGTCTTTTTCTATATGGGGGGGTACCCCTCTGAATCGCGAATCCCCAAGAATTAAAGAGAGCAATATCGAATCTTCAAGATTAAGACATTTTAAAGCTGGTCGCGACAAAGATCGCCTTGATGGATCAATATCGCGAACATCAAGGAATTCGCAGACTGCTATAACGGATTGTGGTAAATAGGCAACGTGTCATCGCGTTGAACAAGTACGGATAAAGATCCCCCAAAATTGCCAACAGCTGATCGCGAATCTCCAAGAATTCTAGGATGCCAATCGCGGAGACCCCCCACCCCCACCCCTCTATAGTGCAGTCAGTCTTTGTCGCGGAACTAAACACATGTATGTTTCAAACGACACTGGTGGTCGAGTGTTACTGGTTTGTGTGGCATTGTGCACTTGGTCTATATGGCTTCTGCCACTGCAGACCGAAAAATGTTCCACTTACACATTCAACAAATTCTTTTGCTTTTTACAGTTCAAAGAGTCAATAAAATATATAGAGCTATATAAGCATATGTGAAGTATCCTCTCCCGATAACTGCACAAACTGAGATATGCATTCACAGAAAAAAAGGACATGAAGGATGTTCCCTTGGGATTGATATATGTAGGCCTACGGGCAGAACGTTAGAATTGATATATGTAGGCCTACGGGCAGAACGTTAGAATTGATATATGTAGGCCTACGGGCAGAACGTTAGCATTGATATATGTAGGCCTACGGGCAGAACGTTAGCATTGATATATGTAGGCCTACGGGCAGAACGTTAGCATTAATATATGTAGGCCTACGGGCAGAACGTTAGCATTGATATATGTAGGCCTACGGGCAGAACGTTAGAATTGATATATGTAGGCCTACGGGCAGAACGTAAGAATTGATATATGTAGGCCTACGGGCAGAACGTTAGAATTGATATATGTAGGCCTACGGGCAGAACGTTAGCATTGATATATGTAGGCCTACGGGCAGAACGTTAGCATTGATATATGTAGGCCTACGGGCAGAACGTTAGAATTGATATATGTAAGCCTACGGGCAGAACGTTAGCATTGATATATGTAGGCCTACGGGCAGAACGTTAGAATTGATATATGTAGGCCTACGGGCAGAACGTTAGAATTGATATATGTAGGCCTACGGGCAGAACGTTAGCATTGATATATGTAGGCCTACGGGCAGAACGTTAGCATTGATATATGTAGGCCTACGGGCAGAACGTTAGCATTGATATATGTAGGCCTACGGGCAGAACGTTAGCATTGATATATGTAGGCCTACGGGCAGAACGTTAGCATTGATATATGTAGGCCTACGGGCAGAACGTTAGAATTGATATATGTAGGCCTACGGGCAGAACGTTAGCATTGATATATGTAGGCCTACGGGCAGAACGTTAGCATAAATATATGTAGGCCTACGGGCAGAACGTTAGAATTAATATATGTAGGCCTACGGGCAGAACGTTAGAATTGATATATGTAGGCCTACGGGCAGAACGTTAGAATTGATATATGTAGGCCTACGGGCAGAACGTTAGAATTGATATATGTAGGCCTACGGGCAGAACGTTAGCATTGATATATGTAGACCTACGGGCAGAACGTTAGCAATGATATATGTAGGCCTACGGGCAGAACGTTAGAATTGATATATGTAGGCCTACGGGCAGAACGTTAGCATTGATATATGTAGGCCTACGGGCAGAACGTTAGAATTGATATATGTAGGCCTACGGGCAGAACGTTAGAATTGATATATGTAGGCCTACGGGCAGAACGCTAGCATTGATATATGTAGGCCTACGGGCAGAACGTTAGAATTGATATATGTAGGCCTACGGGCAGAACGTTAGCATTGATATATGTAGGCCTACGGGCAGAACGTTAGAATTGATATATGTAGGCCTACGGGCAGAACGCTAGCATTGATATATGTAGGCCTACGGGCAGAACGTTAGAATTGATATATGTAGGCCTACGGGCAGAACGTTAGAATTGATATATGTAGGCCTACGGGGAGAACGTTAGAATTGCGATTTATACGTTGTCCCGCAAACGGATCCCGCAAATGTATCCACCCCCAGTTCTGATGACGTAATGCTCATCGGGTTGCGTTTATTTGATACGTTCGATCCTGGGTCTGCCAATAAGGTTGGCCCCCTGGGAGTGGGGGTTGGCCCCCTGGGAGTGGGGGTTGGCCCCCTGGGAGTGGGCGTTTCATGCATTTCTCTATATCCTTCCGCGGTACACAACGACATGCGCTCAGCGGCACCCAATGGAAAACCCAGGCGCATGTCAAAGTTCACTTCTTGCTGCGAGATGGCCGGGGGCGGTGGTGGCCTAGCCAACCGTATCCTGTTCACCATGTTCACAGTGAGCGCGCACGAACCAGGAAGTGGTGGGGAGACTCACACACACACATACATATATATGTGTACAGGGGACCCTATGTGTATATACATGTACAAGTGTACACAGTTGTCATGCTCCACCCGCTCCGTTCACCCACCCTCCCTGTCTCTTGATCTCTACTTGTAAAAAGAGATCTGTGCTTCGGCTGTGCTCAACTCGTACAGAGGACATACTTCCTGGCTGACCACTTTGGTCGTCTCGTGACACAACCCACCACAGAGTTCGTTGCAGTCAGCTCGCGGGTGGAGGATGCGACAGTCGTTGGGACGTGGATAACTCACCGAGTTAACTATACCGGCGGTCCAGAGTGACTTTCCGCGAGGACAGCCGGGAGTCATTGAAGTATACAGTAGATATATCCGGTAAGAACCAATAATTACGTACGACAGATTTTATCCTCCTAACCTTTTATTGAATGAGCCATTGTATCAGAATAGCTCACAAGCTACTCACGCCCAGCCTTTATGAGGATTTCGTGGGCTGTTGACAGGGAAATGGACCCATGGTTACCTTTACCATAAATACATGCATTACGTCTTGACTCACAGATTCCATGAAGTTAATTATGAACGAATTTTGAGTTTGACACTTCTGTAGCGGAACATAGGATGCGCGTATGCCACGGACACCCAGAAGCCCTGTGGTGACTCAGGAGTAACGACATTTGCTGGACCGAAGGATCCTAATAAGGACCGAGGAATCGAGTCCCACTCGACGCTATTGCTGAACACAACCGATACGTAGTCAACCTGCGTAGACTCTTTCACTTTTTACGTGCCCACAAACTTGACCTACATGGAGTATAGATAGAGTTTTTGAATGTACACTTAGACATGGTATGACTAGGTCGGGTGTACGCTTAGACCTGGTACAGCTAGGTGGGGGTGTACCCTTAGACCTGGTACGGCTAGGTTGGGTGTACGCTTAGACCTGGTACGGCTAGGTGGGGGTGTACCCTTAGACCTGGTACGGCTTGGTGGGGTGTACGCTTAGACCTGGTACGGCTAGGTGGGGTGTACGCTTAGACCCGGTACGGCTAGGTGGGGTGTATCCTTGGACCTGGGACAGCTAGGTGGGGTGTATCCTTAGACCTGGTACGGCTAGGTTGGGTGTGTCCTTGGACCTAGGACAGCTAGGTGGGGTGTATCCTTGGACCTAGGACAGCTAGGTGGGGTGTATCCGTGGACCTAGGACAGCTAGGTGGGGTGTACGCTTAGGCCTGGTACGGCTAGGTGGGGTGTACGCTTAGGCCTGGTACGGCTAGGTGGGGTGTACGCTTAGGCCTGGTACGGCTAGGTGGGGTGTACGCTTAGGCCTGGTACGGCTAGGTGGGGTGTACGCTTAGGCCTGGTACGGCTAGGTGGGGTGTACGCTTAGGCCTGGTACGGCTAGGTGGGGTGTACGCTTAGGCCTGGTACGACTAGGTGGGGTGTACGCTTAGGCCTGGTACGGCTAGGTGGGGTGTACGCTTAGGCCTGGTACGGCTAGGTGGGGTGTACGCTTAGGCCTGGTACGACTAGGTGGGGTGTACGCTTAGGCCTGGTACGGCTAGGTGGGGTGTACGCCTAAACATGGTACGGTTTGGTGGAGAGGTGGACGTGTCCGTAGAACAGGGTGACAGACGTGTCCGTAGAACAGGGTGACAGACGTGTCCGTAGAACAGGGTGACAGACGTATGTCTATATCAGGTTGACAGCAGTATGTATATGTAGGTTGAGGGACGTGTGCAGACAGCAGTTAGAACGAAGCCGTTGTGGCGTTGCTTGGCGGCGACCAAGGAGGAAGTAGAGGTCTATCAACAAAATACGTCATTTGTCTAGTCTTCATTAACGCATTGCGTCGCTCAATATTCCAAGCCACTGTGGATGTCCCAGACACCATGAACCCGTAAGGTTCGACACAGTGACATGGCATCGACGGTTATCGCACCTTTTCGATGAGGTTCAGTGAAATATCACCGACAGCTTGTTAAGTGCTGGTCACAGTGCGATGAGCCCGATAGTAGAAGGGTAACAATGCCCTTTATACCTCACGCAAAACTAAATACATAAGTGTTCATCGCGCACGTGGCAATCACATATACGTTACATAAGAGACCTGAAGATCCCTGGGATCACGACACGAAGAATGGGTTAATGTTACTTTGGATACGGCTATGGGTGAATGTTACTCTGGCTGCGGCTATGGGTGAATGTTACCGTGAATACGGCTATGGGTGAATGTTACTCTGGCTGCGGCTATGGGTGAATGTTACCGTGAATACGGCTATGGGTGAATGTTACTGTGAATACGGCTATGGGTTAATGTTAATCTGGCTGCGGCTATGGGTGAATGTTACTGGGAAAACGGCTATCGGTTAATGTTACTGTGAATACGGCTATGGGTTAATGTTACTGTGAATACGGCTACGGGGTTAATGTTACTGTGAATACGACTATGGGTTAATGTTACTCTGGCTGCGGCTATGGGTGAATGTTACTCTGGCTGCGGCTATGAGTGAATGTTACTCTGGCTGCGGCTATGGGTGAATGTTACTCTGGCTGCGGCTATGGGTGAATGTTACTGTGGCTGCGGCTATGGGTGAATGTTACTCTGACTGCGGCTATGGGTGAATGTTACTGTGGCTGCTGCTATGGGTGAATGTTACTGGGAAAACGGCTATCGGTTAATGTTAATCTGGCTGCGGCTATGGGTGAATGTTACTCTGGCTGCGGCTATGGGTGAATGTTACTGTGAATACGGCTATGAGTGAATGTTACTGTGGCTGCGGCTATGGGTGAATGTTACTCTGGCTGCGGCTATGGGTGAATGTTACTCTGGCTGCGGCTATGGGTGAATGTTACTCTGGCTGCGGCTATGGGTGAATGTCACTGTGAATACGGCTATGAGTGAATGTTACTGTGGCTGCGGCTATGGGTGAATGTTACTGTGAATACGGCTATGAGTGAATGTTACTCTGGCTGCGGCTATGGGTGATTGTTACTCTGGCTGCGGCTATGGCTTAATGTCACTGGTTGCGGCTATGGGTGAATGTTACTCTGGCTGCGGCTATGGGTTAATGTTAATCTGGTTGCGGCTAAGGGTTAATGTTAATCTGGTTGCGGCTATGGGTGAATGTTACTTTGACTGCGGCTATGGGTGAATGTTACTCCGGTTGCGGCTATGGGTGAATGTTACTCTGACTGCGGCTATGGGTGAATGTTACTCTGACTGCGGCTATGGGTGAATGTTACTCTGACTGCGGCTATGGGTGAATGTTACTCTGACTGCGGCTATGGTCGAAAGGTTACTGTGAATACTGCAATGGGCAAACGATGTCATGGATATGACTGTGTGAATGATACAGTGAATTCGGATGTGGATGAATGACCTATGCTGGTATTACATTGAAGATTACCCTTTCGAATACTCTAGTATTGATTACCTCTCCTAATACTGTCGTAATGCTGAGTCATCTTGGAATTATGAGCCCTCATTATACTCATAATCATGACCCTTCCTAATACTGCCATAATGATTGCCCCTCCCAGTACTCATGTAATGGTGAGCCCTCCTAATACTGCCATAATGATTGCCCCTCCCTGTACTCACGTAATGGTGAGCCCTCCTAATACTGCCATAATGATTGCCCCTCCCAGTACTCACGTCATGGTGAGCCCTCCTAATACTGCCATAATGATTGCCCCTCCCAGTACTCACGTAATGGTGAGCCCTCCTAATACTGCCATAATGATTGCCCCTCCCAGTACTCACGTAATGGTGAGCCCTCCTAATACTGTCATAATGATTGCCCCTCCCAGTACTCACGTAAAGGTAAGCCATCCTAATACTGTCATAATGATTGCCCCTCCCAGTACTCACGTAATGGTGAGCCCTCCTAATACTGTCATAATGATTGCCCCTCCCAGTACTCACGTAATGGTGATCCCTCCTAATACTGTCATAATGATTGCCCCTCCCAGTACTCACGTAATGGTGAGCCCTCCTAATACTGTCATAATGATTGCCCCTCCCAGTACTCACGTAATGGTGAGCCCTCCTAATACTGTCATAATGATTGCCCCTCCCAGTACTCACGTAAAGGTAAGCCATCCTAATACTGTCATAATGATTGCCCCTCCCAGTACTCACGTAATGGTGAGCCCTCCTAATACTGTCATAATGATTGCCCCTCCCAGTACTCACGTAATGGTGAGCCCTCCTAATACTGTCATAATGATTGCCCCTCCCAGTACTCACGTAATGGTGAGCCCTCCTAATACTGTCATAATGATTGCCCCTCCCAGTACTCACGTAATGGTGAGCCCTCCTAATACTGTCATAATGATTGCCCCTCCCAGTACTCACGTAAAGGTAAGCCATCCTAATACTGTCATAATGATTGCCCCTCCCAGTACTCACGTAATGGTGAGCCCTCCTAATACTGTCATAATGATTGCCCCTCCCAGTACTCACGTAATGGTGAGCCCTCCTAATACTGCCATAATGATTGCCCCTCCCAGTACTCACGTCATGGTGAGCCCTCCTAATACTGCCATAATGATTGCCCCTCCCAGTACTCACGTAATGGTGAGCCCTCCTACCACTGCCATAATGATTGCCCCTCCCAGTACTCACGTAATGGTGATCCCTCCTAATACTGCCATAATGATTGCCCCTCCCAGTACTCAGGTAATGGTGATCTCTCCTAATACTGCCATAATGATTGCCCCTCCCAGTACTCACGTAATGGTGAGCCCTCCTAATACTGCCATAATGATTGCCCCTCCCAGTACTCACGTAAAGGTAAGCCATCCTAATACTGTCATAATGATGGCCCCTCCCAGTACTCACGTAAAGGTAAGCCATCCTAATACTGTCATAATGATTGCCCCTCCCAGTACTCACGTAAAGGTAAGCCATCCTAATACTGTCATAATGATTGCCCCTCCCAGTACTCACGTAATGGTGAGCCCTCCTAATACTGCCATAATGATTGCCCCTCCCAGTACTCACGTAAAGGTAAGCCATCCTAATACTGTCATAATGATGGCCCCTCCCAGTACTCACGTAAAGGTAGGCCATCCTAATACTGTCATAATGATTGCCCCTCCCAGTACTCACGTAATGGTGAGCCCTCCTAATACTGCCATAATGATTGCCCCTCCCAGTACTCACGTAATGGTGAGCCCTCCTAATACTGCCATAATGATTGCCCCTCCCAGTACTCATGTAATGGTGAGCCCTCCTAATACTGCCATAATGATTGCCCCTCCCAGTACTCACGTAATGGTGAGCCCTCCTAATACTGTCATAATGATGGCCCCTCCCAGTACTCACGTAAAGGTAAGCCATCCTAATACTGTCATAATGATTGCCCCTCCCAGTACTCACGTAATGGTGAGCCCTCCTAATACTGCCATAATGATTGCCCCTCCCAGTACTCACGTAATGGTGGGCCCTCCTACCACTGCCATAATGATTGCCCCTCCCAGTACTCACGTAATGGTGAGCCCTCCTAATACTGCCATAATGATTGCCCCTCCCAGTACTCACGTAATGGTGAGCCCTCCTAATACTGCCATAATGATTGCCCCTCCCAGTACTCACGTAATGGTGAGCCCTCCTAATACTGCCATAATGATTGCCCCTCCCAGTACTCACGTAATGGTGAGCCCTCCTAATACTGCCATAATGATTGCCCCTCCCAGTACTCACGTAATGGTGATCCCTCCTAATACTGCCATAATGATTGCCCCTCCTAGTACTCACGTAATGGTGAGCCCTCCTAATACTGCCATAATGATTGCCCCTCCCAGTACTCACGTAATGGTGATCCCTCCTAATACTGCCATAATGATTGCCCCTCCCAGTACTCACGTAATGGTGAGCCCTCCTACCACTGCCATAATGATTGCCCCTCCCAGTACTCACGTAATGGTGAGCCCTCCTAATACTGCCATAATGATTGCCCCTCCCAGTACTCACGTAATGGTGAGCCCTCCTAATACTGTCATAATGATTGCCCCTCCCAGTACTCACGTAATGGTGAGCCCTCCTACCACTGCCATAATGATTGCCCCTCCCAGTACTCACGTAATGGTGAGCCCTCCTAATACTGCCATAATGATTGCCCCTCCCAGTACTCACGTAATGATGAGCCCTCCTAATACTGCCATAATGATTGCCCCTCCCAGTACTCACGTAATGGTGATCCCTCCTAATACTGCCATAATGATTGCCCCTCCCAGTACTCACGTAATGGTGAGCCCTCCTAATACTGCCATAATGATTGCCCCTCCCAGTACTCACGTAATGGTGAGCCCTCCTAATACTGCCATAATGATTGCCCCTCCCAGTACTCACGTAATGGTGATCCCTCCTAATACTGCCATAATGATTGCCCCTTCCAGTACTCACGTAATGGTGAGCCCTCCTACCACTGCCATAATGATTGCCCCTCCCAGTACTCACGTAATGGTGAGCCCTCCTAATACTGCCATAATGATTGCCCCTCCCAGTACTCACGTAATGGTGAGCCCTCCTAATACTGCCATAATGATTGCCCCTCCCAGTACTCACGTAATGGTGAGCCCTCCTACCACTGCCATAATGATTGCCCCTCCCAGTACTCACGTAATGGTGAGCCCTCCTAATACTGCCATAATGATTGCCCCTCCCAGTACTCACGTAATGGTGAGCCCTCCTAATACTGCCATAATGATTGCCTCTCCCAGTACTCACGTAATGGTGAGCCCTCCTAATACTGCCATAATGATTGCCCCTCCCAGTACTCACGTAATGGTGAGCCCTTCTACCACTGCCATAATGATTGCCCCTCCCAGTACTCACGTAATGGTGAGCCCTCCTAATACTGCCATAATGATTGCCCCTCCCAGTACTCACGTAATGGTGAGCCCTCCTACCACTGCCATAATGATTGCCCCTCCCAGTACTCACGTAATGGTGAGCCCTCCTACCACTGCCATAATGATTGCCCCTCCCAGTACTCACGTAATGGTGAGCCCTCCTAATACTGCCATAATGATTGCCCCTCCCAGTACTCACGTAATGGTGAGCCCTCCTAATACTGTCATAATGATTGCCCCTCCCAGTACTCACGTAATGGTGAGCCCCCCTAATACTGCCATAATGATTGCCCCTCCCAGTACTCACGTAATGGTGAGCCCTCCTACCACTGCCATAATGATTGCCCCTCCCAGTACTCACGTAATGGTGAGCCCTCCTAATACTGCCATAATGATTGCCCCTCCCAGTACTCACGTAATGGTGAGCCCTCCTACCACTGCCATAATGATTGCCCCTCCCAGTACTCACGTAAAGGTGAGCCCTCCTAATCCCCCAGTGATCCCTGGTCATCACTGTAGCAAGGACGCCCCTTGCTCTACACCCCCCCCCCCCACCTCCCCCACCGTCGCTGTGACGTTGACTAATGTCCCGGATGTCGGTATCACGGTTGCTGGTAGCTGTAGATAAGACCAATCATACCTTCACCCAGGAGTTAGCAATTTAACTTGTCATTCACGAGCGACGTTAGTCGAAATAGTGACGTACAAATACGTAATGAATACCATAAACGTATACAGTTCTTTTATATCTGCTTGATGCTACCTTAAATGTACAGTTGAATGACGGACGCGACTGTCTACCGCTGAATAGTCTTCAATGTGATTGGGTTATAGTGCCACTTCCTTGATAGCTCAGATGTATCATATTGGTGGAGACTGGACGGCCGGGGTCAGTCTGTTCCTGGATACACGACAGCCTCGCTTGCGATCTCCCGGAAGAGGGCGTTACGCTTACTCCATAGTCCCTCTGCCCCACGTCAAATTTAACCATCAGAATTATCCTTCATACGCGAAAATTGATATGAATCTAATCCAATATAGATTCGCAGTTTGCCATCAAATACACCACTGTTTAGCATTTACTGTGCTACTGGTACCGTATGGAACGAATTCATTCGAGTTTGATTAATTAGAAGCCATGTTACTTTCGAACTATATTTTCGAGTTAGATTGAGGTCAAAGTCGTGAAGCGTTTTGAACTCTGACTCCATGTTATCTTGAATATGAACTCTTTCATTGTTAGCATTCAACAACGGAAGGTTCAGTTTTCAAATTCTGCGTAGAAAATACAATATTCGATAAAAACAACCGTCTAAAACCATTCGTGACCCCAACACCGTTGAGATCAACCGTGAGCTGGGCGGTGACGTGGGGCATAGGTGATATGAGAAACGAGCTCCCTCAGCCCCAAACTGATCAAACGCATTCGAATAACTCGTACGTCACTCACGCGGTAGAGCCACTGCTCACCCAGAGGGTCTCAGATTGGGGCTTATAGGGGAACATGGGGCAAAATGACCACCTTAACTTTCTTTGTATTTTTTGGAGGACAAGCAGTGCTATAAAAAGAGCCAAATTTTGGTAAACTGACAAGAGTAGTATTGTGAATAACATAGCTTGGATACATGCGAGTGACACGAACACAATTTTTACTAGCACAAAAACATGTTTTATGTCACAGTGGGTCATTTTGCCCCCCTAATGGGGAACGATGGTCAGCCCATTATTTCAGCATGTTAATGAGTGAACTGAACAGCCTAAGAAAGCAAACTTCTAACTCTCTGGAACAGTTTGACCCAGAAGGATCACACACAGGAATTCCAAAAAACGTTTACGTCAGCAGAGGCGGATCGGGCGGGCGGGACACCCTCTTCCCCCACTTTTTGCCATTTTTCAGTGCAAAATTTAGGCCATCTGAGGCGCGGAACTTAGCTTTCATGCGAAGTCCTACTGTTGAACAGACCCGGGGCAGGGGCGGATCCAAGGGGGGGTGGGGGGGGCGACCCGGGCCCGGCCCCCCTTTTTATGGCGGAAATGTATATAATTTATACCATTCACCGGCCCCCTATACAGCATATCTGGGTCCGACCCTAAAACCGGCCCCCCGGATTTAGGGAGGGGGGGGGGGGGTAAAAAATACATTGCTGGGTTTGGGGGTTCCGGGGTAAAGGCCCTCCTTTTCAATCGCCAAAATCCGCTCTATGAACGCACATTTTCAAAGCCACCCCCCCCCCCCCACGATTGCAAGTTTTAAAATATTCGCTCTATATTGGTATCTTCATCATAAATGTCCGCTCTATATGGGTATTTTTTTCATCATAAATGTCCGCTCTATAGGGGTATCTTTTTCATCAAAAAATATCCGCTCTCTCAGGCATCAAGGCACCGGCGGAACCCCCCCACCAGATTTGTATAATAGTGCCCCCCCCCCCCCTCCCGCCTCCCCATCTGCGATTTATCCTGATGAGCTGTATGTATCGGATGGAGACACGATGTCGCGTGCCGCCTGGCCCTGCCTCAATCAACGCCTCCGGCTCCCAGGGGCGCACAACTCTCCCTTCTTCAAGCTTCCTGTGACGCACATCGCTTTCTTCTTCAAGCATATTCATGATCTTCAAAGATGTTCCGATTCAGTGGACATATCACCCAGTTTGCTAAAGATAATCGTTTCTGTTACAGTATACATATTATATTGGATGTGGGTAAAACGGCCCACTGGGTCACTTTGCCCCAAGCAGCGTGGGTCATTTTGCCCCTGTTAGTAACCTTCAAATTTGACCGCTGTATGAAAAATACGGCGCAGTATATTCCGCATCTGAATTACGTTTGAGGCTTGACTTGGACTTATCTTTGATCGTGTTAATTTATCAAAATTTTCCCCCAAGCTAGTATCCACTGAGCTCTACTTTCTTCCAGTGTTTACCATAGATGGAAACAACCCAGAATCTTTTACTTCGGTAACTCAGGTAACGAAGGTCAGCTGTCTGCTTCCGCCCATTTCGATTTGTTAAGGTATCACGTAACAAACAGGAATAAATATAAAACGCTTCAATAATGGTGGCAGCACCGCAAGTGCGCGATATTGTGGTGGGCCATTTGACCCCGATGGGTCATTTTGCCCCATGTTCCCCTAGAATGGGGGAGGTACGCGTCCTGCGTCATTTGTCGCACAAACATTTCAAATGACGCATTTCATTGAGCTGCGAGGGGACATGGTGACGCATTGTAAATAGGTAGTCAACAGGCTACGCAATATTTCATTAACATTGTAAAAAATTCGGATTTCCCATAATTTTAAGGAGCTCTGGGACACTGGAATACACGCACTGGCCTACCTACCAGAATCACTGCATGTATTAGTATTAGCAAGCGACCCGAATGTCTAAACCAGAAATAGCTATACACGTTTAATAGAAAAAATCTGACCTTCATCGAATGTGTTCTTAAACAGAATAATTTAGTGCCGCTAGTGAGAACTATTTCTCTCAGCGGATATGTCTTACCCGGTAATTATGACGTCGTTAATCAACAGGTAAGTAGTTAGGAAAGGCGCGTAGGAAGCTGCGGAGGTTTATTTGAATGTTATGTTTAACTGCACCGTAACGGACGGTCACATTATCTGGCAAGGCCTATATTCTGCCTGCTTGTAAATAAAAGATATAAACAAAATACTACCGTGTAAACATATGTAACATTTAAGCGTGGAACCAGCCAGCCCAATTCTTGGAGACCTCATTTCGGGTTCTCGATGAGTGAATTGCTGCCAGCTAGTGGGTTCTCTTGGATACAGGCGAGATACGTTCAGGTATGATTTACGTATAACGGCTCACCACAAAGCTGACAAATTGACGGATCCATAATGTGAGACTGCGTCCTACACTGGCGGAAGTGAGCCACAAAACTGAAAAGACAAAACGCGGACTGAGAGTTGATTAACACGGAAGAGATCGATGTGCCCATCCATCCGTCATCGCCACACTAATGCCATAAATATCTTACTTCTCTCTTTTTATTTTCAGCCCGTTTCTTTTCATACATACGTCACATGTTGTCCCACTGAAGGCTCTGACGTCACAACACTGTCCCGCTGAAGGCACTGTCGTCACAACACTGTCCCACTGAAGGCACTGACGTCATTGATATTACCGATAGGAACACTTGTGCCAGCGAATTAACTGTGCTTTGTCTGCTGACGTGGTGGCTTCAAGTCTGGTACAATAATAATGGACACCAAAATGTTTGGTCCGGAATCTCCTACCATAAAATAAGCCAGAATAGCATGTGGATTATCTCCGTTTGAACTGGTTATTACTTACATAGTGTATAACATCGCTGACAATGGGGAACTCGTGCGCCAAGAGTGCGAAAACCGCGAATGGCGAGCTGGAGCTGGGCAAACGAAGCTCGAAGCGGAGTAGCGAGGCGGACACCGCAGAAGGGGCGATAGGCAGAGCTAAGAGTGGCAGGGCGAATAGCCAAAACACAGAGGACCCCAAGGACTCCAAGGCCCGATATACAACCGACCCCACTCAGGCCAACCCGAGAACAACACTACCGTCAGTCAGTGCAAGCGACGTTCAAATCACCCGTGGTAAGTATATCACATGTAGGACTTCAATAGAGACAGCTTTACTATCTTTGAGCCACGCGCGCTAAATAACGAAATAAAGGCGTTGTCACTCATCCGTACTGAGTTAGGAATAATTTTCCAGCCGTAAATGAAATAATGGTTTTAAGCCCAATTAAGTGTGTGACGTGCACACATTACACCGATGTTGTATAAGTATTAATCAGGTTAGGTTTGAAATATGAATGACGTTGAAACATTGCACTGTTGTTTACGACCTCTTATATAACATCCTGAGGGACATTTAAGACCCAGGGACACATTAGACGTCCACACGCGTCTTATCCTCGGGACGACAACATGACATTCCAAGTCACAAATGTTAAGGGGCAGGATGTAGAAGATGGACATTTATTTTGGATTCAGGCGTTTGGTACTCATTATCTGATTTCGTCATGTTCAATCATAATCTTACTTTCAGAACTTTAGCACCTGTACTAAAGTCAATTTGACAATATGAGGGTGCACGTTCTGTATGACATGTATCTGGATACAGCACGGAAGAGGGTGCACGCTCTGTATGACATGTATCTGGGTTACAGCACGAAAGAGGGTGCACGTTCTGTATGACATGTATCTGGATACAGCACGAAAGAGGGTGCACGCTCTGTATGACATGTAGCTGGGTTACAGCGCTAAAGAGGGTGCACGCTCTGTATGTCATGTGTTCGGATACAGCGCTAAAGAGGGTGCATGCTCTGTATGACATGTACCTGGGTTACAGCACGAAAGAGGGTGCACGTTCTGTATGACATGTATCTGGGTTACAGCACGAAAGAGGGTGCACGTTCTGTATGACATGTATCTGGATACAGCACGAAAGAGGGTGCACGCTCTGCATGACATGTAGCTGGGTTACAGCGCTAAAGAGGGTGCACGCTCTGTATGTCATGTGTTCGGATACAGCGCTAAAGAGGGTGCATGCTCTGTATGACATGTATCTGGATACAGCACGAAAGAGGGTGCACGCTCTGTATGACATGTAGCTGGGTTACAGCGCTAAAGAGGGTGCACGCTCTGTATGTCATGTGTTCGGATACAGCGCTAAAGAGGGTGCATGCTCTGTATGACATGTACCTGGGTTACAGCACGAAAGAGGGTGCACGTTCTGTATGACATGTATCTGGGTTACAGCACGAAAGAGGGTGCACGTTCTGTATGACATGTATCTGGATACAGCACGAAAGAGGGTGCACGCTCTGCATGACATGTAGCTGGGTTACAGCGCTAAAGAGGGTGCACGCTCTGTATGTCATGTGTTCGGATACAGCGCTAAAGAGGGTGGATGCTCTGTATGACATGTATCTGGATACAGCACGAAAGACGGTGCATGCTCTGTATGATATGTATCTGGGTTACAGCACGAAAGAGGGTGCACGCTCTGTATGACATGTATCTGGGTTATAGCACTAAAGAGGGTGCACGTTCTGTATGACATGTATCTGGATACAGCACGAAAGAGGGTGCACGCTCTGTATGACATGTATCTGGATACAGCACGAAAGAGGGTGCACGCTCTGTATGACATGTATCTGGGTTACAGCACTAAAGAGGGTGCACTCTCTATATGACATGTATCTAGATACAACACGAAAGAGGGTGCACGCTCTGTATGACATGTAAATAGATACAACACGAAAGAGGGTGCACGCTCTGCATGACATTCTAGATACAACACGAAAGAGGGTGCACGCTCTGTATGTCATGTATCTAGATACAACACGAAAGAGGGTGCACGCTCTGTATGTCATGTGTTCGGATACAGCGCTAAAGAGGGTGCACGCTCTGTATGACATGTATATGAGTTACAGCACGAAAGAGGGTGCACGCTCTGTATGACATGTATCTGGGTTACAGCACGAAAGAGGGTGCACGCTCTGTATGACTACAATGCCGCTTCGCCTGATGACATTTCCTTCGTCAAAGGAGACCTAATGGAGGTCTTTGAAGAGTGAGTACCTGTAAATGTAAATGTTAGTGCCTTCCTTAAGTGGCCTGTTCAATATCTTAATTTATTTTATATCTTTATCTTTAATTTTAATTATATCCGCAATTATAAATAGTATTGCTTTCGTCACCAGCTAAGCATGAATATTTGTGTAAAAACAGTATAAAACGGAAGTCATGGTAACGGGCGTCATGACAACGTTAATCATGATAATGGATAATGGCGTCCTGAAGACGGGAATGATGATAATGAAGTCATGACAACGAGAATCATAATAATGTGGCCATGCCGACAGGAATCGTCATAATGGGGTCATGACAACGAGGGTCGATATAATAGCGTCCGAACAACGGGAGTCGTGATAATGGCGCCATGACAACGATAATTGAAATAATTTCGTCCTGACAACGGGGTCATGTCGACAGCAATCCAAATAATGGGGCCATGACACCTGGGCTCATAATATCGGAATCTTAGTTGTCGCCGAAAATCTTTAAAATCTTTCAATTCGACGGGAATTAGTACTAGTGGTAGTAGATCACACGTAACTGCAGTTATATATGTATTGTGATGATAGAACTCTAGTTCACAGAGAATGATTTTCCCTTCAGGTCCGGCGACTGGTGGCTGGCCCGGCACATTCCGTCCGGCAAGAAAGGCTTCATCCCCAACAACTACGTAGCGGAGGAGGACAGTCTGGAGTCACACGAGTAGGCCTCTTTACCCATCCACCTACTGCTCTATTGGGCACAGAGTAGGCCTCTTTACCCCTCCACCTACTGCTCCATTGGGCACAGAGTAGGCCTCTTTACCTCTCCACCTACTGCTCTATTGGGCACAGAGTAGGCCTCTTTACCCATCCACCTACTGCTCCATTGGGCACAGAGTAGGCCTCTTTACCTCTCCACCTACTGCTCTATTGGGCACAGAGTAGGCCTCTTTACCCATCCACCTACTGCTCTATTTGGCACAGAGTAGGCCTCTTTACCCCTCCACCTACTGCTCCATTGGGCACAGAGTAGGCCTCTTTACCCCTCCACCTACTGCTCTATTGGGCACAGAGTAGGCCTCTTTACCTCTCCACTTACTGCTCTATTGGGCACAGAGTAGGCCTCTTTACCTCTCCACTTACTGCTCTATTGGGCACAGAGTAGGCCTCTTTACCCATCTGCTCTATTTGGCAAAGCTGTGGAATCGCGAGCGAGTTTAGATGTTGATCTAGACCTGCAACCGACCTTCGAAAAGATTGTTACGTAATATCAAACATCATATTTAAGCCTACATTGCTTCTGTTAACATGCCTTTAAGTTGAGAAACCTTACATCATAGTATTCCAGTGTTTCTAGGCTGCGCCTAGTCTCTGTGTAGGTACTTGGACATAACTATAGTTGTACTTCCTCCTCTACTCGAACGTCAAATCCACTTGCACTATGCACCTATGGTTTACTGCTGTGCTGTTAAAAGAAAGTTACAAACTCTTCTTCATATGCTATGTTATTTTGCTTGCTTTGTAGTTGGTTTATTGGTAAGATTGGAAGAAGAGAAGCCGAGAAACAATTGTTAGCGCCTGGTCTCAACAAGGGAACATTCCTTATTCGAGACAGTGAAACCAATCCTGGTAAGTATTCAGTCTAGGGTCCCACTGACTGCTTAAGATCCATCATATGAGCCCCCAGAATGCTCACCAGACATTGTTCGTCAACCCTTTGCCTTCTCTGTTGACAGAGTGACAGTCTAGTCGACGCTGATGCTTGTTCCATCGTTATTTATTCATTTATGCGGAAAATCAGGTAATTAACTGCTGATTGCTACGACATTTAACCCAGTCTGCTTAATTCTACAATACACACGGGTGGCTCTACTGCAACGAAGTCATCATATAGCACATATATAATCGGCTTCAAATTGTGACCTGTTATATTATGACAATCCGGTCATGGTATTGTTGTCATGGCGACGTTGTCATGGAGATATCCCTTTTCCCCTCCCGTGCAGGTACGTTCTCCCTGTCCGTGCGCGACTGCGACCCCGTGAAGGGAGACACCGTCCGACACTACAGGGTTCGGAACACCGACACGGGCGGCTATTACATCACCACGCGGGCTAAATTCGCCAGTCTCCCAGAGCTGATCGCGTCATACGCAGGTATGTTAGTGGCACAGCTGAGTTAATTCGCACCCACGGCTTACATTCATTCATTGCCACACTTAATGATACTAATACAACAGTTCTTCTTCTGATAAAGATCTTCAATCTTTTAAATGGAACTGATATTTTCAGGTTCTTACTATGAACCCACACATATGGACAATCAATAAAAATGCGTGTTTTAAGGGTTATTTTTTGTCAGAATGGTGTGAGAAAGTGTGGCTTTCTTGAATACTAGGTCATCAAAATGTAGGCATTGCTGCCGTACCGTATAAAGTATGGTTGAGAAGAAAACAGTTCTTCTAGAGCTGGCACGTAAAATATCAGACCAAATACCCTGCATGTTTTTTGGAAATAGTTTTAAAGGATATATATGGAAAATTGTTTATGAGCAGCTTTAATGCATTGTGGTTCGGTCGGTCCGGCCCCATGGCTATTGTCTGCACCAAACGGTATATTGTCGTCGTGCCGTTGCAAGGATGTAACCAATACTTAACTAGATGGAACATCAGAGCCAGTTAACCACTGAAATTGCTTACCAGAAGCCAGCGCTAAAATTGGTGCACGTTTCTCATATGTACGACCATTTATCGTAAATTGACCAGAGTAGTGTATAGCCCTCGACGACTAGACTAGACTTGTGCCGCCGCTGTACCACAATCATACCATTATAGCTCTACCATCTCTATGACAGTTGTACCACCGCTGTACCATCAATCCACCATCATACCATGATAGCTCTACCATATCTATGACAGTTGTACCACCGCTGTACCATGAACCCACCATCATGAGGGGTCTGAAAGGGGTAAATGGCTACATGCGACCCTGGCATATTGGAAAAATTGACATTCGACATTGCCCCTAAAATTCCAAAAAGCGGCACGGAACGTCGTAACAAATCGACATTCGACACTGAAAATTTTGCCCCCCCCCTTCCAGACCTCTATCATGCCATTATAGCTTTACCCTGGCTAAAGGTCGCCATACCGTACTAGTAATTCCATTGCTCTAATTGTGCCCATGCTAGACCCTATTTAGTCTCTATTTAGACCCGAATTTTCTACCCTGGTTTTATGATCGCGACACCATCGCTTACCATTGTTTATGCCCTTGTCATACCCCTGTAGTACTCTTGTTATACCCTTGTTATACCCATGGTATACCAGCGTTGTACCCTTGTTATAACCCAACTGTATCCCTGCCGTACCCACGTTGACGCGACGTTGCCGCGACGTTGTTCCATATCTGAGTTTCGTTGCCCGTGTTTGCAGTCAACCCCGATGGCCTGTGCAGCCCCCTGCTCAAGGCTTGCCCCAAAGCCACCCCAGTCATGACCGACCTCTCCAGCAATACCAAGGACGAATATGAAATCGAGAGGTCATCTCTCGACTTCCAAGACAAGCTCGGTGCCGGGATGTTCGGCGAGGTGTGGAAAGGTAAGTGTGGAAAGGGAAAACACGAGCAGCTTGTTGAAGGGACGCGCTACGGTTATCACCATGGCTACGGACTGGTCTCTATCCCGTGTCCTTGTCCCGCTCTCTTGGCATAATTGATTATAACAAATGTCCAGCATCATGGAGTGCACACCACACACATACGATATACACATAGATATACACATAGGTATTTGTGGAGGTGAAATACATTTACAGATTGCAACAATTCGACGATCAGACTGAAATACAGTACATATTAGAACCGTTAGCCAGCTTAACCAGACTACTCAACAGTTAATTAGCTATTAGGTGATTTCATATCGTTTCTAACATAGTCTGTAACTTTTACTTTAGACTTGGTGTGAACGTTATTTGTTCATATATAATTTAAAACACGCTTGGAACACTGTTTTTAAACCTAAACGGTACCACCCGAAGCTATGTTTGAAACACCGGTCTCAGTGTGGAGGTTGTCATTTCATTATCGTAGGGAATTGGTTGGCTCGTTACATGTAGAGAAACGCCCGTCGAACCGTAACAAATAACTTTATTTTGAGGGAGAGAGAGAGCGTGAGAAGGGGGAGAGGGGGGGACAAGGGAGAGAGGAGACAGTGGCATGGGAGTGAGTGTGGGCGACAGGGGACAGTGTGAGAGGAGAGTGAGGGAGTTAAAGGAGACAGTGGCATGGGAGTGAGTGTGGGCGACAGGGGACAGTGTCAGAGGAAAGTGAGGGAGTTAAAGGAGACAGTGGCATGGGAGTGAGTGTGGGCGACAGGGGACAGTGTGAGAGGAGAGTGAGGGAGTTAAAGAAGACAGTGGCATGGGAGTGAGTGTGGGCGACAAGGGACAGTGTGAGAGGAGAGTGAGGGAGTTAAAGGAGACAGTGGCATGGGAGTGAGTGTGGGCGACAGGGGACAGTGTGAGAGGAGAGTGAGGGAGTTAAAGAAGACAGTGGCATGGGAGTGAGTGTGGGCGACAGCGGACAGTGTGAGAGGAGAGTGAGGGAGTTAAAGGAGACAGTGGCATGGGAGTGAGTGTGGGCGACAGGGGACATTGTGAGAGGAGAGTGAGGGAGGTAAAGGAGACAGTGGCATGGGAGTGAGTGTGGGCGACAGGGGACATTGTGAGAGGAGAGTGAGGGAGGTAAAGGAGACAGTGGCATGGGAGTGAGTGTGGTCGACAGGGGACATTGTGAGAGGAGAGTGAGGAAGGTAAAGGAGACAGTGGCATGGGAGTGAGTGTGGGCGACAGGGGACAGTGTGAGAGGAGAGTGAGTGAGGTAAAGGAGACAGTGGCATGGGAGTGAGTGTGGGCGACAGGGGACAGTGTGAGAGGAGAGTGAGAGGGAGTTAAAGGAGACAGTGGCATGGGAGTGAGTGTGGGCGACAGGGGACATTGTGAGAGGAGAGTGAGGGAGGTAAAGGAGACAGTGGCATGGGAGTGAGTGTGGGCGACAGAGGACAGTGTGAGAGCAGAGTGAGGGAGTTAAAGGAGACAGTGGCATGGGAGTGAGTGTGGGCGACAGGGGACAGTGTGAGAGGAGAGTGAGAGGGAGTTAAAGGAGACAGTGGCATGGGAGTGAGTGTGGGCGACAGGGGAGAGTGTGAGAGGAGAGTGAGGGAGTTAAAGGAGACAGTAGCATGGGAGTGAGTGTGGGCGACAGGGGACAGTGTGAGAGGAGAGTGAGGGAGTTAAAGGAGACAGTGGCATGGGACTGAGTGTGGGCGACAGTGGCATGGGAGTGAGTGTGGGCGACAGGGCCATTGTGAGAGGAGAGTGAGGGAGTAAAAGGAGACAGTGGCATGGGAGTGAGTGTGGGCGACAGGGGACAGTGTGAGAGGAGAGTGAGGGAGTTAAAGGAGACAGTGGCATGGGAGTGAGTGTGGGCGACAGAGGACAGTGTGAGAGCAGAGTGAGGGAGTTAAAGGAGACAGTGGCATGTGAGTGAGTGTGGGCGAGGGGGGACAGTGTGAGAGGAGAGTGAGAGGGAGTTAAAGGAGACAGTGGCATGTGAGTGAGTGTGGGCGACAGGGGACATTGTGAGAGGAGAGTGAGAGGGAGTTAAAGGAGACAGTGGCATGGGAGTGAGTGTGGGCGACAGGGGACATTGTGAGAGGAGAGTGAGGAAGTTAAAGGAGACAGTGGCATGGGAGTGAGTGTGGGCGACAGGGGACATTGTGAGAGGCAGGGTATTAGCCAGAGACCCGCCTGCCCAATGGATGGGCTGGCAGATTTTCAGTTTGGCAGGCATTATGGTGCTGTTTACTCGCCTAAAATGGGCCTTTTGGTCAGGAGGTTTAGAAGAAAATCATAGCACTCACAATTTTATATGACATCGAGAACTACTTTTGATTATAGGATTGTAAATTGCGAGCTCCAAATTGATTTTGCTGGCGCCATATTTTGTGTGCACACTGAACACTGCTTTTTACTAGTAAAAATCTTGGGTGGCAAAAAAACGAATTCTGGCTATTACCCTGGTGAGAGGAGAGTGAGGTGTACTGCCGTCGCCACTTGCCCTCTTTGCTATCTCGTGAAAATCAAGACTCAAGCGGCAAGTAATACTTGACATTCATAGAGATAAGCAGAAGCGGTTCCTAACATGACCTTCTGCTCGAGAAACGGGCATTTATTGCAAATTGCCCTCCAATATGGGCGTAAGCCTCCCCCCCCCCCCCACCATTACTAGTTGCCCCCCACCCCCTCAGCTCCCCCGATCCTTATCCATCGCATTTAAAACCGAACTTCTGCGCATGTTGAATGCCTCAAGATGTATCGTGTTCTGATGCACCTTGATACATTTGTATATGTATCAAGGGCTGATCTAGGAATTGGAAAAAAACGGCCCAAACTTGCGACCGGGGAGGTGGGGGGGGGGGGGGGCTCTTAACGAACTTGCGACCGGGGATCCACCATTTTTTGACAATCGGGGGAGGGAGTCCACTGAAAACCTGCGACGGCAGGGGGGGGGGGTGGAGGATCCACGCCGCAGATGGCCTACATTTCGCAGTGAAAAAAGGCATTCTTAAAAAAAAGGGGGGGGGGAGGTGGTCCCGACCCCTTGGACCCCCCCCCCCCCCTCTGAATCCGCCCTTGTGTATATTGCGTTGAAATAGGGTTTCCACGTTTAATGTAATGCGTTTTCACCAGTATATATATTCCAGCCTCATTTTTCGGTTGGTAAACAACCGCATGCAGTGGCAGACCGAGGGGTGCTCTCTGTGGTAGTATAATAGAGGTACGAGGAAGTTAAACCCCACATGTGCCATCCACAATATAGCGAATAAGTGCCAACAAGGAAGTATAAAGAGCAACCTGATAGGTCATGTTTCACCGCGTGCTGTATGGCTTGTATACCGCAGTGGTTACACCAAGCGCCGCCTGTCCGGCCCCGGCCATCGTCACCGCGTGTACAACTGGGCACAGTCAACGTCCCGGGGGCGGGGAGGGCCTACCTCACCCAGAGGGCTACGTACCCCAGTACCCCAGTTAATACCGACTTTAACAATTGTCTACATGGCTTGTCACCGAAGCGGGAAACCTGGATCTCTCTCTGTATCAGTGTCAGTTTCAGATAAATAAGTGCTTTTATAAAGCCGGAATAGTTGAAGTTGAACTTCAAACAGTATATTTCATTCTGCCAAGGTCTAGCCTGTTTGGTCACTATGACGTTTTGGGTTCTAACAAACGTTGCCTGGCCAGCATATTTTCACATCGACTGCAGGTCTGGAGTTAATGAGCTAATGTAATCGGCATGCCACCCCCCCCCCTCCCCCCTACCCCCACTCGTCGCTTTACACCCCCTCCCGACTACCCTTCTGCCATTTTTTCATGGTCTCATCCCTGCGTCATCCTGCCTTGGATAATACCCGGACTGTCATTATGGTAGATTACCCAACAAACATGACGGTAATGGCCCGGTTGCCGGCAATTTTGTGGCTGATACCGGCAGTACCGGCAGCAGTGTTTATACCGTTTTTCCATAACTCTGCCATCAACATTGCGGTACACTTATCTTCCGGCTCGTCGGTACAGGCCCAGTACTACAGGACAGTAAAGGCCCGGTACAGGCCCAGTACTACAGGATAGTAAAGGCCCGGTACAGGCCTAGTACTGCAGAATAGTAAAGGCCTGGTACCAGGCCCAGTACTACACGATAGTAGGGGTCCGGTACAGGCCCAGTACTACAGGATAGTAAGCGTCCGGTACAGGCCCAGTACTACAGGACAGTAGAGGCCAGGTACATGCCCAGTACTACAGGATAGTAAGGGTCCGGTACAGGCCCAGTACTACAGGATAGTAAGCGTCCGGTACAGGCCCAGTACTACAGGATAGTAAGGGTCCGGTACAGGCCCAGTACTACAGGACAGTAGAGGCCAGGTACATGCCCAGTACTACAGGATAGTAAGCGTCCGGTACAGGCCCAGTACTACAGGATAGTAAGGGTCCGGTACAGGCCCAGTACTACAGGACAGTAGAGGCCAGGTACATGCCCAGTACTACAGGATAGTAAGGGTCCGGTACAGGCCCAGTACTACAGGATAGTAAGCGTCCGGTACAGGCCCAGTACTACAGGATAGTAAAGACCCGGTACAGGCCCAGTACTACAGGATAGTAAAGGCCCGGTACAGGCCCAGTACTACAGGACAGTAGAGGCCAGGTACATGTCCAGTACTACAGGATAGTAAGGGTCAGGTACAGGCCCAGTTCTACAGGATAGTAAAGGCCTGGTACAGGCCCAGTACTACAGGATAGTAAAGACCCGGTACAGGCCCAGTACTACAGGATAGTAAAGGCCCGGTACAGGCCCAGTACTACA